>CM031234.1:496936421-497423653 GCA_018340775.1 Taxus wallichiana var. yunnanensis
TTCATGACAAAGAATAAAAACAATGCTTTACTTTACTTATTTTTGCATTTTTAGCACTTTTACATGTTATTGATAGCTTTTCCAATCAGATTTTGATACTAACTTACTCCTTTTTGTGTTTTTGGGTGTATGAAGAAGAAGGAGTATATTAGATGGAGCCGGGAGAGAAAGTTTGATTGGCTCCTTGCAGTGTTAGAGGCACTCTCTCAGGCAGAGCGAGATACTCTTCAGAGGGCTGACATTTGGAGGATTGCATAGGTCCCTCATGTTTCTCCTACTAGTCACATACTATGTGACTTATTTTCATACTGGGATGCGGATCAAAATACTTTCCAATTTCCAGGAGTTAGGGGTGAGTGGACCATCACCCTAGAGGATGTTTACCGTATACTGGGGATTTTGATCCTTGGGAGGTGGTTTTCTCTTAAGATAGCAGTATCAAGATCTCATGTGGTTTAGTGGGCCACATATATGGGGGATGCAGTTGTTTCAATGGGGTCGAAGAAGGGGGTGAGGATCCACTCCATTGTTGATTCAAACATTCCTATGCTCTGCAAGGCTATTATGGGCATCCTTTCTTCAAGATTGATTGCGGATAAGGAAGGGGACACCCTCTTATATTGTTGGACCCCCATTATTGCACAGATTGAGGGCCATGGATGTGTTTATGGTTAGGGAGCAGACATCCTCAAGACCACCTACCATGATTTATAGAGGGTGGTCTGACTTCAAGGACAGTCACTAAGCCACCCCACTCTTGTCATGAGTTGGGTGTATAAGCATATCACTCTGTATGGGAGAGGTGTAGAGGCGGAGGATCCCAGGGCCATCAGGAAAATGAAGTGGATAGGGATGACTGTTCTTAGAGTGCCTCACCAGCCAGTGGCCTCTTTGACCACTACGAGACATGGAGGCCACTCCTTATCAGGCCATGGCAAGGCTATGGGGAGAGGAGATTGTCACATTGATTGCTTGTCAGACTACTAGTTAGCTGATAGACAGGGTGGGAAAATTGGATATCCACCCCTTTGATAGAGTACCATAGTAGTTTGGCCTACCATACATTGACATGCTTCCTCTAGTAGGGCCAATGTATAGATCTCATTTATGAGGGTCAAGGAGGTCCTAGAGGTCAGGGTTGACTATTGTTACCCCCGGTGTACCTATCATGGCCAAAAGGTTGAGTACGTGCTTCAAAGGAACCGGTCCTCCTCGTGCACATTTACTTCGGATTACCGCCGGTCCTACCCATAGCAGCAATGAGCCCATTGATGTGGACTTCGAGTCTAAGGAGTTCACAGGGGGAGAGTCGAGGAGGAGGAGATAGAGGAGACAGAGATCGAGGGGTCGGGTGGGGAGGATGACAAAGTGATTTTGAGTGGTATGACACTCGTGATATCCTATGAGCCAGAGAGGGTAGAGCGAAGCGCAAAGAGGGTGACTCGGTCTCGGAGGAGTTTCTTCTCGTGATTTAAGGGGAGATAGTGAGTCCATGCAGCAGTCACACATTGCCCCATGTGGGAGAGAGATGTCGGCACCAGCAGCAACATCGGTGGCAAGCGCAAATCCTAGAGATCCTTCATGGAGGCCCGAGATCCGAGTAAGTTGTCACTCTTATCTTGACTTTATTTTAGTTATAATTTTCTTAGTTATTTCTTTTCATTTCATTTATTCTTTGTTTTATTTTTTATCATTTTCTAACTTGTTTTCTCCTTTATTTGTAGTGACTGCTGATGAGTGACAAGACTTGATTCACCGAGTATGCACAGATACCTTATTGCTCCCCTGAGAGAAGACTCATGCTGATCTTTCTGTGGACGTGTGGGAGCCTTCAAGAGCTAGCAGGCATACCGATGTTTTCACCTCTATCTGGCATGTGGCAAAGATCATGACTTCTCTCCGTGCTGAGGTAGCTGGATATAGGATGGCCGAGTGCTTGATGAGGAGGATTCATTCTCATAGTGAGATAATAACTATTGGTTGTGACCGCGAGCCCTTAGTGCATTCAGAGAGCTAGCATAGCCGGAGTCCTAGACGTGGTTGTGCGCCTTTTGAGGGATCCCACAATGATTGAGATGCCATTTGTGTAGTGTTTTGTCGATATTTATATGAGTGTTTTTGTACTTTTTGGGCTCATTGAGCGTTTTGACCATGCTTAGTGCATGGTGGCGTTGATATAAAACTTGATATATATATATATATATTCTTTTTAGATCTAGACTCTTAATGCCTAGAATTTTATGACTTGTTTCCATATGTCTACTAGATGTTTTTAGAATATTTGTTTTCATGCTTTTTAGTATGTATGCAATGGATGACAAATGATAACAAATGTTGAGCAGAATGTTTCTCTTTTTTATGCTTTTGTAATGTTGATATGTGATGATTAACACATTGTAGTATTGAACTTTCAACCTCTTTGGGAAATGTCTGTGATTTCTTCTTATGTTGGCAAAACGTGATGAATGTATAGTGATAAAGAGATGAACTTGCCCCATTCCTAGCTCCACGCAACCAGTAAGATGCAAGGGCTCTACACCAAGAGTTAGGAAGGGAAAAATTGTATGAGTTTTACTGAATGGAATAATAGGAGACAAACAAAGCAGTATCAGAAACAAAACTTAGACCTACACACTTACCTTACTCAAAAATACCACCAAGCTTAGAAAGCCACTTACTTTCCAGTTTATCTAGACTTAGATTTATAAATGGTAACCTGGTTGAAAAAATATGGTTTTGAGGATTTGATCTCTTTTGGAGTTTGGACATTTGTTTTCTCTTAATAGAATTTTATTTGTGCTTCTAACATACCAAGATTTGTTAATTTGTGTGAATGGACCCCCACATCCCGCCTCATGCCACTAGTAAGAAGCATGGGTTTATCACCAAAGGTAGGATATAGGTGAGTAAGGTCACTTATTTCCTTTCCCAACCTCACACTACCCGTAGTAAGAGATGCGGGCTTATCACCGAAGCTTGATGGGGCAAAGAAGTGTGCAAAATAAAAATTATGTTTGCTTAGTGCTTTTGATTCCATTTGATTTTAAATTTTTGTGACTGTAACTTTGGGATATCCTTTCCCCGAAGAGGTTTAGAGAGGATAGATGTGACACCAAGAAGCTTCTAGAATAGACCATAGGTAAGGACAACTTCACCTAGTAGAAAGAAAGAGAAAACCAAGTATGCGGGCGTTGGTATGGTTTTCGTCAATACTTGTCTATCAAACTTGATGAGAAAATTTGAAAATACCTGATGATGTTTGAAGAGATGTGTTTTGAATGCTTTTTCCAATACTTTAAGAAATTTGTAATAGATTTCTTAAGAGTAAGCTCCTTTCTACAATTTTTACGAAATGAGTGGACAAAATGAAACAAAATGACTAATGCAATGTAGGTAGCTATAATGTACAAGTGGTGATTTTTATGCATAAAATAGTTTAAGATGTAAGGAATTGACAGCTTTCATCAAATTCCTCACCTTCTAGTGTGTACAAAAAGATACGCACCATTTCTATATTCCTTCATGACTGGTATGGGCCCAACCACTTGGGCCGAAACTTCCTTCCTTCACTTTGGTTTTCTTATTGATCCGATAGTCTAGCCTTAGAACTAGATCTCCCTCATATATTTCTCACTCATAGAATTTTTTGTTATGCTACCGGCACATCCGGTCAACATAGGCTTTGTGTCGTTGTTCAAAATTTAGCCTAGCCTCGTCAAGGCTTTCTAGTTGAGAGAGGTGTGCCTCCCTATAAGCTTCTTCATCCAAAATCCCTTGTAATGAGATGTGGAGACTAGGTATTTCAACCTCAAGTGGGAGAACTACTTCTACCCCGAATACCAGTGAGAAAGGGGTTGCTCCTGTTGGTGTTCTTATTGAGGTTCGATGGGCCCATAAGGCCGGATATAGTTTCAAATGCCAATCTCGCTTGCTCTCCTTGACTGTTTTGAGGAGAATAACTTTTAATGTTTTGTTTGTTACTTCAGCTTGCCCATTGGCTTGAGGGTAGTAAAGAGAGGCCGTGTGATGGTTTATCTTGAATTTGCTGCATAACTCACAGACCTCATCATTTTTAAAGGATGTGCCATTATCTGAGATAATGACTTGTGGGACACAATACCTACAAATGATTTGGTTAAGAATGAATTTGGTAATTACCAAACCTAGTACAGTGGTGAGAGGCAAGGCCTCTACCCATTTGGTAAAATATTTCATGGCTGTAATTATAAAATTATGGCCATTGGTTGATGAGGGAGAGAATTTCCCTATCAAGTCCAGACCCCACGTGGAGAAGAGCCACAGGGGTAACTATTGGTTGCGAGGGATTTTTCTCGCATGTGAATCTCATGAGAGAATTCTTGGCATTTGTGGCACTTGCATACAAATTCCATTGCGTCATGTTTGAGAGTGGGCCATAAATAGCCCATCCAATGTATTTGTGAGTAGTGGCATGACCACCGAAGTGGCCTCCACATATCTCACTCGTGGGATTTGTGAAGAATCTTCTTGGATTCTTCTATGTTGATGCATCTTAGAAGAATGTTGTCGAAGGATTTATGATAGAGTACCTATTCTAAAACAACACATTTAGTGGTAATAATGCATAACCGCCTTCTTTGTTATGATGTGGCACCTTCCGTGTATGTGTGGTCTATGATAAAATTAATGATATCGCGAGTGTACCAGGACATGTAGAGTCGGGAGGCCTAGTTTCAATGAAGTACACACACTCATTAAGAAAGTCAAGATTTACCGATCACCTCCATCTAGTGGATTGTCACCAACCAATCTGCAATTATTTGTCCCTTAACAGATTTTTTGGTTTATGAATGTCAACTCAAATTCACCCATTAAGGTTATGAAATGCCCAACCTTTTAGATAAAGACCCTTGTGTGAGGAATGTTTGTAAATGACCTACCTTTACAATGACCCTTGTTTCTTAGTTTAACATGTAATGTCTTAAAAGTTTCGTTGTAAAGACTATGGCAAGGAATTCTCTCTATACTTATGTATAACATGTTTCATAATCAAACAACGTTCGATCGATGAAATAGACCACACATTCTCATTTATCATTGTCTTCTTGAGCCAAAGCATGCGAGCTAGTGAGACGTGAGTGGCTCGTGAGTATAAGATTAGAGGGTGGTCTAGTTTGGGAGGAATTAGTGTGGGTGGAGACAACAAGAAGTGTTTAAATGCTTTGAAGGCCTCGTTGCATTCTTCAGTCCAATCAATGCTATAATCTTTCTTTAATAGATTGTTGATTAGATGAATGGCAAAACTTAAATCTAGGATGAACCTTTGGATTGCATCGAGTTTCCCAAGAAATGATTTGATTCTAGACTCGTCTGATGGTGGGATCATTTTGAGAATAGCGTGGATTTTTTCTTGATCGACATCAATCCCTCGTGAAGATATAATGTATGCCAAAACTTTTCCTCCTGTCACACCAAACATGCACTTCTCTAGGTTTAATGTGAGGCCATATTCAATTAATCGTGAGAGGATGATACAGAGTACTTCTATATTATCACAACGCTTCTTAGCATTGGCCAAAAGTCATCCACATAGGATTCCACAATTTTATGGATAAATTTCATGGAATATATATGTCATTGCTCGTTGATATGTAGCACCGACGCTCTTAAGACCAAATGGCATGACAAAGTGTAGCAATAAGTTCCTTAGGGAGTTATGAATGTAGTTTTGGATTGATGCTATTCGATATTTTAATCTGATTACACCACGAGAACCCATCCATGAGGGACAATAGTTTAAATCTAGTTGTTGCATCAACGATAACGTCAATGGATGGTAATGGAAATCATCCTTGGGACAAGCTTTGTTAATATCCCAAAAATCTATGCAAATGCGTATCTTCCTGTTCTTTTTAGAACAGGACGATATTAGACACCCATTGTGAATAATCAATGGGTTTGATGAATCCCACTTGCATAATCTTTATTACTTCCTCTTTTACCATGAGAGCCACTTTTGGCTTCATTGGTCTAGACTTTTATTTAATTGGTTTTGCATTTGGTTTAGTGAGAAGATTATGTACCATGATATGTGGTGTAATGCCCATCATTTCTTTTTAGTTAAATGCAAAATCCTTTTGATGCTCTTTGAGGATTTGAGTGTCTATTTCTATCTCCTTCAGAGTTAACAAGGATCCTAACTTCAAAATTTTTGGTTCTTCCTCCGTTCCGATGTTTATATCAATGGTTTCTTCTATTAAAGAAGCGTTACCTTTTTCAAATTCAGGTGGGGCCGGAGGTAGTTCCATTATTTCTCCATCTTCTATCTCATAGATATTGAGATCCTCTTGTGGAGGAGACTCTACCATGGGATTTCAAAATAGGAAGAGGAATGTGGTATTAGGGAAAGATCCACTATGCGGTGAGCAAGGTGTAGCTTCACGCAGAGGCATTTAGATATTCGAGAGTGACTCTATCATTTTCCAAGTGATCCATGATAGAAAAATCATTCTCAGCTTCTCCATGAGTTAGGAGTGAGTTTGTTGGTATTTTACACACTAATGGTTCAAGACGAAGTGACACTTGTGAAATTTGTATCTTCCAACTCATTGTTTGGAGTGAAACCGAAGCCGAGGTTGCTATTGATTCTCAGAGAAGGTTCTACTCTCATGGGATTGATTGAATCGATATGAATTTAAATCCCTTGCTTAGATATAATACCATTGTTTGATAGAGTTGTAAATGCTCAACCCTAGTTTCATATACCTCGAGACTTGGTTTGCAACTAGCTACGAGTCTCCTAGCACTCTAATGTCATCAAAACCTATTCTTTTGGCTAGGATGAGGATGAGGAGGAGAGCTTCGTACTCGTCCCCATTATTTGTACATTCAAAGTTTAATTTAAAGGTGAAAGGTAGGATATTTTCCTCAGTGAAGTAAAGATCACTCCTATCCCACTCCAAAGTGACATCTAGCTCCATAAAAGTGGAGAGTCCAATACTTGCTTGGAAAAATAGATGTTGGGATATCTATTGTATCTATTTCTTTTGCTTCGATTACTTCTACCATAAAAACTTCATCTAATGGAAGAGAAGTAATTCCTAGGGTGTGTCCCATACCCATAGAATCAAATGGTAGGAGAATAGGTAAGTATTTCTCTAGCAACTCGATAATTTTTGTGGTAGTCCCTAGTGACACTATTTCTATAACATTGGTCTCATTTTTGAGTGCTGGAATGTCCTCGGCTAGATTTGTAATTTCCAATTTTATGGTGGGTATCAACTTCTCTTTTGGTTTTGAATTAATTGGTTTGATAAGTTGATTTGTTGGGAGTTAAAGCTCAGAGTGAATTTCTAGTATTTTCTTCAAATCAGCTAGGTGTATATCAAAGGGTTTTGGGTCACCTTGTGCCACAAATATTTTCCCTAAGTGTAGAAATATTATTTATTGGAATAACGTGGAAGGGATTGCCTTCATGCAGTGTATCCATGGCCAACCGAAGATCATATTATAGTTGGTTTCCTGATCTATAATATAAAATTTGGTGAGGATGGTCTTGGGTCCTAAAGTGACTGGTAAAACTATGGTTCCAATTGAAGTGGCCTTGAGGCTATCATATCCTCTTAACGTATTTTGTGTTGTGGAACAATTTGTCTCTCCATATCCTAAATTTTGAAGAAAAGCGAAGGGGACTATGTTAACTGCTTCCCCATCATCAACCATTACATGTTTAACATAATTATTGTAAATCCATACTTTCAAATATAAAGTTGGGTTACCTCTTTGTGCAATCTCAATATTTATTGGTATTTTGCTTATATCAAATATAAATTCAGTATCCCTATCTCGCTTCCCCGGAGGATAAACATCAAAGTCTACATGGTTTACTTGTGTTTTTGGAGGAGGAGCGATGTTGATTAAATGACTAAGGCCTAATGCTTATAAGAGGGAAGCCCTTTGGGTGGGAGAATTTTTTAACAAATCCAAAAAGGAAATGTGAGAGAAGGTTTTAGTTAAGTCACTAATTAAATCATAGGTGCCTATGGGTTTTTCCAATGTTCGTTGAATGTTTTCTGGTTCTAATGGATAACTTGGAGTTTGGTTGAGAAGAATGATCCCATGTTCTTGTTATGGTTTCTATGAGTAACTTGGTGTCTAACTCCACCGCACCAACTATCTTGGTTTGGGGCCAAGTTCCTAGTTAGGGTAATGCTGGTGGATTTAATGAAGCTAAATCTTTGTGATCATTGTTTCCTATTATGACACCCTTGTTTGTTCCATTAGGATCTAGCCTCATTATTATTAGAATGGTTTGGGAGTGGATCATTAAAGATCTTGAGGAATGCATTTTGAGGGGAAATTACCCCTACATAAGTGTTTGGGCGTATTACAGAATTTGCTAAAAACATATCCATAAAGAGTTGCTTTTGATCTTCTAGAAAACACTACATGAATTTATTGTAGTCACGACAAGTCCTAGTATCGTGGCCTTGAATCTTATGGAAGCCACAATACAAATTGGGATTATAATTTTGAGGCTATTGATTTAAAACCTATTGTCACCCAAAATTCGATAAGGTTCTTTGGTTTTTAGAGTTAAAATTTTGAGGTTGTTGCCTTTGGTTTTGACTCTGATATCTAGTTGGGTTTTGATTTGGACCTTGTGTTTGGATTTGTCATTGTCATTGTTGTTTTTGTGGTCACAGTGGATGATTAAAATCCACTGCATTGATTATTGGAGTAAAATTGTTATTTCATTGATTATTAACACATGGTGAAATGTTTACAATGTTTTCCCTTTTAACTTGGTCAGTTACTCCATCTGTTGTAACTCCATGCTTCTTGTTAAGGATCTTAGGTCCTTGATTAGCATTCCCAGTATTAGGATAGGTAGCAAAGTGTTTTGATTGGGAGTGGTTAATTTCCGCTTGTTCCATATGTCTTACGACCACCGTCTATTACTTGCTTGGTCAATTTGGAGAGCACTCTCGAGTACTTCATCATAAGTTATTAGTGGGAACTTTTGGACTTCTTCCTTTATCTCTCTATTGAGATATTTAAGGAATAAGTCGCATAGTTCCATTTGATCCATGTTTGGAGCACTTGCTAATGAGTAGAGAACTGTACGCCATCTTTGAATAAAATGAGCAATGGATTCATTATGTTCTTGTTTAATATGCAAGAACTCCCTAATTCTCATTCTTAACAATTTGTTCATATCAAAATCTTTGATGAACTCTGACACGAGTTGTTTAAATGAGTGTATCAAGGCTTCAGGTATTCTATAATACCAATCAAGGGTAATACCTTCTAAGGTTTTAGGGAATATCTTAGCAACAACCCCATCCCAAGGGAGTAATTCTCGTATGGATGTGGCATAGGCCTTAATGTGTGCATTTGGATCACCTTCCCCTTTATATTTGGGTAAATCAGGAAGAGGTCTTGGAAGCATAACACTTCGTATGGTGAAGTCTAGGGGCTCTTTTAAATATTCTAAATAAGTACCTACTGTGTAGGCCTCGACCATTGATGGTGCTTGCTGAGGGGATGGGGGTGGCATGGGTTGTTGATATGACATAGCATATGTATTTGCAGGGGCATAAGGGAATCCTTGTGGTTGAAAAAACATCCCGAGAGAAGAGAACATGTCCCCTTGTGGTGACTTTGAATAAATTTTTAAGTAAGGAGGAGCGTTGTTCTAGTATGAGTTGTTTGGTGCCAAGCCGAGAGGTGTCATTTTTTCAACTGGAGCAATATTTGAAAATGCAATCCTAGTTGGTGTTTGTTATGGGTAATTATAAGGATTTTTGGAGGCATGCCTAATGTGCTTGTTCTGTAAGGAGGTCAACTTTGACTAGGGTGATGTGGAGGGTTGGGGGATACTGTTTGCCCAAAATTTGAATTTTTGTTTGCTTGAGCAAGTTCTAGCCCTCTAACCTTTTTGACTAAGGCTGAAATGACCTCTATTAGTGAAGACACAGTGTTTTTCCTTAATGGAATTTGTTGTATACTTTGAGGTTGATAAGGGGTGTGATACCCTATTATGAATTGATCATTACCCTACCAAGCTTCACCAAGTGTATTTCCCATAGATGAAGGAATGGGGGTGTTTTCTTGGAATAGGGTATCAGATTGTGTTTGTAAACTCCCTATAGGTGGGTACATGTTTTGGAAATGTTGTTCACTTTTAGCATAACATGCTAAGTAATCCTCATCCGAAAATGGGAGTGGATCTCGACTCGTCTACCGATCTCGTGGTCTAAAAATACCTAAGGAGATGAAGTGGATTCTCTAGTAAATGTCATATTGTTAGAGGCTGGTTGGCTCTAGCTATTGTGTTTGTGCAAGCTGATCCAAATCCTCAATCTGGAACAAAGAACTAGAGTTAGTTCTTTGAGGGGGAGTTTCAGATGACAAGTAATTACTAGAATAGTTATCAGCCCATGCGAAAGCGAGAGTGATGGTTGTTAACTTTTCGACTATAACTCGCTTCAAGACTCGAGAGAGGTCTACCATATGCGTCGTATCCTGACATATTTAAGGGGTATACAAATACCCACTGAATAATTGGAAAAAGTGAAGGTGGATGAAAGAAATAAAAATAAAAGGGGAATATTTGTTTGTTTCACGTCGGGTTCACCAATTTTGTATGATGGAAAAGTGATATGCAAGCATGGGAATCTACAAGTGCCTATTCTTCATACCCGACCTCTCGAGGTCATGTCGAGACGGCCGGTGAATGTAGAATATAAATGGATATAGACAAACTAATTGGGTAATCTTATATCTTGAATAAACAATAATGGAATCTACAAATCTAAGGCAAAGAAGGCCCTCCTAACCTGAATTGGTGTAATGGTTTGTTCAGATATAATAGTTGTTGGGAGACTTCAATCAATGTCGAGCTCTACCGAGATCATGTTTATTGGTTATTGGATACATGGGAAGTGACATGTGGGAGCTTTGTATATATCTCCAAACAATGTCATGAAAATGGTGATGGGAGATGTAGTAGATTTGTAGTGAACTATGGGTGATTTTTGGTCTAGTCCGAGAAAATCTATTAGGCGATTAGCTTCTATATTTAATATGGATAATTGCGTTATGATATCCGGTGGGAGTGGTGAGGATCTAAATACCAGCGTTCATAAATCGGTATCAATACTTAACCGATTTGTAGGCACTTTGAGTTGTGGGACTTGGGGATCACAATTGTGAGTTCATGGTTGTTGTGGGCTGTTATGGTCATGTGAAGAATCAATCCCTTCTTCTAACTATCCAAAGAATCATACGCCTTTTCATCCTCTATGTTTAGAACTTGAAGTTGTATAATTTTCTCATAATACCTCACATGTGTTCTGGAAACTTGAATGCATAAGCTAGTATCTATGTCAATGAGGAGGTCTCCTGTGTCAAGTTGTGGAACTAAAGGATCGCAACCAAATACTTGTTATCTTTCAAATCCTTGTACAGTCATTCAGATAATTTATCAAGGAATTCTATAGTTAGGATGATTTGACCAAAATGTATATGCCTTATCATCTTTGATATTTAACCCTCTCAGTTGTTCACTAATTACTTGTAGGTTTTTCGTTGCTCAAAAGACCTGTATCCTAAGGTCTTGATCTATATCAGCTAATGTTGTGGGTAGATTTGGTTGAGGCACTATTGGTTCAAATATATATTCTCTAGGCTCTCTAGGTCCTGTGATTGTCATGCAAAACGATTCAACTTTTAACTAAGATTAATAAACTAATTACGAAAGATGTATTTATACTATGCGTGTATTCTTCTATTTTTGTATTTTTGATGACGTATTTTAATGAAATTAAAGAGCAGCTATTCTAGTATATTTAGAAAATGAACAACTAATCTAGTAACAGAATTTAAAACAAGCAAAGTAGCCTGGTGTGGCTATTTTCCTGTGTAGTTATGATTTTATCCTAAATATCTAAGCAACTAATTATTTTGAATTGAAAGACTCTCGATCTTACCTCAAAAGTGTGGAATGAATCACAATTTCTCAAAAACTATCAATCCCCATAGCTTCCTTGGTGATGATATGGAGAGTGAAATTTTAACTAGAATAAAATAATTCACTACTCTATTTGATACGTTGTAACTAGAACTTTGATAGCTCAAACCCGGCATTTACAAAATAGTGGTAAATATAGTTGTGTGTGGCTTCATCCCCTTGGTGTGATCTATTTGTTCCTACGTGTTCTCGTGAATCTAGAAAAGTGTGTATATGATAAAATAAACATAAGAAGGTATTTGAACAATGGCAGCTTTAGATATAGAACAAATACAATGCGAGTAGGAGAGGGATAGCGCAAGTGAACAAAGTTTGACTATGAAATACCTAGTGGGATTTAGTGTAGGAATACACCACAGATACACCGAGAGTTCTTGAAACTATCCTTTGTGACAAATAGAACCTGCAACTCTAATGGATTCTAATCTAGAAATGAAGCTATTCTATGCTAAGCTGATTGTATGGAATATCAATGAAGTAAGGTGAAACAAGAAGATTTAATGACTTCTAAACAATAAAGGAGAGCTAAAATTGATGCAAAACATGAAACTAATAGAACTCTAAGCAAGAAATTCAAAGACTGGATGTTTAAACAGAGAAGGAGAGGGGCCATTTATTTAAAAACAAGCTTGCTATTTATAGAAAATGTATTTACCAGAGGGTAACTCCCAATTGAACTCTTTTACTATAAACAAAGTGAAAACACTATTCACAGGGTGGCCAAAACATAAATTCAAAGAAAAGTAGCTGAATAATGTGGGTATAAATTGAAGATTTACGTTTGATGCAATCATCAGAGTGTTCTAGAAAACACGTACAGGACCGCCACCCCGTGTAGGGCGGCATATATGGGACCCCCGCCCTGTCTTGAGGTAGCGGTCATAGGATTACCACCCAAGTAGGGTGGCGGTCTCACCACTGAAGACCAAAATGCAAGGAAAATGGGGGACAGAGGGAAAAAAAACCATGTGGAGGCTAAGAGAGGCATACATGATACAAACGTATACTTGGTGAGCTTTTACGGATTCCGAACACCTTGCGAAGGAGACTCCGTATCATCATTGGGGTATATGTAACATCATTTCAAAGTGGTACAAGGTACCCTACAATTTTGGGTATGTACAGTCACCAAATGAATGGGTGATATAAAATAAAAGAGATAATCACCCCATAAAGGGGGTTTAATTTTTCTAAGAATTATGTAAAGAAAATAAAAGGATAGAAAGCCAAGAGAATCCAGTTTCCCAAAGAAATTATCAGAGAAATGTGTTGTTTCTGTGTGTCTTTAAATTTTATCATATCAAGATGGTTGCAAGTGTCCAACCATTGAAAATCTTTGAGATTGTAAATAAACTTTCCCTTACTGATCAATTTGAAGAACCTTGAGTAAATTGTGTTAATCATGAGCATAGTTGTGTCTGCTTTCATTTTGAGATATCTTCAAGTAGTTATCCATGTTCTTGTTGTAATATTATGTTAGGAGTTCCTCTAAATCACACAAGATATTTTCCTTGTGATAGTATTGTGGAATTTTCAATTACATCATGAAGAGATATTTCATTTCATGATGCAATAAACAATTTAAATTCACTCTACTTTCATTATGATGATACAGATTGTTTGTTAGTCTATGAGTGTATCTTAGGCATGATGAATCGAGATTTCTAATGTTTAATTAAGTCTTTAACATGATTTTTTTGTTAAATCCTTGAATAATGTGTGAAACCATGTATCTTTGGGCTTTCATGGATGCACATCTTCTAGTTGAAGGTTCATTCTGACTACTTGAAGCATTTTGTCATTTTTCTTTGTAGATGTTCCAACATTTGTTAAAATTTCTCAAGAATTTGGTATAATCAAATTTATCCTACTTAACTTCCCAACAACAAATTATACATTAAGTGATGAATCCTACAAGAACCACCCCTGCTTACACTGTGTATCCATAAATGCTGAGGAAATTCATTGAGTTTTCCCATCCTTTACCAAAATATGCAGGTGCAATCGTTTTTATCATTGTCTTTAGTAACCTGGACCTTGTCTAGAAGACATCTTCATTCTCTAGGGTGACAACTCATGAGAGTTATATTATGTTGCATTGACCATGTTTTCTCAAGGTCTCCTTCAAACATTGCAAAGGGAGAGTCAAATATTGTTGATCCATTGATATTATTCACCAACACAGTTACAAAATGGGTCCTCTCACCCTGGTTGAAGGCACAACCTAAAGTAGTGAGGGTAGGTCGAACCCTTAGCATGGTGTTATCCACTCCTTTCCAAGCCTGAGTAATAAAGATTCATTTGAATCCATCCCCAGATACTAAACAAATCCTATTATGATTTGTTTATCTCTAAGCATATTGATAAACTTATGATGCTGCTCAGTTTCAAAGGAAGAATCAATTTTGGGTACCAACACACTCGTAAGAGAATACCCCGTGGTGGATTCAATCAACCCACAAAATAAATAATTACCTATTATCCTATGGAAAACATTGAAAATTAGCAATTGGTTGACCGAAGAAGAGGAAAACATATATTCAAACTCCTCTACTCTCATCCTCAAACATTTGTTTAGAAGTACAATGACATGAAGGGTATTAACCCTAGTATTTGTATACATCACATCTATACCACTAATTCCAGACCAGTCAGACAACCTCAAAGAAGAATAAACCCTACTCTAAGGGATATTGTGAAAATAGAGATTGAGAAGCTTTTAAATGTAGGATTCATTTATCCAATCTCGATAGTTAGTGGGTCTCCCCTCTGATTTTAGTTCCTAAAAAGAATGGGAAATGGAGAGTTTTTGTGGAATATAGGGAATTTAACAAAGAAACTCATAGGTATTATTTTCCATTACCTTTTATTGACCAGGTTTTAGATAATTTGTCTAGTAAAAGATACTTTTCATTCCTTGATGGGTTTAGTGGATACAACCAGATAACAATGGCCCCTGAAGATCAAGATAAAACAATGTTTACCTATCCTTGGGGAAATTTTCTTACAGGTGGTGCTACCTTTTGGATTATGTAATTCCCCTGTTACTTTTCAAAGAGCCATGTTGGCAATATTTTCTGACCTCACCCATGATTGTGTGGAAATTTACATGGATGATTTCACGGTTTATGGAACAACATTCCAAGAGGTGGTTAACAATTTAGATAAATTCCTTGCTCGATGTGAAAAGCACCATTTATCTTTAAATCATGAGAAATGTTTATTAATGATAGAACAAGGTTGAGTGTTGGGCTATCATGTCTCAATACAAGAAATTAAAGTTGACCCAGAAAAATTCAATATCATTGTAAAATTGCCATCACTTATAAACCAAACTGAAATAAGAATTTTTCTTGTTCATTCTAGTTACTATCAAAGGTTCATTTCAAATTTTAGTAAAATTTCTTCACCATTATTTTCTCTTGTAATGAAGGATTCTGAATTTAAATGGACAGAAGCATGTCAATAAAATTTTAATGCAATCAAAGACAAGCTAATAAACGCACCCATCTTGAAAGGTACTAATTATAATTTTCCCTTCCACATCCAAATAGATGCCTCAAATGAAGCAGTAGGTGTTGTCTTGGGACAGTAAGAGGAAGGACAACCTATACACATAATTTACTACATTAGTAAAATCTTTCCCCTACTGAAAGAAACTACAAACATATTGAGAAAGAATTTATGGTAGTAGTTTATGTAATCAACAAGTTTATACATTAAATTATAGGATATGAAGTGATTTTACATACTGACCACTCTGCCATCAAATATCTAATGAATAAACCTTTAGTGCATGACATGATTGTGAGATGGTTGTTGCTACTACATGAGTTTAACATTAAAATCATTGACAAACTAGGTAAGTCAAATGTGGTAGCTAATTTTATTTCTAGAATTATCACTTTAGAAGAAGAAGTGAATTTTCATGATAATTTTCCGATGAGCATTTGTTTAAAATTTCTACTACCTTACCTTGGTATGCACATATGGATAACTACTTAGCTACATGGAAGTTTCCAATTTTTTTACACTCAAGCAAAGAAAGAAACTAATTAAACAGAGTGTAATGTATACTTGGTTAAATGGAATCCTTTTCAAATGTGGGCCTGATCATGTCTTACAGTGTGTTATCAAGATGAAGTTTTTGACATACTTAGAGCATGCTATGATGAGCCATCGGGAGGGCATTATTCATCTCAAAGGAACATTCATAATGTTCTTGGATCTCGTTACTTTTGGCCTTCCTCTTTTAAGGATGTCAAAAAGTATGTGTGGAGGTGTGATCAATGCCAGAGGATGGGGAAACCAACATTCACATCAGATATGCCACTTTAGCCACATGTTTTATTTAAACCATTTGAAAAATGGGGGTTGGATTTCATTGGACTTGTGGACCTAACTTCTTAAGGGAAAGAATGCATCCTGGTTTGTACTGATTATGTTACTAAGTCGGATGAAGTTCAAGAACTTCCTCATGCAAGGGATGAAAATTTGCATACTTTCTTTATGAACGTATCTTTCAAATGTTTGGAGCACAATTCATGTCAGGGGTAATCTGTTCTTTTGTAGAAACATATCATTTGAAGCATAAGAAGTCATCTCCTTATCATCCATAGTCTAATGGTCAAGTGGAAGTTACTAATAGAGAGTTGGAGAACATACTAACTAAGACAATGGAAATATCAATCACGAATTGGGCTCAAAAATTACCAAAAGCAGTATGGGATTATAACACTACTTGGAAAACAACAACGAGATTCACTCCCTATGAGTTAGTCTATGGTAAGAAGCCAATTCTACCTATAGAATTTGAAATTCAAACCTTAAGGACAACAACTGAAGTGGGCATTGACTTGAAAAAAACACGCCAGTCATAATTATGCAATTAAATTTAGGTATTACATCATACTAAGATCATTCAACAAAATAGATAGCTCTGGCATGATAAGAAGATAAAATAAAGAAAATTTTAGGTAGGATACTAGGATTTACTTTTTGATTCAAAATATAAGGACTTTAAAGTAAAATTATAGATGAGATCGATGGGTCCGTACCAAATTGTGAAAGTATTTGAAAATGGGACTATCTAGGTAGCTCCAATATATGGTAAAAGGAAGGTAATGTTGGTTAATTGTCACAAAATGAGGTTATACCATAAAACAATATCAAAAGAAGAGTTTCAGAAGGAAATTTAAGAGGCTTTAGATCTGAGCTATGTGGGAAAAATTTCTTTTCCCGATATAACTCAAACTTGAGAATCTAAATCCTAAGTAATAAGAGGGGGTGATTGAAAAATAGTGATGGTAGTCATCCTCCTCAAAGGCATTAGTTGAAAACTAAAAATGGAGGCCAATGCTTCTAAAAAAGTAAAGAGAAATAATTAAATGAAGAGGACTGAAAACCAGCAATGGCGGCCCTCTACCCTAAATTGGATCATCAATAAAGGAGGTACCAAGTACAAAAGGAGCATGACACAAGCACATAAATGGCGGTGGAGATTTGACAAAGTTTTAAATACAAAAGGTATGTGCAATCAATTCCTTTCTTAATGTAGGGAAGTTTAAATCATGTGTTGTTAATTATTGAACATCGTGCACCTTGATTATCACTCACTTCACATGCTTACCAAATCCCAAGCTAAAATCCATCATTCATTTCCCATAATTTTCACACGTGTCTAAATAAATCCACTACCACCTCAAGATTGTAACACCCTGAACTATTGTTACTTCCTCCTAGGCATTTAAGTGTTGATATATGATTTCTTCTGTAAAAGGATGTGTTCCTTTGATTGTGAAGTCATGCTTGATATAGATTGTATCTTCTTTGCATTTGAAGATCTTTGACTGAGCCAGGATATGCTTGGACTCTTTTATTTCTTTCATTTTTGCACCTGAGTTTAATCTGATTTCGGAATGAATTGTGGATTTATCCGTCTATATGACTCATCCTTGGATCAGTGGCATTGATCCAAGAGATTTTTTAAGTTTATTCAGAAGGTATATCTGTTGGTTCTTTTACTGAACGATTCTATTTGTTAGACCTAGACTGGTTCTATTAAGGTTAATAACCTAAACCTAAACTATAATCTAACCTAGCCCTAAACTATAAGCTAAATGTTCTAAGGTTAGTGACCTAGCACTAAGGTGGTTAGACTAAGTATCACCTTAAATTCTAACCTATGTTTCTAACCTAACTAATGATCATGGATGAAAGGGACATATGAAGGGGTGCGAGCCATGGGCGGTAGTTTCTATGGAATTAAATGAGATGGATAAGTATGAAGGATGAGGGATTTGGTGGAAGTTTCAAATGGTTAGTGAAATCCGACATGGCAGAGTCACCAAATCTGAAATGGTCTTTGGTTTGTTTTTATCCATCGCCAAATATGGCGGACGGAGGCAATGGAGATTGAGCGGGAACTTCAGAGTTAATGCAATTAAGGAACTCAATTTCCGAGCATGGATCACTCGGGAAGGCATGCAAAATGGAAAACTGGTTGTTTGTTTGGTTTTCCATGCACTCCAGTTTTCTCTCTGTTTGATCACTGGTTCTTCGAACCAGTCTACTTGGTGTTGCATGGCAACTATGAGAATAACTAGCTCTTTTCTCTATCGAGGAAAGTTTATAAGGCATGGAAATAACAAATTATTGTTGTTGAATCTAACGTGGAAAAAGAGGAGAAGGCTCGAGCTCTTTCAGAGGTCTTCTTCGGATTTTTAAGCGACATTACCAGGCATGTTAGGCCCTAACTTTTAAAAATCTTGCTTTCCTTCAAATGATTTCATTAGAACAACTCTGTTCAGATGATTTTTGGTCCAGTTGGTTTTTATGGTAGCATTGTATGAATTAGTTTGTTGTATCTTCATGCTGGTTCGATTATTTAGTTGAACCCTTGCTGGGTGTACATTTTGTTTTGTATGGTTGAATTATCTTGCTGTGTTTTGCATTTTGGTTAGATTTTGTAGAAATGCTTGCAAGGATAATGTACGAATTCGACTCTGTTGGAGTCCATAAAAATGCTTTCTTGCTTGGTATAGACTTTTGTTGAAGCCTTATTATTAACACCGTGGAGACCGATACGATTGGTGTTCTTGAAATAGATAGTATCTTTCTACTTCAAAGAGAAGTTTATTTGTGAATACTACATGGGTTCGACTCCTTTTGAATCCTTGAATTTGTATGTTATCGATATATTATGTTTTTCTCTTCTCTTCAGAGAAGTTTAAAGCTCGTTTTTCTCTCTTCGTTTAAAGCTCAATTGTGAATACTGTGGTTATTGAATCGAGTTGGAGTCCTGGATATGTAACCATTGTTTCGACTTCGTATAAGCTTGGTTGAGAATACTTATTGATATTGGCTCATGGAGTACTTAATATGTATCTTGTATTTAGACTTCGTAGAAGTTTAGTTGTGAAGACTATTGGTGTTGAATTAGTTGGAAACCTTGAATGTATTCGTATGAATTCGACCACCGATCTAGTCCACGCCGTGTTTACTTTTCAAACTCGACTCTATGAGTCCTTGCTATATTCGTATTATCTCACTTGGATGAAACTTTGTTGAAAATAATGACATGATGATGACTTTTATGAAGATCTTTTTGAGTTCTTATTTTTGATTTCGGCTTCTGATTTAAGATCTTGCTGTATAATCGTAGGGATTTGATTTGTTGAAGGAAGCTGTGCATATTGTGTTTCAACTCTGCGTGAATGTCACCGTATTTCATATGGAAATGTTAATTGTTTTAATGTGATCTTGTTTCAAGTTTGAATAAAACAAAGAGCTTTAGATGTGCCATGACAAAGTGATGGCTTTGGATATTTTGCATGTTGTTGACTAATATGGAAAGATTTGTTGAGCCTTTTTGGGGTCGATATTTTATTATTGCTTGTCATGTGAACTCTTGTATTGCTTAATAATCTGCAGTGAATTTTATATTGGAATTCCGGTGAAGTCGTAGTATCTTCTTGTGGCCCCGGCTGATTTAATCATATGCGTATAGTGTAAATGCATTACTCTTGAGAGGACAAGAAAGTCATGAACATGATTGGAATGGAATATGAATGTCTCTATTTCTTTCTCCTCTCTTTGTTAAGTTATGTTGATATCTATAACTCGTATGAATAATAAGTTATTCTCTCCTTGTCTAGAAACTATGAATGTTTTCTTCTCTCTTGTATCCTTATGTGATCTCTACGGTAAGGGTAAAACAAGAATAGACAGTAGTACTTGTATAGAGAGCCTGGCATAAATTGTGTGTTGCTGTATAAGTGGCTATGCTTGCCAGTACCATTAACATAGTGTATGATTGAAAAGGAATTATGTCAGTGAGCTTGCTGGTTATTTTAAACTGCCTTGTGAACTTGGTTGAATCATACTTGTTGAAATACGAGTTGATAGTATATTCTTTTTAGAATGGAATAAATTGATGGATTGATGTTGTATTGAGATACGAGATGGATGGATGTTATGGAATTATTTTGTTCTTCTTAGTCTCTAAAATGTACGTTGAGTCATCTAAAAATATTTAGGACTAATTGACAGCTATAATAGAGGTTATGCATTATAGTCATGTTAAAATTGTAGAAAGATATTTAGCCTGATTTCATTTAAACAGGTTGTTCAATGAGAGCAATTGGTGGATTGCATTTGTTTTAAGAATTAGTGCTTATCATGCTCAGTTCACCGAACTGACCCGTGTTGACAATTTTTGCAGATGATTGCCGTAAGTGGTAAAGGCACGCAGATCTGATATGATGTTCAGATTGTTTAATTTGGTTTTATGATGAATTACAGCTTGATTCTCTAAATGTACTACTTGAAGAAAGATGTTCTTTTGTTGTTGAGTATTGTATCAAATATGCTGAATGCATAAAATGTATTTGATTAGCTTTGAAATGAATAAACTGAGGTATTTGTTACTTATGTGTTTGCATTCGTATCTGGATGGTTTGATCTTCTTCGGTTCGAATGATTTTAAGACCATTGTTATTATTGTATAACTTGGAGACGTTTGTGATTATCTAAGTAAGCATTGCAAGGTTATGTGACTAAATACTTATGATTGTTTAGTAGTTCTATTACGATCAAATTAAAGCTAATTATAATTTAGATCACTGATTTTTGAGAAGCTAAGGTTAAAATAAACCCTTTCAGGAAGCTGAACGGGAAGAGTAATCTGTTACTCTCTAACCTTGATCTAAGTCAAGACAACGTAATGAATGTTTTTAAAATCACTATATCTTAACACTAATAAGTAAGATATATTTCAGTTTTAAAGATCTGGAATAAACCCAAAAAGGGATAAGTTTGCAATCTTATGAGAAGACTTGGGGTTACTACCCAATTTCGTAGATCAGGATTATTGTGAAACAATGATCTCCCTTTTGAGACCTCAATCTTATTAAACTTCTCTTAGGGGAATGGGTCTTAACACGAAAGGCAATTTTAAGATGAGGAACCCAGGGGTTGGGAAAAGAATACCCTAAAAAGGAGTGTCTTGGAGTATAATTTAAACTCCACGTAAGTAACACCTTAAAGTTTAGTAGATCTTATCGAGGCAGATTTGAAGGTTGATGTCACAAGTCAATTCCAAGGTTGTACCTTCGAGAAGATTAGGATCTTCTCAAAGATACAACAATGCAGTGACTTATGGCGACATCCTTTGCATTGATCGTCAAGATTTACTCCTTAAACTCGAACAAGTTTTGACTTTGAGACTGGTTACCAACATGGTTATGTTATGAGGCTGCCCCTGGAGACTCGGGGTAACTTGACACACGGGGTTAACTAGGGTTAACCCAGTATGTCAGAGTATCCCTAGTTCTCAAGAGCATCCTTATAATGTTGCCATATTATTAATCCATTTCTGAGTGAATAACTTGGGGCAGGAGAGACTGATAGAAGTTAGTATAAGACATTCTACATAACAAAGGAATGGGGTGATGGACATATTACAGATTGACGAGTATGCCATCAAGGAATACGAGACATAAGCATTATGTTTCAAATCTTTGGCCAAAGTATCGCAAGCTACTGGATTGCGTAGTCCTATGTCACCTAGTCCAAAGGACGAGATGCCGATGAATAATGGTAACAATTATTCGATAGGTTCCTTGACAGAGCATTCTAATCCCAGCATTAGGGTAGAGAACCGTAAGAGTGATGTGTTAAAATAAAAATGCCTACTCTTGATACTCATGAATAGATCGGTAGATTACCGAGTCATTTAATGAATAGATCGGAGGTACTCGAGTCATTACAAATGCATATGGTTATCTCTGTTATAAGAATGGTTGTTTTGATTTGTGAGTTCTAAATTATGTATTTAGAACCGTGAAGCATTTATCAACAAAAAAATACTTGTTCTAATGTATAAAAATGAGGATGTTACTTCTTGGTATCGAGCTAAAGGTTGCAACTCTTGGACCTATTGTGTCCATAATCTGATAAAAATATGAATTTTATTGTAACACAAAATGCTTAGAACAAGGGGGAATGTTGCGAATAATGCTCCACCCGAAGGAGGGGCAGCAACAACCCAAAAACTTGATGAGATCCTTTCTGTCCCGTGGACACAAGAGATCGCTTTAGCTGTACTTGAACAACAAGTAATGGGAAATGAGGAGGAAGATGAAGTGGTAATAACAATCAAGCAACCTCCGTGAGGACAACCCCGATATGGGTGTTGATATTAATGTTGGAAATGCACTGTACAACTAGAAAACAAAAAGGCCAGGTTGGCATTAGAACTCACTAATGATATAAAAAGGATAAGCCCACCTAAATATGATGGCACCACATTAGGTGATGGAGATGAGAACTGGCTCAGCGAAATGGAGAAGTACTTTCCAATAAGAAACTTCTCGAGGAAACCAAAGCTATTTGGGGAGCCTATCGCCTTTCCCACAAAGCATCTTTGTGGTGGGATAGTCATAAAGCCGAGCTAAATATTGATGAGACCAATATTACTTGGGATCAATTTAAGGGCTATTTCAGGCAACCTTGGCTGCCACAACTTTTCTATGATCAGAAAATGACTGAATTCTAGAACTTAGCTCAAGGGAAGTTAACGGTAACTGAATACTCAGAGTTGTTTACAAAACTCCTCAAGTATGTACCGTAGTATCAAACCGACGAGAAGTTCATAATAAGGAAATTCATCATGGGATTGAATCCCGTGATAGGGGAGAGGTCGATGTTCACACCCAACCACTATGGAAGGAGTTGTTGAAAAGGCCATAAGACAAGAACATAAATTAAAGGCTATTTCTGCTCATAAAGAGGAAGTGCAGAAGAAGATTGCAAACCCTTCTTCAACATCACTTGCACCCAAAAAGGGACCATGGAAAAAGTTTGGAAACAGAAGTAAGTTTCCAGGGGATAATAGTAAGAAGGCAGTAGCAAATAAGCCTGCTGGAAATGTAAGGGAGAATTTTGCCAAAAATTATAACAATGGGCAGAAGCCCTATGGAGGACAACGTGATAATTACAAGGCTGGAGGCAATTTTGAGCCTAAAAAGGGACCTGTAAGAGGCTGCTACATTATGGCAAAGACCACTACGCAATTCAAAGGCCCTTTGAAGAAGGATGATCGTAATCGCAGAGCATAAGATACATGTTGCAGTAGCAGACAAGCAAGCTGAAAAGTAGGTGACACCTATAGAAGTTCGGTAAGTTATTTGGCATACCTGTCACTATTATTTTTGATACAGGAGCTACTGAATGTTTTATTTCTAGTAAACTTGCTTCTAAACTTAAGAGAAAAGCTGGAAAAATGGATAAATCTTGGACTGTATAGTATGGTAATAACTCTATTCATACAGTGAGTATGTGTCTTTTTGGGGCAGTCCTTGACTTACCTAACTTTTCCACGGAAGTTGACCTCTATGTTACACCTTTGGGGTCTTACGACATTGTCATTGGTGTCAATTGGTTAGCTGAACATAAAGCAAAAGTAGACTATTATGAAAAGAATATAAAATGTTTAGATGATCGGCTGAAAAAAGCAGAGATTCAAGGGGTGAAACGGGAAATTTCAGTTAGAAAACTGTTAGCTATGCAGCTTAAAAAGGCTAAAAACAAAGGATGTACCCTTTATGCAAGAAAAGATATCTGAATTTTTAGAAGAAAATGGTGATTCCATGAAACAATTTCCTCTACTACAAAGTTTTAGGGATGTTTTTCCTGAGGAATTACTAGGTTTACCACCCAAGAAAGAATTTGAATTCACCATCGAAATCAAACCAGGAACAGAACCTATTTCCAAAGCACCTTATCGGATGTCTACTACAAAGTTAGTCGATCTTAAGGCACAACTGTAAGAACTTTTGTCTAAAGGTTTGATTAGACCAAGTGTTTCACCTTGGGAGCACCAATAATATTTGTGAAAAGAAGGATGGAACACTTAGGTCATGTATTGATTATCGGATGTTGAACAAAGAAACAATCAAGAACAGATACCCAATTCCAAGGATCGATGATCTATTTGATCGATGCATGGGGCAGCGGTTTATTCTAAGATAGATATTCGATCCGGTTATCATCAGCTTAAGGATTAGAGAAGATATATTCATAAAACAACTTTCCGAACAAGGTACGGACATTATGAATTCATGGTTCTACCTTTTGATTAACTAATGCACCCACAACTTTTATGAACTTAATGAATAATATCTTTCAAGAATATTTGGACAAGTTTGTACTTGTATTCTTGGACGATATTCTCATTTATTCTAAAAGTGTTGAGGAGCACAATGAGCATTTGAAGATAGTTTTGGGAATTTTGAGAAAAAGAAATTTGTATGGTAAGTTATCCAAATGTTCTTTCTTTGATACAGAAGTTCACTATTTGGGTCATGTCATTAGTAAAGAAGGAATTGCTGTAGATCCTTCAAAAATAGTGGCAATAACTAAGTGGCCTGCACCAAAGAATGTGCACGAAGTAAGAAGCTTCATGGGTCTTGCTGGTTACTATAGAAAATTTGTTAAGGATTTTTCTAAAGTGGCCGCACCGATAACTTCATTGCAGAAGAAGGATAAGAAATTTATTTGGAATGATAAGTGTGAAACGGCTTTCAAAAGTCTGAAAAGCCAGTTGACTTCCGTACCTATATTAGCTATACCAGACCCTAATGGGATCTTTACTGTTGTAATGGATGCTTCTGGGGAAGGCCTTGGAGGTGTTTTGTTACAAAATGATCAAGTCATAGCATATGAAAGTAGAAAAATTAAGTTACATGAGCTGAATTATGCTCCTCATGATTTGGAGCTTGCTGCCATTGTTCATGCGCTTCAAGTCTGGAGACACTATTTACTTGGGAAACCTTTTGAGTTGAAAACTGATCACTTAGGACTGAAATATATTTTCACTCAGCCTAATCTAAATGGCAGATAGAGAAGGTGGTTAGAGTTTTGATCCCAATATGATTTTGATATTAGCTACATCAAAGGGAAAGAGAATAGAGTAGTAGATGCTCTAAGTCATAGGAGGCACATTTCTGCTCTTATAACATTAAGAACTCAGTTTAAGGATGAGGTAAAAAGTGCCTCAGAATCTGATACATACTTTCAGCAAGTAAAAGCAAAGCTAACTTTGCTGCAGAACCTAATGATGAAAGGTATAAGGGATTTCATTTTGATAATGAAGGAATCTTACGTTATGAAAACAAGGTATACGTATCTATGTTTGAATGATTTGAGAAAGAATTTGTTAGTTGAATTTCATAATTCACCTTTCTCTGGACACCCGGTATCACAAAAATGCTTGCTGATCTAAAACAAGCAATACTTTTGGAAAGGTATGAAAAAGGATGTCATTGATTTTGTGATTCATTGTCTGAATGTCACGTGGTTAAGGCGTAACACATGCACCCTACTTGGATCATATATCCTCATAGCATACCGTAGTACAAATGGCAAGTAATAAGAACGGACTTTGTACAAGGGTTACCTATGTCGAGGAATAAACATGATGTTATCCTAGTAGTTGTAGATAAACTAACTAAGGTAGCTCATTTCATCGCTAGAAATCTAAAGGATGATTCACCAATGTCTGGCCAAAAGATTTGCACACGAAATTTTTAGGTTACATGGTGTACCAGAATTGATTATATCTGATAGGGATCCTAGAATGACGTCAAGTTTTTGGAAAACGCTTAATACAACTCTTGAACAAAACTAAACTTCAGCTTCGCATATCATCCGGAAACGGATGGACAAACTGAGAGAGTAAATCAAGTGTTGGAAGACATGTTGCGAATGTATTGCATGGATCAACAATATAAATGGGAAGAGTATCTTCCATTAGTTGAATTCACATACAACAATACTTATCACTCATCTCTTAAAATGGCACCATTTGAAGCACTTTATGGAAGTGCAGAACCCCTGTTAGCTGGGATAGTGTTGAGGATAGAGTGGTAATTGGACCAGAGATCCTCACTGAAATGGAACAGCAAGTAAAGTTGATTCGTGAATGATTAAAGGAAGCAGCAGATAGGCAGAAGAGCTATGCTGACCTTAAGCGGTTGATCAAAGGTTTGAGCTTGGTGAGAAGGTTTTTCTTCGTGTTAAACCTAGAAAGATTTCTATAACTTTTGGCAAGGCTACCAAGTTGTCACCTCGTTTCGTGGGACCTTTCAAAATTGTCGAAATAATCAATCCTGTAGCTTATCGATTAGCATTACCACCTGATTTGTCTCACATGCATGATGTTTTCCATATTTCTTTTCTTAGGAAATACGTTTCAGATTTGTCACATGTCTTAAATTGGAATTCCTTGTAGGTCCAAGACCAAGGAATAATCGTGGTTAAACCCGCACGAGTGCTGGAAACTCACCAATTGGATTTGAGAAATCGTAAAACACAATGTAAGGTCCAAAGGGGACCAGCTTTAACGAAGAAAGTGCAACTTGGGAAAATCTGGAAGAGATGAAAATTGCTTTTCCTTTTCTTTTTCAACAGATGAAATCATTGACAAAACATTTTTTATATGAACTTATCTTTTTCATGTTCATATGAAATCCAGATTGAAGAAAACATTATTCAGGTGAATAAAATGTATCGTGACATTGATTTATGAAACTATTCAAGTTGGAAATAGTCACACATTGTATTGTGAACTAATAACTTGGTTGACCAAGGTAAATCAAATATGTAATCATCGGGATGATGAATCTTTTAGAGGGAAGCATGTAACACCTCGAACTATTGTTACTTCCTCCCAGGCATTCAAGTGTTGATATATGATTTATTCCGTAAAAGGATGTGTTCTTTGATTGTGAAGTCATGCTTGATATAGATTGTATCTTCTTTGCATTTGAAGATCTTTGACTGAGCCAGGATATGCTTGGACTCTTTTATTTCTTTCATTTTTACACCTGAGTTTAATCTGATTTTGAAATGAATTGTGGATTTACCCGTCTATATGACTCATCCTTGGATCAGTGGCATTGATTCAAGAGATGTTTTAAGTTTATTCGGAAGGTATATCTATTGGTTCTTTTACCGAATGATTCTATTTGTTAGACCTAGACTGGTTCTATTAAGGTTAATAACCTAAAGCTAAACTTTAATCTAACCTAGCCCTAAACTATAAGCTAAATGTTCTAAGGTTAGTGACCTAGCGCTAAGGAGGTTAGACTAAGTATCACCTTAAAGTCTAACCTATGTTTCTAACCTAACTAATGATCATGGATGAAAGGGACCTATGAAGGGGTGCGAGCCATGGGCGGTAGTTTCTATGGAATTAAATGAGATGGATAAGTATGAAGGATGAGGGATTTGGGGGAAGTTTCAAACGGCTAGTGAAATCTGACATGGCAGAGTCGCCAAATCTGGAAATGGTCTTTGGTTTGTTTTTGTCCATCGCCAACTATGGCGGTCGGTGGCAATGGAGATTGAGCGGGAACTTTGGAGTTAATGCAATTAAGGAACTTGATTTTTGAGCACGGATCGCTCAGGAAGGCATGTAAAATGGAAAACTGGTTGTTTGTTTTGTTTTCCATGCACTTCGGTTTTCTCTCTGTTTGATCACCGGTTCTTCAAACCAGTCTACTTGGTGTTGCAGTATGGCAACTATGAGAATAACTAGCTCTTTTCTCTGTCGAGGAAAGTTTATAAGGCATGGAAATAACAAATTATTGTTGTTCAATCTAACGTGGAAAAAGAGGAGAAGGCTCGAGCTCTTTCAGAGGTCTTCTTCAGATTTTTAAGTGACATTACCAGGCATGTTAGGCCATAACTTTTAAAAATCTTGCTTTCCTTCAAATGATTTCATTAGAACAACTCTGTTCAGATGATTTTTTGGTCCAGTTGGTTTTTATGGTAGCATTGTATGAATTAGTTTGTTGTATCTTCATGCTGGTTCGATTATTCAGTCAAACCCTTGCTGGGTGTACATTTTGATTCGTATGGTTGAATTATCTTGCTGTGTTTTGCATTTCAGTTAGATTTTGTAGAAATGCTTGCAAGGATAATGTACGAATTCGACTGTTGAGTCCATAAAAATGCTTTCTTGCTTGGTATAGACTTTTGTTGAAGCCTTACTCTTAACACCATGGAGATTGATACATGTTGGTATTCTAGGAAATAGATAGTATCTTTCTACTTCAAAGAGAAGTTTATTTGTGAATACTAAATGGGTACGACTCCTTTTGAGTCCTTGAAAAGTAACATACGTTTCTACTTTTGTAGGAGTTCAAATGTGTGAATCTTGTATGTTATTGATATAGTTGGATTTCTTGAATTTAATATGTATATTGTATCTTTCTACTTCAGTAGAAGTTATTTGTGAATACTACATGGGTTCGAATCCTTTTGAATCCTTGAAGCGTATATTATGTTTTTCTCTTCTGTTTAAAGCTCAGTTGTGAATACTGTGGTTATTGACTCAGTTGGAGTCCTGGATATGTAACCAGTGTTTCGACTTCTGTATAAGCTTGGTTGTGAATACTTATTGATATTGGCTCATTTGGAGTCCTTAATATGTATCTTGTATTTAGACTTCTGTAGAAGTTTAGTTGTGAAGACTATTGGTGTTGAATTAGTTGGAAACCTTGAATGTTTTCGTATGAATTCGACCACTGATCTAGTCCACGCTGTGTTTACTTTTTAAACTCGACTCTATATGAGTCCTTGTTGTATTCGTATTATCTCGGCTTGGATGAAACTTTGTTGAAAATAATGATATGATGATGACTTTTATGAAGATCTTGTTGAGTTATTATTTTTGATTTCGGCTTCTGATTTAAGATCTTGCTGTATAATCGTAGGGATTTGCTTTGTTGAAGGAAGCTGTGCATATTGTGTTTCAACTCTACGTGAATGTCACTGTATTTCATATGGAAATGTTAATTTTTTAATGTGATCTTGTTTCAAGTTTGAATAAAACAAAGAGCTCTTAGCTGTGCCATGACAGTGATGGCTTTGGTATTTTGCATGTTGTTGACTAATATGGAAAGATTTGTTGAGCCTTTTTGGGGTCAGATATTTTATTATTGCTTGTCATGTGAACTCTTGTATTGCTTAATAATCTACAGGTGAATTTTATATTGGAATTCTCGTGAAGTCAGTAGTATCTTCTTGTGGTGCCTCGGCTGATTTAATCATATGCGTATAGTGTAAATGCATTACTCTTGAGAGGACAAGAAAGTCATGAACATGATTGGAATGGAATATGAATGTCTCTATTTCTTTCTCCTCTGCATTGTTAAGTTATGTTGATATCTATAACTATATGAATAATAAGTTATTCTCTCCTTGTCTAGAAACTATGAATGTTTTCTTCTCTTATATCCTTATGTGATCTCTACGGTAAGGGTAAAACAAGAATAGACAGTAGTACTGTATAGAGAGCCTGGCATAAATTGTGTATTGCTGTATAAGTGGCTATGCTTGCCAGTACCATTAACATAGTGTATGATTGAAAAGGAATTATGTCAATGAGCTTGCTGGTTATTTTAAACTGCCTTGTGAACTTGGTTGAATCATACTTGTTGAAATACGAGTTGATAGTATATTCTTTTTAGAATGGAATAAATTGATGGATTGATGTTGTATTGGAGATACAGATGGATGGATGTTATGGAATTATTTTGTTCTTCTTAGTCTCTAAAATGTACGTTGAGTCATCTAAAAATATTTAGGACTAATTGACAACTATAATAGAGGTTATGCATTATAGTCATGTTAAAATTGTAGAAAGATATTTAGCCTGATTTCATTTAAACAGGTTGTTCAATGAGAGCAATTGGTGGATTGCATTTGTTTTAAGAATTAGTGCTTATCATGCTCGCCACCGAATCGACCCATGTTGACAATTTTTGCAGATGATTGCCGTAAGTGGTAAAGGCACGCAGATCTGATATGATGTTCAAATTGTTTAATTTGGTTTTATGATGAATTACAACTTGATTCTCTAAATGTACTACTTGAAGAAAGATGTTCTTTTGCTGTTGAGTATTGTATCAAATATGTTGAATGCATAAAATGTATTTGATTAGCTTTGAAATGAATAAACTGAGGTATTTGTTACTTATGTGTTTGCATTCGTATCTGGATGGTTTGATCTTCTTCGGTTCGAATGATTTTAAGACCATTGTTATTATTGTATAACTTGGAGACGTTTGTGATTATCTAAGTAAGCATTGCAAGGTTATGTGACTGAATACTTATGATTGTTTAGTAGTTCTATTACGATCTAATTAAAGCTAATTGTAATTTAGATCACTGATTTTTGAGAAGCTAAGGTTAAAATAAACCCTTTCGGAAGTTGAATAGGAAGAGTAATCTGTTACTCTCTAACCTTGATCTAAGTCAAGACAACGTACTGAATGTTTTTAAAATCACTATATCTTAACACTAATAAGTAAGATATATTTCAGTTTTAAAGATCTGGAATAAACCCAAAAAGGGATAAGTTTGCAATCTTATGAGAAGACTTGGGGTTACTACCCAATTTCGTAGATCAGGATTATTGTGAAACAATGATCTCCTTGTTGAGACCTCAATCTTATTAAACTTCTCTTTGTGGAATGGGTCTTAATACGAAAGGCAATTTTAAGATGAGGAACCCAGGGGTTGGGAAAAGACTACCCTAAAAAGGAGTGTCTTGGAGTATAATTTAAACTCCACGTAAGTAACACCTTAAAGTTTAGTAGATCTTATCGAGGCAGATTTGAAGGTTGATGGCACAAGTCGATTCCAGGGTTGTACCTTCGAGAAGATTAGGATCTTCTCAAGATACAACAATGCAGTGTGACTTATGGCGACATCCTTTGCATTGATCGTCAAGATTTACTCCTTAAACTCGAACAAGTTTTGACTTCGGACTGGTTACCAACATGGTTATGTTATGAGGCTGCCCCCTGGAGACTCGGGGTACTTGACACACGGGGTTAACTAGGGTTAACCCAAAGATGTCGAGTATCCCTAGTTCTCAAGAGCATCCTTATAATGTTGCCATATTATTAATCCATTTCTGAGTGAATAACTTGGGGCAGGAGAGACTGATAGAAGTCAGTATAAGACATTCTACATAACAAAGGAATGGGGTGATGGACATATTCCAGATTGATGAGTATGCCATCAAGGAATACGAGACATAAGCATTATGTTTCAAATCTTTGGCCAAAGTATCGCAAGCTACTGATTGCGTAGTCCTATGTCACCTAGTCTAAAGGACGAGATGCCGATGAATAATGGTAACAATTATTCAGATAGGTTCCTTGGACAGAGCATTCTAAATCCCAGATTAGGGTAGAGAACCGTAAGAGTGATGTGTTAAAATAAAAATGCCTACTCTCGATACTACTCATGAATAGATCGGTAGATTACCGAGTCATTTAATGAATAGATCGGAGGTACTCCGAGTCATTACAGCTACATATGGTTATCTGTTATAAGAATGGTTGTTTTGATTTGTGAGTTCTAAATTATGTATTTAGAACCAGGAAGCATTTATCAAAAAAAAAAATTACTTGTTCTAATGTATAAAAATGAGGATGTTACATCTTGGTATCAGAGCTAAAGGTTGCAGCTCTTGGACCTATTGTGTCCATAATCCGATAAAAACATGAATTTTATTGTAACACAAAATGCTCAAGGGGGAATGTTGCGAATAATGCTCCACCCGAAGGAGGGGCAGCAACAACCCAAAACTTGATCAGATCCTTTCTTCCTGTTGGACATAAGAGATCGTTTAGCTGTACTTGAACAACAAGTAATGGGAAATGAGGAGGAAGATGAAGCTGGTAATAACAATCAGCAACCTCTAGAGGACAACCCCGATATGGGTGTTGATATTAATGCTGGAAATGCACCTGTACAACCAGAAAACAAAAAGGCCAGGTTGGCAGTAGAACTCACTAATGATATAAAAAGGATAAGCCCACCTAAATATGATGGCACCACATTAGGTGATGGAGCTGAGAACTGGCTCAACGAAATGGAGAAGTACTTTGCAATAAGAAACTTCTCAGAGGAAACCAAAGCTATTTGGGGAGCCTATCAGCTTTCCCATGAAGCATCTTTGTGGTGGGATAGTCGTAAAGCCGAGCTAAATATTGATGAGACCAATATTACTTGGGATCAATTTAAGGGCTATTTCGTGCAACCTTGGCTGCCACACTTTTCTATGATCGAAAATGACAGAATTCCGAACTTAGCTCAAGGAAGTTAACAAAGAATTGAATACTCGAGTTGTTTACAAAACTCCTCAAGTATGTACCGTAGTATCAAACTGACGAGAAGTTCAGAATAAGGAAATTCATCATGGGATTGAATCCCGTGATAGGGGGAGAGGTCGATGTTCACAGTCCAACCACTATGGAAGGAGTTGTTGAAAAGGCCATAAGACAAGAACATAAATTAAAGGCTATTTCTGCTCATAAAGAGGAAGTACGGAAGAAGATTGCAAACCCTTCTTCAACTTCACTTGCACCCAAAAAGGGACCATGGAAAAAGTTTGGAAACAGAAGTAAGTTTCCAGGGGATAATAGTAAGAAGGCAGTAGCAAATAAGCCTACTGGAAATGTAAGGGATAATTTTGCCAAAAATTATAACAATGGGCAGAAGCCCTATGGAGGACAACGTGATAATTACAAGGCTGGAGGCAATTTTGAGCCTAAAAAGGGACTTGTAGGAGGCTGCTACAATTGTGGCAAAGACCACTATGCAAATCAGTGCCCTTTGAAGAAGGATGATCGTAATCAGCAGCATAAGATACATGCTGCAGTAGCAGACAAGCAAGCTGAAAAGTAGGTGACACCTATAGAAGTTTCGGGTAAGTTATTTGGCATACCTGTCACTATTATTTTTGATACAGGAGCTACTGAATGTTTTATTTCTAGTAAACTTGCTTCTAAACTTAAGAGAAAAGCTAGAAAAATGGATAAATCTTGGACTGTACAGTATGGTAATAACTCTGTTCATATAGTGAGTATGTGTCTTTTTGGGGCAGTCCTTGACTTACCTAAATTTTCCACGGAAGTTGACCTCTATGTTACACGTTAGGGGTCTTACGACATTGTCATTGCTGTGTCAATTGGTTAGCTGAACATAAAGAAAAAGTAGATCATTTATGAAAAGAATATAAAATGTTTAGATGATCGGCTGGAAACAGTGGAGATTCAAGGGGTGAAATGGGAAATTTCAGTTAGAAAACTGTTATCTATGCAGCTTAAAAAGGCTAAAAAGAAAGGATGTACCCTTTATGCAAAAGATATCTAAATTTTCAGAAGAAAATGGTGATTCCATGAAACGATTTCCTCTACTACAAAGTTTCGTGGATGTTTTTCCGGAGGAATTACCAGTGTTACCACCCAAGAAAGAATTTGAATTCACCATCAAAATCAAACCAGAACGGAACCTATTTCCAAAGCACCTTATCGGATGACTACTATAGAGTTAGTTGAGCTTAAGGCACAATTGCAAGAACTTTTGTCTAAAGGTTTGATTAGACCAAGTGTTTCACCTTGGGGAGCACCAATAATATTTGTGAAAAAGAAGGATGGAACACTTAGGCTATGTATTGATTATCGGATGTTGAACAAAGCAACAATCAAGAACAGATACCCACTTCCAAGGATCGATGATCTATTTGATTAGATGCGTGGGGCAGCGGTTTATTCTAAGATAGATCTTCAATCTGGTTATCATCAGTTAAGGATTAGAGAAGAAGATATTCATAAAACAACTTTCCGAACAAGGTACGGACATTATGAATTCACGGTTCTACCTTTTGGATTAACTAATGCACCCGCAACTTTTATGAACTTAATGAATAATATCTTTCAAGAATATTTGGACAAGTTTGTACTTGTATTCTTGGACGATATTCTCATTTATTCTAAAAGTGTTGAGGAGCACAATGAGCATTTGAAGATAGTTTTGGGAATTTTGAGAAAAATAAAGTTGTATGGTAAGTTATCCAAATGTTCTTTCTTTGATACAGAAGTTCACTATTTGGGTCATGTCATTAGTAAAGAAGGAATTGTTGTAGATCCTTCAAAAATAGTGATAATAACTCGAGTGGCTCGCACCAAAGAATGTGCATGAAGTAAGAAGCTTCACGGGTCTTTGCTTTCTTATAGAAAATTTGTTAAGGATTTTTCTAAAGTGGCTGCACCGATAACTTCATTGCAGAAGAAGGATAAGAAATTTATTTGGAATGATAAGTGTGAAACGGCTTTCAAAAGTCTGAAAAGCCAGTTGACTTCCGCACCTATATTAGCTGTACCAGACCCTAATGGGAGCTTTACTATTGTAACGGATGCTTCTGGGGAAGGCCTTGGAGGTGTTTTGTTACAAAATGATCAAGTCATAGCATATGAAAGTAGAAAAATTAAGTTACATGAGCTGAATTATGCTCCTCATGATTTGGAGCTTGCTGCCATTATTCATGCGCTTCAAGTCTGGAGACACTATTTACTTGGGAAACCTTTTGAGTTGAAAACTGATCACTTAGGACTGAAATATATTTTCACTTAGCCTAATCTAAATGCCAGATAGAGAAGGTGGTTAGATTTTTTATCCCAATATGATTTTGATATTAGCTACATCAAAGGGAAAGAGAATAGAGTAGCAGATGCTCTAAGTCGTAGGAGGCACATTTCTGCTCTTATAACATTAAGAACTCAGTTTAAGGATGAGGTAAAAAGTGCCTCAGAATCTGATACATACTTTCAGCAAGTAAAAGCAGTGCTTGCTGCAGAACCTAATGATGAAAGGTATAAGGGCTTTCATTTTGATAATGAAGGAATCTTACGTTATGAAAACAGGGTATACGTACCTATGCTGAACGATTTGAGAAAGAAGTTGTTAGTTGAATTTCATAATTCACCTTTCTCTACACACCGGGTATCACAAAAATGCTTGTTGATCTAAAACAACAATACTTTTGGAAAGGTATGAAAAAGGATGTCATTGATTTTGTGACTCATTGTCCGGAATGTCGGCGGTTAAGGCGAGAACACATGCACCTGTTGGACTGTTATATCCTCATAGCATATACCGTAGTACAAATGGCAAGTAATAAGCGTGGACTTTGTACAAGGGTTACCTATGTCCAGGAATAAACATGATGTTATCTTGGTAGTTTTAGATAAACTAACTAAGGTAGCTCATTTCATCATGGAAATCTCAAGGATGATTCACGATGCTGGCCAAAAGATTTGTACATGAAATTTTCAGGTTACATGGTGTACCGAAAATTGATTATATCTCGACAGATCCTAGAATGACGTTAAGATTTTGGTAAATTCTTAATACAGCTCTTGTTGTTCACGAATCAACTTTACTTGTTGTTCCATTTCGAAATGAGGATCTCTCGGTCTAATTACCACTCTATCCTCAACACTATCCCAGCTAACAGGGGTTCTGCACTTCCTTCCATAAAGTGCTTCAAATGGTGCCATTTTAAGAGATGAGTGATAAGTGTTGTTGTATGCAAATTCAACTAATGGAAGATACTCTTCCCATTTATACTGTTGATCCATGCAATACATTCACAACATGTCTTCTAACACTTGATTTACTCTCTCAGTTTGTCCATCCATTTCCGGATGATATGCAGAACTGAAGTTTAGTTTTGTTCCAAGAGCTGTATTAAGAATTTGCCAAAATCTTGACGTCATTCTAGGATCCCTGTCAGATATAATCAATTTTGGTACACCATGTAACCTGAAAATTTCAGTGTACAAATCTTTTGGCCAACACTGGTGAATCATCCTTTAGATTTCCAGCGATGAAATGAGCTACCTTAGTTAGTTTATCTACAACTACCAGGATAACATCATGTTTATTCCTGGACATAGGTAACCCTTGTACAAAGTCCATGCTTATTACTTGCCATTTGTACTGCGGTATGCTATGAGGATATAATAGTCCAGCAGGGTGCATGTGTTCTGCCTTAACCCGCTGACATTCCAGACAATGAGTCACAAAATCAATGACATCCTTTTTCATACCTTTCCAAAAGTATTGTTGTTTCAGATCAGCAAGCATTTTTGTGATACCCGGGTGTCCAGAGAAAGGTGAATTATGAAATTCAACTAACAACTTCTTTCTCAAATCGTTCAGCATAGGTACGTATACCCTGTTTTCATAACGTAAGATTCCTTCATTATCAAAATGAAAGCCCTTATACCTTTCATCATTAGGTTCTGCAGCAAGCGCTGCTTTTACTTGCTGAAAGTATGTATCAGATTCTGAGGCACTTTTTACCTCATCCTTAAACTAAGTTCTTAATGTTATAAGAGTAGAAATGTGCCTCCTAAACTTAGAGCATCTGCTACTCTATTCTCTTTCCCTTTGATGTAGCTAATATCAAAATCATATTGGGATAAAAACTCTAACCACCTTCTCTATCTGGCATTTAGATTAGGCTGAGTGAAAATATATTTCAGTCCTAAGTGATCAGTTTTCAACTCAAAAGGTTTCCCAAGTAAATAGTGTCTCCAGACTTGAAGTGCATGAACAATGGCAACAAGCTCCAAATCATGAGGAGCATAATTCAGCTCATGTAACTTAAGTTTTCTACTTTCATATGCTATGACTTGATCATTTTGTAACAAAACACCTCCAAGGCCTTCCCTAAGCATCCGTTACAACAGTAAAGCTCCCATTAGGTCTCAGTACAGCTAATATAGGTGCGGAAGTCAACTGGATTTTTAGACTTTTGAAAGCCGTTTCACACTTATCATTCCAAATAAATTTCTTATCCTTCTTCTGCAATGAAGTTATCGGTGCAGCCACTTTAGAAAAATCCTTAACAAATTTTCTATAGTAACCAGCAAGACCCATGAAGCTTCTTACTTCATGCACATTCTTTGGTGCAAGCCACTCAGTTATTGCCACTATTTTTGAAGGATCTACAGCAATTCCTTCTTTACTAATGACATGACCCAAATAGTGAACTTCTGTATCAAAGAAAGAACATTTGGATAACTTACCATACAACTTTATTTTTCTCAAAATTCCCAAAACTATCTTCAAATGCTCATTGTGCTCCTCAACACTTTTAGAATAAATGAGAATATCATCCAAGAATACAAGTACAAACTTGTCCAAATATTCTTGAAAGATATTATTCATTAAGTTCATAAAAGCTACGGGTGCATTAGTTAATCCAAAAGGTAGAACCGTGAATTCATAATGTCCATACCTTGTTCGGAAAGTTGTTTTATGAATATCTTCTTCTCTAATCCTTAATTGATGATAACCAGATCGAAGATCTATCTTAGAATAAACCGCTGCCCCACGCATCTGATCAAATAGATCGTTGATCCTTGGAAGTGGGTATCTGTTCTTGATTGTTGCTTTGTTCAACATCCGATAATCAATACACAGCCTAAGTGTTCCATCCTTCTTTTTCACAAATATTACTGGTGCTCCCCAAGGCAAAACACTTGGTCTAATCAAACCTTTAGACAAAATTTCTTGCAATTGTGCCTTAAGCTCAACTAACTCTGTAGTAGTCATCCGATAAGGTGCTTTGGAAATAGGTTCCGTTCCTAGTTTGATTTCGATGGTGAAGTCAAATTCCCTCTTGGGTGGTAAACTGGTAATTCCTCCGAAAAACATCCTCAAACTTTGTAGCAGAGGGAAATCGTTTCATGGAATCACCATCTTCTTCTAAAATTCAGATATCTTTACCGCATAAAGGGTACATCCTTTGTTTTTAGCCTTTTTAAGTTGCATAGCCGATGACAGCTTTTCTAACTGAAATTTCCCATTTCACCCTTGAATCTCTCGTTGTTTCACCGATCATCTAAACATTTTATATTCTTTTCATAACAGCTACTTTTGCTTTATGTTCAGCTAACCAATTGACACCAATGACAATGTCGTAAGACCCCAAAGGTGTAACATAGAGGTCAACTTCCATGGAAAAGTTAGGTAAGTCAAGGACTGCCCCAAAAAGACACATACTCACTGTATGAACAAAGTTATTACCATACTGTATAGTCCAAGATTTATCCATTTTTCCAGCTTTTCTCTTAAGTTTAGAAGCAAGTTTACTAGAAATAAAACATTCAGTAGCTCCTGTATCAAAAAGAATAGTGACAAGTATGCCAAATAACTTACCCGGAACTTCTATAGGTGTCACCTACTTTTTAGCTTGTTTGTCTACTACCGCAAAGATGTATCTTATGTTTGCTAATTACTATCATCCTTCTTCAAAGGGCACTCGATTTGCGTAGTGGTCTTTTCCCACAATTGTAGCAGCCTCCTACAGGTCCCTTTTTAGGCTCAAAATTGCCTCCAGCCTTGTAATTATCACGTTGTCCTCCATAGGGCTTCTGCCCATTGTTATAATTTTTGGCAAAATTATCCCTTACATTTCCAGCAGGCTTATTTGCTACTGCCTTCTTACTATTATCCCCTGAAACTTACTTCTATTTCCAAACTTTTTCCATGGTCCCTTTTTGGGTGCAAGTGAAGTTGAAGAAGGGTTTGCAATCTTCTTCCACACTTCCTCTTTATGAGCAAAAATAGCCTTTAATTTCTGTTCTTGTCTTATGGCCTTTTCAACAACTCCTTCCATAGTGGTTGGACTGTGAACATCGACCTCTCCCCCTATCACAGGATTCAATCCCATGATGAATTTCCATATTCTGAACTTCTCGTCAGTTTGATACTGCGGTACATACTTGAGGAGTTTTGTAAACCACTCCCAAAGTATTCGATTACTGCTAGCTTCCCTTGAGCTAAGTTCTAGAATTCTGTCATTTTCTCGATCATAGAAAAGTTGTGGCAGCCAACGTTGCCTAAATAGCCCTTTAAATTGATCCCAAGTAATATTGGTCTCATCAATATTTAGCTCAAACTTTACGACTATCCCACCACGAAGATGCTTCGTGGGAAAGCCGATAGGCTCCCAAATAGCTTTGGTTTCCTCCGAGAAGTTTCTTATCGCAAAGTACTTCTCCATTTCACGAGCCGCTTCTCAACTCCATCACCTAATGTGGTGCCATCATATTTAGGTGGGCTTATCCTTTTATATCATTAGTGAGTTCTCACCGCCAACCTAGGCCTTTTTGTTTTCTCGGTTGTACAGTGCATTTCCAAAGATTAATATCAACACCCATATCGGGGTTGTCCTCGGAGGTTGCTGATTGTTATTACCAGCTTCATCTTCCTCCTCATTTCCCATTACTTGTTGTTCAAGTACAACTAAATGATCTCTTGTGTCCAACAGGGCAGCAAGGATCTCATCAAGCTTTTGGGTTGTTGCTACCCCTCCTTTAGGTGGAGCATTATTCGCAACGTTCCCCCTTGTTCTAACCATTTTCTGTTACAAGAAAATTCAGGTTTTTATCAGATTATGGACACAATAGGTCCAAGAGCTGCAACCTTCAGCTCTGATACCAAGATGTAACATCCTCATTTTTATACATTAGAACAAGTAAATTTTTTTTTTTTTGATAAATGCTTCCTGGTTCTAAATACATAATTTAGAACTCACAAATCAAAACAACCATTCTTATAACAGATAACCATATGCAGCTGTAATGACTCGGAGTACCTCCGATCTATTCATTCCATGACTCGGTAATCTACCGATCTATTCATGAGTATCAAGAGTTGGCGTTTTTATTTTAACACATCACTCTTACGGTTCTCTTCCCTAATCTGGGATTCAGAATGCTCTGTCCAAGGAACCTATCTGAATAATTGTTACCATTATTCATCGGCATCTCGTCCCTTAGACTAGGTGACATAGGACTACGCAATCAGCAGCTTGCGATACTTTGGCCAAAGATTTGAAACATAATGCTTATGTCTCGTATTCCTTGACGGCATACTCGTCAATCTGAATACGTCCATCACCCCATTCCTTTGTTATGTAGAATGTCTTATACTGACTTCTGTCAGTCTCTCCTGCCCCAAGTTATTCACTCAGAAACGGATTAATAATATGGCAACGTTATAAGGATGCTCTTGAGAACTAGGGATACTCTGACATACTGGGTCAACCCTAGTTAACCCTGTGTGTCAAGGTACCCCGAGTCTCCAGGGGCAGCCTCATAACATGACCATGTCGGTAACCAGTCCCGAAGTCAAAACTTGTTCGAGTTTAAGGAGTAAATCTTGACGATCAATGCAAAGGGTGTCGCCATAAGTCACCTGCATTGTTGTATCTTCGAGAAGATCCTAATCTTCTCGAAGGTACAACCCTGCAATCGACTTGTGCCATCAACCTTCAAATCCACCTCGATAAGATCTACTAAACTTTAAGGTGTTACTTACGTGGAGTTTAAATTATACTCCAAGACACTCCTTTTTAGGGTAGTCTTTTCCCAACCCCTGGGTTCCTCATCTTAAAATTGCCTTTCGTATTAAGACCCATTCCACAAAGAGAAGTTTAATAAGATTGAGGTCTCAACAAGGAGATCATTGTTTCACAATAATCTTAATCTACGAAATTGGGTAGTAACCCCAAGTCTTCTCATAAGATTGCAAACTTATCCCTTTTTGGGTTTATTCCAGATCTTTAAAACTGAAATATATCTTACTTATTAGTGTTAAGATATAGTGATTTTAAAAACATTCAGTACGTTGTCTTGACTTAGATCAAGGTTAGAGAGTAACAGATTACTCTTCCCGTTCAGCTTCCTGAAAGGGTTTATTTTAACCTTAGCTTCTCAAAAATCAGTGATCTAAATTACAATTAGCTTTAATTAGATCGTAATAGAACTACTAAACAATCATAAGTATTCAGTCACATAACCTTGCAATGCTTACTTAGATAATCACAAACGTCTCCAAGTTATACAATAATAACAATGGTCTTAAAATCATTCGAACCGAAGAAGATCAAACCATCCAGATACGAATGCAAACACATAAGTAACAAATACCTCAATTTATTCATTTCAAAGCTAATCAAATACATTTTATGCATTCAACATATTTGATACAATACTCAATCAAAAAAAGAACATCTTTCTTCAAGTAGTACATTTAGAGAATCAAGCTGTAATTCATCATAAAACCAAATTAAACAATCAACATCATATCGATCTCGTGCCTTTACCACTTACGGCAATCATCTGCAAAATTGTCAACACGGGTCCGGCCGGTGAACCGAGCATGATAAGCACTAATTCTTAAAATAAATGCAATCCACCAATTGCTCTCATTGAACAACCTGTTTAAATGAAATCAGGCTAGATATCTTTCTACAATTTTAACATGACTATAATGCATAACCTCTATTATAGTCAATCAATCCCTAAATATTTTTAGATGACTCAACATACATTTTAGAGACTAAGAAGAACAAAATAATTCCAAAACATCCATCCATCTGTATCTCCAAGACAACATCAATCCATCAATTTATTCCATTCTAAAAATAATATACTATCAACTCGTATTTCAACAAGTATGATTCAACCAAGTTCACAAGGCAGTTTAAAATAACCAGCAAGCTCACTGACATAATTCCTTTTCAATCATACACTATGTTAATGGTACAGAAAGCATAGCCACTTATACAACGCAACACACAATTTATGCCAGGCTCTCCATACAGTACTACTGTCTATTCTTGTTTTACCCTTACCGTAGAGATCACATAAGGATACAAGAGAAGAAAACATTCATAGTTTCTAGACAAGGAGAGAATAACTTATTATTCATACAGTTATAGATATCAACATAACTTAACAGCAGAGGAGAAAGAAATAGAGACATTCATATTCCATTCCAATCATGTTCATGACTGTACCGTCCTCTCAAGAGTAATGCATTTACACTATACGCATATGACTAAATCAGCCGAGGCCACAAGAAGATACTACAGCTTCACCAGAATTCCAATATAAAATTCACCTGTAGATTATTAAGCAATACAAGAGTTCACGCGACAAGCAATAATAAAATATCTGACCCCAAAAAGGCTCAACAAATCTTTCCATATTATTCAACAACATGCAAAATATCCAATGCCATCGCCTGTCATGGCACAGCTAAGAGCTCTTTGTTTCAGTCAAACTTGAAACAAGATCACATTAAAACAATTAACGTTTCCATATGAAATACAGTGACATTCACGCAGAGTTGAAACACAATATGCACAGCTTCCTTCAACAAAGCAAATCCCTACGATTATACAGCAAGATCTTAAATCAGAAGTTAAATCAAAAATAATAACTCAACAAGATCTTCATAAAAGTCATCATCATATCATTATTTTCAACAAAGTTTCATCCAAGCCGAGATAATATGAATACAGCAAGGACTCATACAGAGTCAAGTTTTAAAAGTAAACACAGCGTGGACTAGATTAGAGGTCGAATTCATACGAAAACATTCAAGGTTTCCAACTAATTCAACACCAATAGTCTTCACAACTAAACTTCTACAGAAGTCTAAATACAAGATACATATTAAGGACTCCAACAGAGCCAATATCAATAAGTATTCGCAACCAAGCTTATACAGAAGTCAAAACACTGGTTACATATCCAGGACTCCAACTGAGTCAATAACCACAGTATTCACAACTGAGCTTTAAACAGAAGAGAAAACATAATATACGCTTCAAGGATTCAAAAGGAGTTGAACCCATGTAGTATTCACAAATAACTTCTACTGAAGTAGAAAGATACAAGATACATATTAAATTCAAGAAATCCAACTATATCAATAACATACAGAATTCACGACTGAACTCCTATAGAAGTAGAAACGTATGTTACTTTTCAAGGACTCAAAAGGAGTCGTACCCATTTAGTATTCACAAATAAACTTCTACTGAAGTAGAAAGATACTATCTATTTCCAAGAATTCCAACTGTATCAATCTCCACAATGTTAACAGCAAGGCTTCAACAAAAGTCTATACCAAGCAAGAAAGCATTTTTATGGACTCCAACAGAGTCGAATTCGTACATTGTCCTTGCAAGCATTTCTACAAAATCTAACCGAAATGCAAAACATAGCAAGATAATTCAACCATATGAAACAAAATGTACACCCAGCAAGGGTTCGACTGAATAATCAAACCAGCATGAAGATACAACAAACTAATTCATACAATGCTACCATAAAAACCAACTGGACCAAAAAGATCATCTGAACAGAGTTGTTCTAATGAAATCATTTGAAGGAAAGCAAGATTTTTAAAAGTTAGGGCCTAACATGCCTGGTAATGTCACTTAAAAATCTGAAGAAGACCTCTAAAAGAGCTCGAGCCTTCTCCTCTTTTTCCACATTAGATTCAACAACAATAATTTGTTATTTCCATGCCTTATAAACTTTCCTCGGCAGAGAAAAGAGCTAGTTATTCTCATAGTTTCCATGCAACACCAAGTAGACTGGTTCAAGAACCAGTGATCAAACAGAGAGAAAACCGGAGCGCATGGAAAACCAAACAAACAACCAGTTTTCCATTTTGCATGCCTTCCCGAGTGATCCGTGCTCGGAAATCGAGTTCCTTAATTGCATTAACTCCGAAGTTCCCACTCAATCTCCATTGCCACCGACCGCCATAGTTGGCGATGGACAAAAAAAAACCAAAGACCATTTCCAGATTTGGCGACTCTGCCACGTCGGATTTCACTAGCCATTTGAAACTTCCACCAAATCCCTCGTCCTTCATACTTATCCATCTCATTTAATGCCATAGAAACTACCACCCATGGCTCGCACCCCTTCATAGGTCCCTTTCATCCATGATCATTAGTTAGGTTAGAAACATAGGTTAGACTTTAAGGTGATACTTAGTCTAACCTCCTTAGCGCTAGGTCACTAACCTTAGAACATTTAGCTTATAGTTTAGGGCTAGGTTAGATTATAGTTTAGGTTTAGGTTATTAACCTTAATAGAACCAGTCTAGGTCTAACAAATAGAATCGCTCAAAGAAAAAAACCAACATATATACCTTCCTGGATTCGAATAAACTTAAAACATCTCTTGATCAATGCCACCGATCCAAGGATGAGTCATATAGATGGGTAAATCCACAATTCATTCTAAATTAGATTAAACTCAGTGCAAAAAAAGAAATAAAAGAGTCCAAGCATATCCTGCTCGCTTAAAGATCTTCAAATGCAAAGAAGATATAATCTATATCAAGCATGACTTCACAATCAAAGGAACACATCCTTTTACGTAAGAAATCATATATCAACACTTGAATGCCTGTGAGGAAGTAACAATAGTTCAGTGGTGTTACATCTTCTATTGTTGTTATTAGTTTCCACTTGCACCCTCATTTTCCTACAATTTACTCATCTGTAAACTCAACCATTCCTCCAACCACACCATAGAACCACCCATACCCAACCTCTACATATTTCTAAGTGTTCCTAAGATCCCCATACACCTCCTTTGGCCCTCTGTCATCTCTTCCTAACCTCAGCTCAAACTCCACTAACAAATCTTATTGAATCTTATCACCCATCTCTACCGATGCCGGTTACCCATAACCGTCATCGGTTCTACCTAACCATGATCAGTCATACCTCGACTAATGTTGGTCTCTGTGTTTTCCAATACTGTGTAAACCAACAACCACCCACCTATCAAAAATAACCTAAACACCTCACCCAACCCTACTAAGACCCAGTCTATGACCAGCAGACTACTTGACTGATTTACAACCTGACCTGAAGACATTAACCCGCATAGTTTTAGTATTTAATTGGATCGACGCTGATAGTGATTTGAGGTACCTAAATCAGAATACTAGCACTAGATTCATTTATGTATGCATTTTAATTATTTCATATTTGTTTTATAAAAAAATAGATTGACAGGATTTTCTAGGGAGTATCACACTTCCTGGATCTAGCATATGCTTGGCAGTCCACTATCATATATTGTTTAACTCTTCTTTGGTGGTCTTATTTTCTATTTCTGGTAGTTCCTCCAAGCCAAAAGGAAGCTCTCATAGTCAGCATCGGATCGATAATTCAGAACACGCGCATCAACCTCCAAACCAACACAACAGGTATTCCTCCTCGGCCTTTACCCTTATTTGTTTCGTCCCAATAACATAAAGAAAATGGTGAAACATTTTGGCACACCCGGTGGGACCCATCTGGGGTTCCTTGCATTTTTTTCATTCCTAGGAAAATATGGTATATTTATTTATTTTATAAATGTATTCACACTAAATTTTTGTCCCTGGTAATCCTTTCTTCTTATAATTTTCTAAAACAGCATCTATTTTCCAGTGCTTAAAACAAACCATTTCTTCTTTCTTGCATTCACATAAGTAGTGAAAGAGCATGTTCCTACCTGTTCATCATTTGCTTCATCAAACTTAATTTGTCAATTTGGGTTTAAAATCAGTTGCATTTCATCCTTGTATGCTACATTTAGCTCACATTAAAATGAGGGCAACTTATATGCTGGAAGTCATGCCCAGCTAATGGTTAACACAAAGAATCGTAGAAAAGCACTCTCTTTCTTCTTCTTCTACCAAACTGCACAAAATTGAAAAATACACATCTTCTTAAACAACATCTCACCCGAAAGAACCAAATCACAACAATCACACAATTAGTGGATTAACAAAATGGGACCTAGCTAGTTACTTCTGTCTATTCATTACCTCAGAGGACGACCCACCCCTGCCATAACACAACTTGAAACCTCTCCTTTTAGATCTCTTTCTTCATAGGAAAAATTCCTCACCAAAAACTCTACTCTAAATTCATGAGTTAGTATTCTAAATAGCATAATCTCAACACATTAAAATCACTTATTGGATACGTGTTTTTATCGTTTGATTGAAGTGTGTTTTGAGGTGTGAGGATACGTTTCTCTATTTTCCTTTCTTTTGCCTTACACACTCCATAATCACATTTGGAGTATTATGACTTCTTGTGATTGTGTCAGGACCTCATCATATCATCTCTAGACTTCTAGGTTGATCATCCATCTGATCTCAGTTCACAACAATCTATTTTCCTCCACTCCTCAAATTTTCATAGTAATCGCATCGGTTTATCCGTTGGCGTTAGTTTACTCCTCACCGTCATCGGTTCTCTGTCCTTTTGGTTAACTTTCCCAAAGGACACCTATTTCATCTTCTTTACTATTTAGAGTTTCTCTAAGTCTCTATACTCTTTGTATTCTGATAAACGGTCATCATACAACTTACCTATCTGACATTCATCAGTTTTTGCCTCATTTGGTAAAACTATTCTTTTCTCATGGTAGCCAACCTTGGTTACCCCTGAACCATCATCAGTCATCCTTAACCAAAGTCGTGTTACCCAAGATGTGTTGATTCTCAACTGATACATTGCCCAAATCCACCTACAAACACCTATTTTTCTCATTCCTACTGCTTTATGTGTCATCTGCAGGATACAACATCACCTGATATACATTCATTCACATGGTGTTGACTCCCACCTAGTCCTTCACCACCCTATGTCTTGTCACCCATGGATTTAACCCTACCTACCACCATTACTACATGTGACAAGGAGTTAGTATGACTCCTCGATTAGAATCCCGCAGCCTTACAATTCTACCTTGCCCACTCTTTCACCTGGGATTCCTCAGGTTAATTTATATATGGAATGCCCATATCCATCTCTCCTACCCTTATCCCCACTTTTTTATCAGCCCTTACTAATGAAATGTTACCTTCAACTACTTTACCCCGAGTGGTTTCACAGCTAGGGCGCATACCCGATATGACATCTCGCATGTAACATCACCACACTGCAGTTCGTTATTCCTTCATTGGTCACCTAGATCATAACCCCATCCATGCCCATTATCTCACAGATACCAATTGTGACACAACCTCTCATGGTGTCAGTGACCCCTACCCCATTCCATAATCTTGTCCTCTCCATCCCGCAATCTCTACCCCTAATCACTACTCGAGTCACTGTGACTACCTCACCTACATATACATATTATCAACAACCCCCTATCTTGTATGTCATTCATTCTGGGTATATGCCCTCTATGTCGGTCCCCTATTCTCAACCTTCCTATTCGGCACCACCATACACTGGAATGCCACCCACATCACATGTTCAACACCAACCCTCTTACACCACAGGAGGCACCCTTCTATCATAACCTACCAATGACCTCATCAAATTAATGATGGAAAGGATGCAGACACTAGAAGAATCGGTTTCTGGCTCATGCATTTCTCTCACCTATGATGAAATATATAATGAGCTCATTCATCCATCCATTCCTATTCACCCATACCCTGTACATTGGGAAATTCCAAAATTCAACCACTTTAATAGTGAAGAAGACTCGCAGCAACATGGTCTTTCAAACATGGGTGTTACCTAATCGCCCATGATGACACTTTACTCCTACGGACCTTACCAATGTTCCTCACAGGACCTGCATTAGAGTGGTATAGTGGGCTACCCATGCATTCCATCTACTTGTTTAATCAAGTATCCCAAGCCTTCTTATACCAATTCTCAATCAACATTGTCAAGAAAGTCACCATGACTAATCTTTACTCCAAACGACAGTATGATGACAATTCTATCACTGACTTTGTCGCTCGTTGGCACATCCTAATTAACTAACTCACATTTCAATTACCTCAAACTGAGCTCATAGATTTGTTTACACGGGCTTGTGCTAGACACATTTCACCAACCCTACAGTGCGACCTTCTCGCACCTTTGACGAGTCATTCACCATGGCACGCAAATTGAGATTTGTGCTATCGAAGAAAATAAAATTCAGCTACATTACAAGAGCATCACGTTTAAATCAAATGATTCTTCTTCATCATCGAAACCCTAGAAAAACTATTCAAAACCTAAAGGATCTGCCAATGTTGTATTTCTCAAGGTTTGACCCTCTCACCCATTAAACCAAGCCAAAATTCTTCTAATCTCTCTCCCATCTAAGCTTTCTAGTTCATATGAGAACAATGAAAGTATACCTCAGTAGTGGAATTGTACGATGGAAAAGTGACAAGTGAGATTAAGAATCTACAAGTAACTCTTCCTCGCACCTGACCTCCCGAGGTCATGCCGAGACAGCCAGTGGGGATGGAATATGTGTGGGATGTGTTGTACACTCAAAATTCCCCTACTTTTAAGAAGTTGAAAATTTAAAATTTTGAGTTTAAGTGTCTTTTCTGTTGTACTGGTAATGTGAAAAGTCAAGAAATTGAGAAAATATGTGTTTTTAGGCCATTCTGTGTGTTTTTCGGGCCTATCAGACATTTTTGTCCCACGTGTCCCAAGTTCAATTGGGCCCTCTGTTCCCCGATTGGCCGGTTTACCCGAAGTCTGTTCTTTTCAGGCCCGTCGGAACTTTTTGTCCCAAATGTCCCAAGCTCGCCTGGACCAGTTGTTTCATTTTCGTCCGATTCGGCCGAGTCACGTACTTCACGTACTTTTTTCCCGCGTGTTCTAAGAGAATTTGTGCATCTTTTCCCGTGTCGCCCGAATCGGCCGAGTCATGTACTTCGCGCTTTCGTGTCCCACATGTCCCAAGTGAACCAAGTGCCATTCGTGCTAATTCTTCCCGCTCTTCCCGAATATCTTGCTTATTCAAATTGGTAGGTATGTATTAAATGCACATTCATTACCTTTCTCTCTCCTAAACGGCTATATAATGAGTGAACCCCCTATGCGTTTTGCACACTGCTTTCCTGCTATCTTTTACTCGAACCCTTGCAATCTAAATTCTACGCATGCGTATCCATTTCCCTCTGCAATTCCTTCCCGAGTCTAGCTTGCAGCTCTGCCCTCCGAATTACCATCAACATGAAGATCAAATTTCAGGGGCAAGAACAAATCTCACCACTAGAGTCTACCGTTCCCGATATCGGGGACAGTGAAGTTTGTCATCTTGACTTTAGTGATTTTTGGTCAAGGATGACAGATACGAACCCTACACCAATGGCACAGATGATTCATGACAGCGGTTTGGCTTTCACTGGTGGTTTAGCAATCTCTGTGTAATGTGCAGATACAGTGCTTTCATGCGGAGCTCATTTCAACCCTGATTTGAGTGAATTGACCAACATACACGGGGAGCTCATCACCAAACTTGACATTGCCACCATTGGCACTGCACTGAGGATTCCAGAAATGGATAATGCCATAGTTGTCTCTCAGAATCAAGCACAGGCTCTGTTCAATCAAGACAATGACAACTATAAGGCGCGGGTGGTGAAATCTTGGCTTAAAAACCCTAAGAAGGGAGCATCTCGCCTATCCAAGACACTTTTTCGAGTAGATTTCAATAAAGAATTGTCATATTTCATAATCCTACTGGCTCGGGTTATGGGCTTGCCCTCTACTAATGAATTTCATTTCTGGATGTGCCCGCTCATAAACATGGTGTACGAAGGAACTCAAAATATCAACTGGGTAGAAATTATCAGCATGAACCTAGTGGAGCAGCTGTCCAATGTGCAGCAAACGAAGAAATTCTATATGACTTCGTACCTGATGTACACTCTGCGGCATCAAGGCAATGGTTTGGATTTTCTTACATTGATGCCCACAAGGCTGATCCTGTATATGCCTACTGCCCACAATTCACCCTAGAGACCAGCAATCATAATTTCTGAAGGGTGAATGATGCTTTCACCATGTACATGGTCAGACTTCTTGAGGGTGACACTGCTAGAAGATTTTCTGATGAAGCCATGAATCTAATATCACACTACGGTGCCTATTTTATTCAATTCAGAAAATTTTCTTATATCAAAGCTAATTTTAGCTATGAGAGCACCCCTCTGAGGCTTCCTATGTTCTGCAGTGACAAGATGGTTCTGATAGAAGTATGCAGGAAATTAGATAAATTGCATAGAACCTACAGAGACAAGAAAATTACTGGTTTGCACTTCCCCATCTCTTTGGGAAACTACACTTGTAAAACAGCCCTGGCTCCCATTACTGTCCATTTCTTCAAGCCAAGAACTTGCTTCGACTTGAAGAAGTTCATTGAGTAGAACATTAAGATAACATATCATCATAGGGCAGATACAGAAGACTATTGGGCTGACTGTGCAGATGATTTTGAGGCTAGAAGGAGGCATTATGGCAGATTCTCTCTACAATTGATCCAAGAACTCAGCTTGTACCAAGTTCCTGAAGGACTCAAGGACGAAAACTCTGATCTATACTCATATGAGTATGACAATGTGGTTAAGCACACTCCCTTGGAGGACTTGGATTGGTTTAAAAAAGAGAAAGATGATTTGGCCGAGATCCTGGCTCCAGTCTTAGTCAGGACTAAGATCTGGTTTGACAAGAAAGTTTGAGAGCTTAGGAGGCACTCAGGGGAATCCTCCTCCAAGGATGTTTCAACTCCAAGGAGGGAAGCATCGACTCCAAGATCAGACACACCTGTGTAAACCCCTCCTACCTCATCAACTCAAGGACCTGTAGTTTCTACTCCTTCATCCACCCAGGTATACCAGAAGAAACTCAAAGAGGTTAAGAAGGAGCCTGTGGAAGAAGATCCCCAGAGAAAGTAGGTAGAATTGCCTTTGGGACCAGAGAACATCATTTTTCTCAGTGAAAGTGAGGAAAGTGAAGTGCCAGCTCCTTCAAGCACTCCTGAAGCTCCAACGGATAAAGACAAGGAAGTCCAGAGCACTGAACTTCCAAGTGCTATTGATTCCTCTGCACCAGTTGTCTCAAGCACCCCACTCATGTCTCAACTTGAGACAACAGCTGTGTAAACCTTGAGCACCATGAGCTCTCTGTCTCTTGGTCCTCTTGCCCCTCCTGCTTCTTCCTCCTCCTCTTTTGCATGGGTGCAACCTCTCGTTGACAGTAGGAAGAGAAAGCCTTCCTCTCCGGGAGCTTAGCGCCAAATTTTGATGTTGTGGCAGCCTTGTTAGGCACTACTCCTCCTCGTGCCAAAAAATCCAAAATCACCTCCCGTGATAGTGTCTCGATGCTCACGGTAAGTAATTCCCGGAGATTACGCTAAGCTAAACCTACAGAGATAAATCAGAGCAGGACTTACAGTATCTGACCTAGAACTCTCAAGGATTCCTATGGGAGAGTATACTCCTGAAGGTGAGATCCACAACCTCCAGGAAATAGTTATAAGAGTCATTGGGAGGGTAGAAAAAGGGCAGCAAACTATTGAACAGTTGGAGGAACAAGCCCAGATTCTCACAGGTTTTATCAAATCTCTTTTGTCTAAGGACAAAGTTTTGGACCCTACCCCATTGACTACCCTTCCGCCACCTGTAATTTTGAGCCAAGATGAAGTACAGAGTATCAAAGACATGCACAAGTATTCCGTTTATGGCAGAGCTATGGAGGCCATGGTGGAAGATATGCTTGTTGCTAGATTAAACTTCATCGATGAAGCTTTCAAACTCCATGGAAAAGTGAACAACTTGCAACAAAATCTCTCTTCCACTATTGGGATCATAGATAAAGAGCTTAAACTTTGGAGCAGTTGCATAGTGGACCTCCGCCTCATGGGACAAACCGATGAAAACATTCTTTTGGCGAGTAAGGTTTTTGATGATGCAAAGGATAATCTGTCAAAATCCTGGGTTTACAGCGTGGAATGGAAGATCAAGGTCCTAGAGGAGGCCTCGGGAGAATTGAAGAATAGCTGGCAGAAGGGTGAGGCTTTCAAAACACTAGTTGTATTTGCTTTCAAAGATATACATTGTCATCTTCAGGATGAGACTTCTGGTGTGCCTCTCTCCCTACAAGAAATCAAAGCTCAATTCAGAGCTTTTGTCAAAGGCAATCTGTTCAAGGAAAGCTCCATTTCCAAAGAGAAAATGAAGGAGATCTACTCTCTTCAATCTGCCATTAAAGAAGCAAATAAAGACTATCATACTCATGTCAAGTTTGATAAGGAAATGGAGAAGTGCCTCAGATTTTGGACCCAGTCTATAGCCAACACGTCAGTCCCACATGGCAGAGACATAGCCAAGGCATTGAAGAGATTCAGACAGTGGATTTTGAAGTCAATGGGTCCCTCCCAGTCATAAGCACCTGTCTTCTTCTCATTTTTCTTCTCTTCTCTTCCAATTCTTTCTCTCAAATTTATTGTAATAAGTTGAGTTATTGCAATTGGAAATCCTTAACTAATCTTTAGTTAAAAGAAGTAGTTACCAAGAGTAACTGATTTGTAAACTATATAATGGCCTTTCCTTTCCTTTTTGAAAGAGGAAGAACTTGGCTCATTTTCTGTAAGTGTAAAATAAATCATAAAGAAATCAATACAGAAGGACTTTTCATTCTTTGTCTATCTGATTTCCTTTTATCCCCAAGCTTTTCATTTAATCTTGTTAAGATCATTTGTCTGTATTATGTTAAGAAGCTTTGTATTCTTGCAGATGTTATTTATAGAACTTTGTGTCTTTCAAATTTCATCTTATTAGTATGATACAAATGATCTTGTTTCAATTCACTATACCTTCGCATGCATAAAGAATTACTCTTTCATCTATAATTCTAAATGGTGCCTTTCTGCTTGTTCTCATTTTCTCATTCCTCAGTCCTTTTGTAATTGATGATCCTTATAGAAAACACTTTCGTAAAATCCAAGTTCCACACGAAAATCATGTTTTGTATATGTGTAAATAGGTTCGTTTCTGAATAAGGGAACCTCTCCCATTAAAGAGGAGGGACTTCTTGTCCCCTGATTGTTGCTCTTCATGAAGTCCTATTTGATGACCAACAGTTTTTGGCGACTCCACTGGGAAAATCATATTCCAGTTCTGTAATTATTGATCATCCTTTGATCTGCAACTCCACGTTTTACTCGAGGGAGAAGGGCCCTTGGTATTGAAGATTCTCAGTTCCAGCTTTTGGAGCAGCAGGGTTTTCCTTTCCCTTCAACAAGAAATAGAAAGACTCGTTTGACAAGCACTCCACCTGTTCAAGATAGAATCCCTACGGGTGGTATTCCTTCAGAGTCAATCAGTCCTAATCTTCGAGCTTTGATTCTTGCTAGTGTTGCAGTTCCTCTTCAAGCCATTTTTCCAAGAATGGTGGTACCACTACCCTGGGGTCATCATGTCGGGCCCCTTGCCCTTCCTCAGCCTTTGCACGAGTTACCCAGAGGTAACCGGAAGAACTTCCCTAAATTCAAAGGTGATGGTAAAGTGCATCCTGATGAACACATCACAACCTTCATAGTTGCATGCGGAGTTCTGGGAGTTGAACATGAAGATGTCTCCGTAAGACTTTTCATTGAGACTTTACAAGATAATGCTGCTAATTGGTTCTATCACCTTCTAGCTAGTGCTATCACCAGCTGGGATACAATGAGAACTAGGTTTGAAAACCGGTTTAAACTAGAAGAAGACATGCATGCCTTGCTAGCCCAAATCTCTCAAATAAAGAAGGATTCATCAGAGCCCATGAAAGAATTTGTGGCCCGATTCAACAGGTTGATTAACAAAATTCCACCAAATACTCGACCTGTAGATCAAATTCAAAAATGTTTTTTCCTAAATGCTCAATCACCGAAGTTAGCTATGCACTAAGAAGGGATAATCTCGCAACATTGGCTGAACATCAAATTCTTGCTGTTAGTGTCGAAGATGATTTAATCATGTCAGGGAAGTTGAGGAGAGACCCTTCTAAATCTAAATCTGCTTCTTCCTCCTCTTCCACCACTGGACCTAATACTGATCCATTGGTACAAAAACTTGTAAATGATGTCATTTCCATTAAGAAACAATTGGCTCAGCATGCTCCCTATGCAGACGTTCCAAGGAGGAATTTTCAGCCCAGAAATCATTTTCCTGCTTCTCAAACAAGGCTAGCGCTTGAAGGACCTCCTATTAAAGTTCCTGTCAACGTAACCTGTGAAGTTGAGGAACCAGAGGATGAGGAGGTTAATGAAGATTGTGAGGAATTTGTTGAAGAGGTTGATGATGAAGCAGATGAATTTGAGGGATCTTGAGTTAATTTCTTCACCACTGAAGGCATTGATGAAGGGGATGATTATGACGAAGTAGTAGCAGACATGAATAGTGAATCATACGCTTTCATGACTCAAGAGCAGACAAATTAGAGGGAGAAAGTGATGCAGCCCACCAAGAAATCTAAGGAGCAGCCGACAACTATCCCCGTAATTACAAAAAGAGGATCTCCTATTCCCATTTCATCTGCACCAAAGGTGAGTCCTGTCAATTCTGCTACTAAATTTACTTCTTTTTCCACTAAAATTGATAAACCTAGGATTTCAAATGATGATAGCCTGTCCACTTCTGGGTCTTTCGATATTATTGATCACCTAAAAAAGACTAAGGTTCAAATCTCAGAAGCTGAATATTATCAAACCCATCCTAAGGCTTTTGCTAAAATGATTCACTTTGTCAATTCCCATTCTAAAACTACCTCTAAATTCCTTTTAGCCACTCCTTCTTCTGCACCACAACCTAATCTAATAGCCGCTGTCACCTCACCTAGTGACAAAATCAAACCATTCTATGTGACACTTCTTATAGCTGGCCATAGGCTCAGTAATTACGTCATAGACTCAGGAGCATCAGATAATGTGATGCCTGCTAAAGTAGCTCATGCCTTAGGCTTGACCCTCACACGCACTTATGGATCTTGTTATTCTATGGAGAGTAAGGAAGTGCCCTTGGTCAGAAGGATTAAAGATGCACAAGTGGCTTTTGCTACTTTGCCTGAGAAGAAAGTTTTGGCTACTATCTTAGTAGCAGATATTCCTCCTTCATACGGGATGTTGCTAAGTAGGAACTTCTGTAAGGATGTGGGTGGAGAAATTCAAATGGATTGGTCACATGCACTCATACCTGTTAATGGGCAAATGAAGAAGCTGCTGCCTGAGAAGCAGTCTGAGTATATTGTACAAAAATCAGATGATCCCAAAGCACAAATACTCTATGAGGATATGGGGCATGGTAACTACATGATTATGTCTCCTGAAGAAATCCAACTCCCCAAAGTGTCTCCTAAAGATCCTGATGGTGTTTGGATTTTAGAGTTTGATGGAAGTTGTTCCTCAGCTGGTTCTGGAGCTGGTGTCATACTGGTGTCACCTAAGGGAAGCCTTCACCCTTTTTCATTCAAGTTGCAATTTGAAAATACCAATAATACAGTAGAGTATGAGGCTCTCATTCTTGGACTATAGGTGGTAAAAGAACAAGGTCCGAAGAATCTTCTAGGTCGTGGAGATGCGCAATTGATTGTAAAGCAAGTTAGAAACCTCTTCCAGGTGAAAAATGGAAGGTTGAAACATTACAGAATCAGGTGTGGGATTCCATTGAATTTCTTGATGCTTTCTCCATCGAAGCAATACCTAGGGAGAAGAATACCAGGGCTGATTCATTAGCAGTCTCTGAGTCACTTTGCTTATACCTCATCCTGACTTTTCCCAAGATAAGTTCACCATTGAGATGATCCATCGACCTAGTGTACCTGATAATACAAATAACTGGCAAGTTTTCAATAATGATCAACACTTGCTTTCTTTCTTAGAACTCAAGGATAATTTTGAACAATTGTACTTTGAAGGAAGTGACAATTTACCTTGTGAAAGTGTGCCCTTTGACAAAGAAGCCACCCAAGGAGAAGAAACGGATCAGGATGGATGTATTAAACTCAAGGGAAACAAGATTTCTAAAGGATTGGTGAGTTTAGAGGAACTATTTGATAAACACGATAGGTATGTAAAGTCTAGAGCTTCTATTGGACCTCAACAATCAGCTGAGTATGACAAAATTAATATTGGGAGTTCTACCGACCTAAGCTCGTGAAAATTGGAAGGTTTGAGCTTGGTGAGAAGGTTTTTCTTCGTGTTAAACCCGAAAGAGTTCTATAACTTTTGGCAAGGCTACCAAGTTGTCACCTAGTTTCGTGGGACCTTTCAAATTGTCGAAATAATCAATCCCGTAGCTTATCGATTAACATTACCACCGCTTTATCTCGCATGCATGATGTTTTCCATATTTCTTTGCTTAAGAAATACGTTTCAGATTTTTCACATGTCTTAAATTAGAATTCCTTGCAGGTCTAAGACCCAGAATAATCATGGTTAAACCCACATGAGTGCTGAAACTCACCACCATTGCATTTGAGAAATCATGAAATACAACAATGTAAGGTCCAGTGGGACCAGTTTAACGAAGAAAGTGCAACTTGGGAAAATTTGGAAGAGATGAAAATTGCTTTTCCTTTTCTTTTTCAACAGGATGAAATCTGTTGACAAAACATTTTTTATATGAACTTATCTTTTTCATGTTCATATGAAAGCCAGATTGAGGCAAACATTATTCAGGCTGAATAAAATGTATCGTGACATTGATTTCTGAAACTATTCAAGTTGGAAACAGTCACATTGTATTGTGAACTAATAAATTGGTTGACCTGAAGGTAAATCAAATATGTAATCATCGGGACGATGAATCTTTTAGGAGGGAAGCATGTAACACCCTGAACTATTGTTACTTCCTCCTGGGCATTCAAGTGTTGATATATGATTTCTTCTGTAAAAGGATGTGTTCCTTTGATTGTGAAGTCATGCTTGATATAGATTGTATCTTCTTTGCATTTGAAGATCTTTGACTGAGCCAGGATATGCTTGGACTCTTTTATTTCTTTCATTTTTGCACCTGAGTTTAATCTAATTTCGAATGAATTGTGGATTTACCCATCTATATGACTCATCCTTGGATCAGTGGCATTGATCCAAGAGATGTTTTAAGTTTATTCGGAAGGTATATCTGTTGGTTATTTTACTGAACGATTCTATTTGTTAGACCTAGACTGGTTCTATTAAGGTTAATAACCTAAACCTAAACTATAATCTAACCTAGCCCTAAACTATAAGCTAAATGTTCTAAGGTTAGTGACCTAGCGCTAAGGAGGTTAGACTAAGTATCACCTTAAAGTCTAACCTATGTTTCTAACCTAACTAATGATCATGGATGAAAGGGACCTATGAAAGGGTGCGATCCATGGGTGGTAGTTTCTATGGCATTAAATGAGATGGATAAGTATGAAGGACGAGGGATTTGGTGGAAGTTTCAAACGGCTAGTGAAATCTGACGTGGCAGAGTCGCCAAATCTGGAAATGGTCTTTGGTTTGTTTTTGTCCATCACCAACTATGGCGGTCGGTGGCAATGGAGATTGAGCGGGAACTTCGGAGTTAATGCAATTAAGGAACTCAATTTCCGAGCACGGATCGCTCGGGAAGGCATGCAAAATGGAAAATTGGTTGTTTGTTTGGTTTTCCATGCGCTCCGGTTTTCTCTCTGTTTCATCACTGGTTCTTCGAACCAGTCTACTTGGTGTTACATGGCAACTATGAGAATAACTAGCTCTTTTCTCTATCGAGGAAAGTTTATAAGGCATGGAAATAACAAATTATTGTTGTTGAATCTAACGTGGAAAAAGAGGAGAAGGCTCGAGCTCTTTCAGAGGTCTTCTTTGGATTTTTAAGCAACATTACCAGGCATGTTAGGCCCTAACTTTTAAAAATCTTACTTTCCTTCAAATGATTTCATTAGAACAACTCTATTCAGATGATTTTTTTGGTCCAGTTGGTTTTTATGGTAGCATTGTATGAATTAGTTTGTTGTATCTTCATGCTGGTTTGATTATTCAGTCAAACCCTTGCTGGGTGTACATTTTGTTTCGTATGGTTGAATTATCTTGCTGTGTTTTACATTTCGGTTAGATTTTGTAGAAATGCTTGCAAGGATAATGTACGAATTTGACTCTGTTGGAGTCCATAAAAATGCTTTCTTGCTTGGTATAGACTTTTGTTGAAGCCTTGTTGTTAACACTGTGGAGATTGATACAGTTGGAATTCTTGGAAATAGATAGTATCTTTCTACTTCAGTAGAAGTTTATTTGTGAATACTAAATGGGTACGACTCCTTTTGAGTCCTTGAAAAGTAACATACGTTTCTACTTCTGTAGGAGTTCAGTCGTGAATTCTGTATGTTATTGATATAGTTGGATTTCTTGAATTTAATATGTATCTTGTATCTTTCTACTTCAGTAGAAGTTATTTGTGAATACTACATGGGTTCGACTCCTTTTGAATCCTTGAAGCGTATATTATGTTTTTCTCTTCTGTTTAAAGCTCAGTTGTGAATACTGTGGTTATTGACTCAGTTGGAGTCCTGGATATGTAACCAGTGTTTCGACTTCTGTATAAGCTTAGTTGTGAATACTTATTGATATTGGCTCTGTTGGAGTCCTTAATATGTATCTTGTATTTAGACTTCTGTAGAAGTTTAGTTGTGAAGACTATTGGTGTTGAATTAGTTGGAAACCTTGAATGTTTTCGTATGAATTCGACCACTGATCTAGTCCACGCTGTGTTTACTTGTAAAACTCGACTCTATATGAGTCCTTGTTATATTCGTATTATCTCGGCTTGGATGAAACCTTGTTGAAAATAATGATATGATGATGACTTTTATGAAGATCTTGTTGAGTTATTATTTTTTATTTCGGCTTCTGATTTAAGATATTGCTGTATAATCGTAGGGATTTGCTTTGTTGAAGGAAGTTGTGCATATTGTGTTTCAAATCTACGTGAATGTCACTATATTTCATATGGAAAAGTTAATTGTTTTAATGTGATCTTGTTTCAAGTTTGACTGAAACAAAGAGCTCTTAGTTGTGCCATGATAGGCGATGGCGTTGGATATTTTGCATGTTGTTAAATATATGGAAAGATTTGTTGAGCCTTTTTGGCGTCAGATATTTTATTATTGCTTGTCGTGTGAACTCTTGTATTGCTTAATAATCTACGTGTGAATTTTATATTGGAATTCTCGTGTGAAGTGTAGTATCTTCTTGTGGCCTCGGCTGATTTAGTCATATGCGTATAGTGTAAATGTATTACTCTTAAGAGGATGGTACAATCATGAACATGATTGGAATGGAATATGAATGTCTCTATTTCTTTGTCCTCTGCTGTTAAGTTATGTTGATATCTATAACTGTATGAATAATAAGTTATTCTCTCCTTGTCTAGAAACTATGAATGTTTTCTTCTCTTGTATCCTTATGTGATCTCTACGGTAAGGGTAAAACAAGAATAGACAGTAGTACTGTATGGAGAGCCTGGCATAAATTGTGTGTTGCTGTATAAGTGGCTATGCTTGCCTGTACCATTAACATAGTGTATGATTGAAAAGGAATTATGTCAGTGAGCTTGCTGGTTATTTTAAACTACCTTGTGAACTTGGTTGAATCATACTTGTTGAAATACGAGTTGATAGTATATTCTTTTTAGAATGGAATAAATTGATGGATTGATGTTGTCTTGGAGATACAGATGGATGGATGTTTTGGAATTATTTTGTTCTTCTTAGTCTCTAAAATGTTGTTGAGTCATCTAAAATGTTTAGGACTAATTGACAGCTATAATAGAGGTTATGCATTATAGTCATGTTATAATTGTAGAAAGATATTTAGCCTGATTTCATTTAAACAGTTGTTCAAAGAGAGCAATTGGTGGATTGCATTTGTTTTAAGAATTAGTGCTTATCATGCTCGGTTCACCGAATTGACCCGTGTTGACAATTTTTGCGATGATTGCCATGGGTGGTAAAGGCACGCAGATCGATAAGATGTTCGATTGTTTAATTTGGTTTTATGATGAATTACAGCTTGATTATCTAAATGTACTACTTGAAGAAAGATGTTCTTTTGCTGTTGAGTATTGTATCAAATATGTTGAATGCATAAAATGTATTTGATTAGCTTTGAAATGAATAAATTGAGGTATTTGTTACTTATGTGTTTGCATTCGTATCTGGATGGTTTGATCTTCTTCGGTTCGAATGATTTTAAGACCATTATTATTATTGTATAACTTGGAGACGTTTGTGATTATCTAAGTAAGCGTTGCAAGGATATGTGATCAATACTTATGATTTTTAGTAGTTCTATTACGATCTAATTAAAGCTAATTGTAATTTAGATCACTGATTTTTGAGAAGTTAAGGTTAAAATAAACCCTTTCAGGAAGCTGAAAGGGAAGAGTAATCATTACTCTCTAACCTTGATCTAAGTCAAGACAACGTACTGAATGTTTTTAAAATCACTATATCTTAACACTAATAAGTAAGATATATTTCAGTTTTAAAGATCTGGAATAAACCCAAAAAGGGATAAGTTTGCAATCTTATGAGAAGACTTGGGGTTACTACCCAATTTCGTAGATCAGGATTATTGTGAAACAATGATCTCCTTGTTGAGACCTCAATCTTATTAAACTTCTCTTTGTGGAATGGGTCTTAATACGAAAGGCAATTTTAAGATGAGGAACCCAGGGGTTGGGAAAAGACTACCCTAAAAAGGAGTGTCTTAGAGTATAATTTAAACTCCACGTAAGTAACACCTTAAAGTTTAGTAGATCTTATCGAGGCGGATTTGAAGGTTGATGGCACAAGTCGATTGTAGGGTTGTACCTTTGAGAAGATTAGGATCTTCTCGAAGATACAACAATGTAGGTGACTTATGGCGACACCCTTTGCATTGATCATCAAGATTTACTCCTTAAACTCGAACAAGTTTTGACTTCGGGATTGGTTACCGACATGGTCATGTTATGAGGCTGCCCTGGAGACTCGGGTACCTTGACACACAGGGTTAACTAGGGTTGACCCAGTATGTCAGAGTATCCCTAGTTCTCAAGAGCATCCTTATAACGTTGCCATATTATTAATCCGTTTCTGAGTGAATAACTTGGGGCAGGAGAGACTGATAGAAGTCAGTATAAGACATTCTACATAACAAAGGAATGGGGTGATGGACGTATTCCAGATTGACGAGTATGCCGTCAAGGAATACGAGACATAAGCATTATGTTTCAAATCTTTGGCCAAAGTATCGCAAGCTGCTGATTGCGTAGTCCTATGTCACCTAGTCTAAGGGATGAGATGCCAATGAATAATGGTAACAATTATTCAGATAGGTTCCTTAGATAGAGCATTCTCGAATCCCATTAGGGAAGAGAACCGTAAGAGTGATGTGTTAAAATAAAAACGCCAACTCTTAATACTCATGAATAGATCGGTAGATTACCAAGTCATGGAATGTATAGATCGGAGGTACTCCAAGTCATTACAATGCGTATATGGTTATCTCATTATAAGAATGGTTGTTTTGATTTGTGAGTTCTAAATTATGTATTTAGAACCAGAAGCATTTATCAAAAAAAAAAATTTACTTGTTCTAATGTATAAAAATGAGGATGTTACGGAAGAACCCAATAGATTGAAGTGGAAATAAATTATGAAGGTAAAAACTGTACTTATTGGTGTTGTAGATCGAATGGCTAAGTGGTGGTGATGATTGGTTGATGGGATGTACATTGGTGTAATAGTGATGCTTCCCGAAATGTCATCGTGAGTGAAATACTTCTATATTTGTCCCGGGTGTTGGTTATGGATGTTTATAGGTATGAAAAGGCTTTGGTTCTTCTTGTATGCAAGATTCTTCTCATCTCCTTGATCTTAGAATGTGCCAACCCACAAACAAGGTTGTAAGTTGAATAAATGCTAACCGATGATGGTTATTGGTTGGTGACATTGGTTAAGGTGGGATTCCCTAGGTTTACTAAAAATGACAGATCTCACATCATTTGGGTCAGGTCCATTCATTTATCCATGGATCAAAATGGACATTATGTTTTTATGAGTGGGAAGGTGGTTAGAGGAATAATAGGCTTTTGATTTTTAGGGTTGAACTAAGTCTTATTCATTTATGGAAACATGTTATGAATAGGTCTATGGTGAGGTGTCTAGGTGAGGTGGGCATCCATTTAATTAAAGTAATTAAATTAATAATGGGGTGAGGATGGGTATTAATTTAATTGTAAATAATTAAATTAATATTAATGTGGGGTATAAGGGTCATGGTTAGGTGAATGTGTGTAAGTTGGTTATTCGAAAGGGGACCAAGGGGAGTGTAACCTAATTTTGGTGTCTACACCTAGTGTTAGCAATAAAAGTTGTGCGGTCTCCGGTTTAATAGAACTTCCATAAAAACTTTCTCTAACACTAAATGGTTTGTTAACCATCAAGTTCGGAAAACTAATACAATTCATAAGTGGTTTGTCCTTGGCATCACGTTATTACAACACCCTCTATCACAAACAAACTTCTTGGTCCTTTGACGAACTTTAAAACTGCAACAAAAATCTCGTAGATCCTTGAAATGGGTAATACAAACAACAATGAATGGGTTACACTTACAACTTTAATAAAAAACATCACAATGGATAATTTTTGTTACATGGCTTTCCCTCTCATAAAAGGTGACAAAAATGTAGGAAGAAAGTCCTTGGGGACCAAAATAAATTATGGTTTTGTGCAAATTATAAGGCACATGTTGAGAAATGTGACTATAGATACACACTCCGCATAGATTCTAAAGATTCCATAGGGGAGATACAATCGATTATAACATTTTATGCATTTTTGAATCAACCATGGGTGTCACAACTAAATACCTATATTTACCGTGCATAGATGAAGAGGCCACAACCGAGATTTCAAACCAAATTAGCGGTCATGAATACAAATTAAATCTCTCCTCAAGAGAGAAACTTTTAGTGGAAACAAACATCTGAAATGTGTCATTCTTGATTCCTATAAATTGGAAGATGTCACGTCTTAATGTAGCCAACTTTAACACAAAATCATTACACTAAAAATATCTTAAACTCAAAGAAAATAAATTTTCTTCTTAATTATTGAATCATGAATAAGAATTCTTCATAAATAGGAAAACAACTCCCAACTCGGGTTTCAAAGCAAACTCTAACTAATTTTGACTAAATTGACTCTAGGTGGCAGAATTTACTATTTTTAGCAGTTTACTAGAACCTAATATTCTTAGTAAGTTTGCATGCTTATTCGTACGGGCATAAAAATTTCCACGCATCTTCTACATGCCTAAATTAGAGGAATTTCCAAATTTATAACCTACTTTTAATTAAAGAGACTAAAATTTACTAATGCCCTGAAATAGAGAAAATTGAATTATAACTTAGATCCTAATTTTTGGCCTTCAGATGGTGGATTTCGGGCCCAAAATGTGTCGAAATGTGCTCCAATTGGCAAGGTGGGTTGACTAGTGCGTTCGTCTCATTGAAGCAGTGGTTTAAAAAAGGACTCAAACAGGCACTTGGAGAACAAGTTATGACCTTTTCAAGTTCCTACTAAAAATAGTGCATCACATCTCTTGTTTGACTCTTCCTTTCCTAAACAACACAAAAATTACCTTTGATGATATGGTTTCCACAATATTTCCTCATCTTTCGTTTCTTCTACAATATGCATGAAATATTATTTTATCGAATATTACAAATTCCTACACCTTTCTCTCATTTTTCATATAGTGGTTGTTAATAGAGGTTCAAATGGAATCCATATTCTCCACATCCATGACTTTTTCTAATATTGCTGAAAGAAATTTTTTGTTATCAAAAAATGAGAATCATCCAATGCAACTATGTTAACATGATGGAATGCTTTATTGAATTTTTGATGGTTTTCTTATGATACAACTTGTTATTCTTTCCAATATTTTCCTTCATAGTACTTTTGGAAAAAAACATTGTGTTGACATATGTTTACATATTTCTTTTCCATCACTTTATAATTTTTTTTTTTATTATTGGTAAATAGTTTTTTTGAAAGGACTATACCCTTTTACAACAGGGGCTCAAAAGCTAAATTTAACTTGAGAAAGCCCAACAAAAGAAAAAACCAAGAACCAAAGAAAAACAAAGCAAATACTTCAAAAACAAATAAAAACAACTTAACAAAGAACATTACTACCCAAAGAATTATGCGGTTGGCCATTTGCCCAGATGTAACAATAATAGCACTAACAATGACTAGAATCAAACCTTTTCCGGAGTGGTGGGGGGTTTAGATTTGACATTTCCCTTCTTCTTCCGATCTACCACTGTCCATTCAAGATTTCCTGCATCCAATGCAAATGAAGCATCTGCAATGGACTTGATGTGTATGTGACCCATAGGAAGGGGGGCCGAAACTTCCTTAAACACTGAATCAACAATCAGTGGAGCATAGTCTGTAGGTAGTTTCGCTATGTTGGCCTGTGAATCAGCCATTACGGGTGAGTCAACATGCAAGGGGGCACTAGAATCCTCAGCCAGGATCTGAGTCAATTGTGAGATGTTCAAGAAGTGAATCCTTCCACCAAGTAGTTTTGGTCTTTCATTTGGAATGTTCACAATCATTTGTAACATGACCAGTTTGGAAGCAACGCCGACATCTGAAGGCAAGTCTCTCATAGTCAATCCTTTGTATCCAGAGCCTTTCTCCAATCTGAAGATTGATTTCTGCTGGTAAGGGTTTGGAGGTATCAATATCAACCAGGATACGAGCAAACGTAGTATGTGTTTGAATGGAGGTCTTACCATCAATCGCCACACATGATCCAAGAGTATCTCCTATGGTAATGAGACAAGATCTGCTCCAAAGTTGTAATGGAAGTCCTAGTAAATGAACCCAAATTAGGTAGGTATCAAAAGACTCCTTTAACGGGTCGAAGGACGGATACCATGGTTTGGACATCAGCCCATGTTCCCCCCAAACCCAATGTTGGCTAAAGATTAAATCCCTATCAGCAGGGGTTTCAAAGACTACAATGAAGTAAGCTTTAGCACAGGGATAAAGCTCAATCTTACCTTGTATTTTTTCTCTCCATCTCTGGGCTATCCATTCATGGAGCTGAGAAAGCTTAGGCCAAAATTTATGGAATCTGCATATGAGACCCAGCTGAGAGAGATTTTCCTCTTCCTTAAGAATTTTTATAAGTAGATCCTCCCCGATTTTCAGCGTCGGGACCTCCTGAGAGGGTTTCAAGAGCTCATTTATGGTACTCTCCTTTTGTTTGGAGACCACTGAAGCATAAGAAGTGGACTTATCTCCACCAGAGGTTCCTGTGCGACCATTTTTCTGAAGCGAGTTGGATCTATCCATGCTCTTGAAAGAAGATCCGTCATTTTTAAATGATTCATTATCATTGTTGAGATTTGTAGGGGAGACCGAGCCACCTTTACCTGTCTCAATGGAGAGACCCTCTGCTTTTTGACAGGTCGGAGAAACTCTATCCTGGATTTTCTTTGAAGGGGGGTCTTGATTTGCATCAAAAGCCATGTCAATCCAAGAGATTGGTGCTGTATTTTCCATGCCTATTTTATAGGTGCCGCCATCAGTTTTGCACTCAAGGGACAGATTCCCAAAGCCACCGCCAAGGAGAAGGGCATCTGTTTAGATTTTCTATTCGTGTCTCCAATCCCGTGTTTAGGCCAATCTAAGCACGGTAGAAAGCTCGCAGGCTGCATGAACGCATAGCTACCATGGGTTTGTCGCGACTAGGGCGAGCACGGCCAGTGCGGCTAGGGCATAGGTGCGGGGCGGTAGGTGCGGCGAGCTCAAGAAAGTGCGGTAGTTTGTATAAAAATTGATTCTAGAAAATACAATTACTTTCAATTTATACATTACCTTGTATTTGTTCTATTTTTTTCCTTCAAAATACAATTTAAAACAAAAGGTTCTTTTTCTTTCAGGTTTAAAGCATTTAGATATAAAAAAATGAAAACAATTAACATGGAAGATAATTTCACGAGAGTCTATTTACCTTTATTTCCACTCTACTACATACATATTTCATTACTTTTTGAATCTTTTCTCACGCCACCTTTCCTTTTCTCGGTTTATATAGGCGTTTCCTTCTTAGTAATGTCTACCCCTAAAAACTAAAAATGAAGAAGAGAGGTTTATGTGTTATGAAAAAATGAAATCAATACTACCCGACGCGAACGATATTGTGGCCACGAGAAAAGTGTTAGGAGATCTTTACTACCCTATACCCAGAAACTTCATTGCCTCCAAACTCATATACCTCCACTTCTTTCCCTTACACACCAAATCATTCTCATTTGGCTTGTGGAAGTATGAAAGCTACATGTTTATAACCCAATATTTGTCATTCCCCGCACACCTACTTTGGTCCCTTCTCTTCGTTACACTACCCTTCATCTACTTTTCCTCACAACATTAGCCTTAAAAATCAGTTTCCTCACCCATGTTAAAATCCTACTCTACCAGCGTCGACTATATATCATTCTGCTTCACTTGCACAACCTTTCCCTTCCCATTTTCCCCAACACTCATTCTCTTGTTACCATCCAGAGCCTCAAAAATTTGTGCGAGATACATTATAGACACCAAATCACACACTTACTACTATTATTATACAACCAAGTATGTTGTTTTATATATGAATATTACATAAGAAAAGTATTCACTGATGACCCATTTCATATTCCATCTGTTTGTCTTATTGGTCTTTATTTTCTTTTATCTTTTACACTTGTCACTCATACACATAGTTCTAGTCAGTCATAGGGATCCATGTCTATTAGTTCTCACTCATTTCTCTTCACTTATCTCTCGAAACTAGCATTAGGAACTCTTTTCCGTCCTAGGCACCCGCGTCCTCTTTGTATTTGATCTTATTTTTTACATTTGAGGTTGGTATTTTTGGTTTTCCCTCTCTACTCCTAAGGTAATAGTCGACATGTTGGGTAATTAGTGTTGAAATTTGAAAAAGATATCCCTATATAAACACAACATACATACCATTTTAAGGGAAAAAAATTCTTATCAAGGGATAGCTATCTACATAGAGAAAGGGACTACATTTGGGAACTTTACTCTACATACACATTGCATAGGAAGGGGAGTTCATTCTATTCCATCCACAAATTTGCATTATATCTAGCTATTGTCTACTATCTTGGTTTCATTGGCACGAGGGTGACCTAGGAGTACTTTTGCACACACAAACACACAAAACTATATTAGGTTTGAGATGTAGTGCAACACTCAGTCATAATTTCACCATTGTGATAGATGAGGACAGTCGATCCCTCACTTTTCATCTTTCATTTTTAGGATTTGATGTCTATTTGAGATTTTTCTTGATCTATACTTAATTGAATTTTTAAAAGTAGCTCGGTGATCCAAGTGTGACCTATAGGTGACCAAATGAGATCAAGTGTGATGCCCTAAAGAACCATATCGAACCAAGTCCTAACCATTTTTGTAGACCCAAGAACCCGAAAACATGCCTAGGGCATGCAGAGGTGCACTGTCCCTCTCCAGTGCCCCAGGTTAATAAATTTCCACTTCTACATTTTTTGTGGTTCATTTTGATGGTTTGTGCTCTGTTTCATCTTATTTTCTAGTCCGAGAATCAACGTGGATAAGAAGAATTAAGATAATTACCTTACCCCTCTCATTTTGTTTCATAGATAAAATAGAATATTTTTTTAGCATTTATATTCCATTGTATATCATTTATAGTATATCTTTGCATTTATATTTTAATAAAATAACAATATTTTATTGAACCATTTTGGTGAACCTATAGCTTAGAATTGTTTTCCCTAAGATCCACCACAACCCTAATGGCTAAGGATAGATCTTCCCCTTCTCCGTTAGTCATACCTCATGTGAGTATCAATCCTATCTATGATGAAGCAACCATAGCTGATATTTTCGCTCTATATCGCAATGTAGTTCTACTATTAGCATTGTTTCTGATCTGAAAAGCTTTACTCATTGTACACCTTTTTATATAGTTATCCACACTTCTCCTTTTGTTATTTCTACTAATAACTTAGACAATGTTATTCTTAGTTTCGTACTCAATCATGATGATAATTCTTTAGCTAAAAATAGGAAGATAATAAACATGTGCTGACGATTCTGTTTCTCATACTAGTTTAGATGATTCTTTAGTTGCATCTCATACACGTTGTACCTCTAAAAATGTTTCTCATGATGCATCACATACTAGTCCTCCTCATCCTTCATTATATGTTTATTATATACTTTATTAAATCCTTGCATCTAAACATTTGTTAGATTTTGATGAGAAACCTAATAGTCATGATTCCACTTCTTTACATACTTGTAGACACAAAATCACGCACTTAACACTATTATTATATTGCTAAGTATGTTGTTTTATATATGGATCTTGCGTAAGGAAAGTATTCACTTATGACCCATCCCATTGTCCATCCATTGGTCTTGTTGGTCTTCATTACTTTTTTTCTTGCACATTTATCATTCATACACATAGTTTTGGTCAGTCTTAGGGATCCATGTCATGGTTATCACTCATTTATCATCACTTGTCTCTAGAAAATAGTGCACAAGGATAGACAGGAGCACCAGAATTCTTGTCCATCCGGGGTACCCTTTTCCTCTTTGTGTTTGGTCTTATTTTTAACATTTGAGGTCAGTATTTTAAGTTTTCCCTCCCATCTCTTGAGGTACTAGTTAGCATGTCGGGTCATTAGTGTTGAAATTCAAACAAGAGATCCCTATATAAACACAACATACATACCATTATATGGGTGGACTATTCTTATCAAGGTATAACTATCTACATAGAGCAAGGGACTGCATTTGGGCTATTACTCTACATACACACTACATAGGAAGGGGAGTTCATTCTATTCCATCCACCATTTGCATTTTTATCTAGTTATTTCCCCTATCTTGGCGTCATTGGTGCAAGGGAGACCTAGGATCACTATTACACACACAAGCACACATATTTACATTGGGTATGAGATTTAGTTCAAGATACTAAGATGTAAGACCACCATTGTGGCATATGAGGACAATCTGACCCCTTCATATGCATCTTTCTTTTTTAGGGTTTGATGCTTTATGTGGGGTTTTGTAGGCTATTCTTTAGTACGGGTTAATGATGACATCGATGCACCAAGTGTGGCACTCACTCGACCAAAGGTGAATAATTATGAAGACCGAGTGACCCTATTAAAATCAAATTCTTACCTTTTCCATAGAACAATGCACCCAAAATTCAAACCATAGCACCTCAAGCACCCCATCGGCAATTTTTCTAAGGTTCGTTGTGGAACTCTCTTTCGTTGTTCCATCACACTGCTCGAGTCCCAAATCACTACAAGGTAGTTCAAATTTAGGTAAGTACCTTATCCCTTTTATTTCCTTTCATTTATAAAATCAAATAAATTCTTTAGCATTCACATTTCAATATATTTCATTTATACAAGCTATGTACATTTAGATTCATTATAAAATTCATATTTTATTGAATCATTTTGGTAAACACATAGATTAGAACTATTTTCCCTAGGATCCACTAAAACCCTAATGGCTAAGGATAATTCTTATCCTTTTTGGCTAATCATGACTCATGTCAAGATCAATCCCATTTATGATGATGTAAAAGCAATTGACCTTACTACTTTATATCATGATATTACTATGATGGATGGTATTCAACAAATCTTAGCTAAAGAATGTAATGTGAATACTAGCTTTGATAATTATACCATTAGCCATTTTTTATCCAATGAGCTTCACTCGTTGTGCACCATGTTATATAGTTATCCATGATCTTAATTTTGACATTTCCAAATAAAATCTAGATGATAATCTCATTAATTTCATGTTTGGCCATGACGATACTACACATGTGCATGTTGACTCTCATACTAGTTAGGACATTACTCTAACTACATCTCATGCTTCCACTATTTCTGATAATGCTCCTCATGATACACCACATACTAGTCTCAGTATTATCCTTCACACTATGTTGATGATACACTTAACGACATTCTTCTATCTCGAGTCTCTCTGTGATTTCGATGAAACAATTGATAATCATGATTATACTTATTTGCATATTGTTGAGTGTGGATCCCTTTCTCCATTGTTATCCTCTTCTAATGTTGTATCTAATAACTTGAATGAGTCATCTACATCTATTAGTTCATCTTCTCATGTCACTTCATCTACATCTATTACTTCTTCCCCTCCTACCATCACATTTCCATATGTTGCTTCCTCTCCTAGGGATGTTTCCAATGTTAGTCATACTTTCTTCTATAGATGTTCCATGTCCTTTTACACCTATTACTCCTTTATCACCACATTATTGTGGCCCCTTAGCATTGGAATCTCCTCTCTCAGTATCCTCTTGATATCCATATGATTACTCATAATGGAAAATTGCAATCGTTTAACACATTATTGCCTTCCTCTACTATTCCATCACAAGATATATTGTCCCTCATGCATGTTGTTGGTCACTTAAAATATCAGGTCAAATATATTACATTAAAAATAAAGGCCTATTATGCTTCCATTGATAATAATTCATTGCATGGAAATCTTGTCCCCAAAAAGATTTACAACTCAACATTTCCTAAGGGTTTTTTATCATGCCTACATTTTCATGTTTCAATGGTACTGGAAACCCCTACTTGCATCGCAAAACATTATTGTATGGTTATGGATTCATATTATAATGATTTATTATTACTTACATCCTTTTTCCACACTCTTATAGACGATGCTCTCCAATGGTATACCCATCTACCATTTGGATCTATTAGCACTTATTGTGAGATGGAAGAATCTTTTCTCCATTGCTTCATCATTAACAATGGACCTAGAGTTACATATGATCACATACCTAATTCACATCAAGGTAAAATATAACCTATCTTGGACTATATTTTGTGATTTAATTCTTGCATGCACCAACTATTTTTTCATCCCATTGAATTAGAGAAGAAATTTATCTCCCGCCATAGTTTGATTCCTACCTTTAAGTAATGATTGCAATATGACACATGTGAATCATTGACACTTTTATGTTATAAGGTCATTGAATTAGAATAAGATATCATTTCTGCATAGGTCATAGATCCTCCTCCTATTAATACTTCTACATCATCTAGTTATTCTCTGCTCTTATCTATTGAGCTTCCTACACGGTATGCATGTCCTCCACCTCACAAACAAGTTCAGTCTATTCCATCACATAAGTATACACCATATCCTACTCCACATCAGGATACACCTCATACTTCTACACCTGCTTCATGAGGACCATTACATTTATCTCATCACGCTAGACCTCATGATGTGTTGCATGCATAACTTGATATGTGCTTGATTCTCCTACCTTCTAACCAACACCATCCACCACATCACTTGCAATGCCAACGTGATAGACCTTACTGTAACTATCACCATATTAATGGCCATAGGAAAATGATTATTATTCCCTTCATGATTACTTGAAACGATTAGAAGAAAAGGGCATCATTTCTTTTGGTTCTTGGTCACATGAGATCTCTATTTATACTCTCCCTCGTAGGCTTGTTATTACTCGAGTTGAGTTATCTCCTTTTTCTAGTTCTAAGGCCACTGTTCATCCACTACCATAGGTTACTACTCATGTGCACTCTCCATCACATCCACCCATCGCTGCACGATCTCATCCATTGCATCATACTACTACTTCACATTGACTTCCACATCCCTCAATATTCGCTCCTCCCACCGCCACTACACATGATATTCGATTAGACTCATACACTCATGCTACTTTCATTCCACATGCTTCTAGTGCTTCATGTTGGCTTGGTCTTTGGTAGGTGATTTTCATTACCTCACCCCCAATGATGCACTCATGTTCTTAAAGTTATTACATGACTGTTGAGGGATCTATTACAATAATAACCTCTCTTCCATGATTTCTTGATTCATTTAGCACACATTATTGACTCTTTTCCCAATGACGAACTCTTACTTTACGGTTCATTCCGGCTCTTGAGGGTCTTATATAAATGAACCTCATCATCTATACACTATGGGAATCACTAATCTTCCCTCCTTTGTTATCCTCATCATACTAACATCTGATCATCTCATACTCTTACACATTGTTCATTTATACCACAACTTTATTCATACATATAATTAAATTTTTCACAATCACATTACATACATCATTAATCATCATACACAATATATCATCATTTATCTATCTCTAATCACATTATTCCACATCAACATTTACCCATTGCAAATCAATTCAAAAATGAAAACAATGTTCAAACACATCAAACATCATATATAAGTAATATCAATCACATAAATCATACATCATCATCAAATCAATATAAACTTACAACTATTAGTTATATGACCATAACTACTTATAGTCATAATATTTTACTCAAAACAATCACCCATCTACCCAAAATAACTTACCCAAAAAATGATGAGATAGAAAATTACATGATAGCCATGCTTGCGACTTACGGAATGGAGTTGGGAGCAAGTGAGGGTTTTAAGAGTATAGTTTATGTAACACTGGATACATAATGTATATTAACATGTGATAAATATTCTTATATATTTCCACCTCTATAAAAATAATCAGCCAAAAGTACTAGTATTGAATCGGCACTTGGAAAAACATTTTTAAGGTACATCCTGACAAATAGGTGGGTTCAAAGTCTCCTACAAAATTTTAGAATCATTATTTTTCAATATCACAAAGGACAAGGAGGGTGTGACCCACATCTATATGCCTGATGGATGTCTACATCGTGTAATGGGGAAAATGAATCTTTCTCTTGTTGGTAAGTTCTTGGGTGCTAGACCCAACATTGATGTTGTTGGTGCAATTTATGGGTTTGCACACTTTACTCTAATTCTCCATGTTCCATTTTTACTCCAAAACATCCTTATGGCTCGAGTTGAAGATCTGTAACTCATTTTATCCAGTTGAATGTTTTCAAAATGCCCTCATTGTCATTATTCTGCCCTATATTGAAGTAAAATCCAAGTTCTCCCCCCATTCGTGCCCTAATTTATTCATTTTCACGGGTTGTACCATTTTCTCCTTTGCCAAATCATGAAAGAGCTCGAAATTGATCAAATCCTAAATTCATGCAAGTGTTTCCCCAATCCCAAGGTTGTAAATGATGTTAAGAGATGATTCAGTTGGTTTAAAATGAAGAATTCTACCTTCCCTGTCAAAAATTTGGTTTCTAGGGCATTCCCTAAATTTTTCATGTTTTGATGTGCTCTCGGGCCGTCAAATTTATCATTTTAAACTCTATGCTGACATGACAGGCTCTCATTGGCAGTGCGGTCGAAAATAATGTTATAACTTGTCAAATTTTCAATTTTTGGCGAAGGGAAAATTTGCTCCATGGCCCCGCATTTGCCTACTGATGCCTACGTGGCATGATTTGATTGGACAGATGGAGCATCGAGTGGCGGAGGTCACTTAAAAATTTTGCCTTCATTTTTGCAAATTTCTCAAAATAAAATTTTTCCCCATGGCCCCACAGTGTCACAGGGATGTGCTTACATGGCCTGATGTGATTGGTCGAGGATTGGCGGGTGGCGGAAGTAACTTAGGAAATTTTTCTTCCATTTTGGAAAAATTTCTCAAAATTAAATTTTTTCCCGAAGGCCCACAACGAATGGCATGATGACATGTGTCCAGGAGGGCCAGGTGGATGATCAAGGACTTGGAAAATTTTGGTGTTTTTTGGCTTGGGGTGTCAGGGGAAAAATTTGGCCCATGAGCCCGCAACCATTGGAAAGGTGACACGTGTCCAGGGAGATCGACCGGAATAGAGGGAACTTAGAAGAATTTGAAAATTTTGGTTTCAAAATGCAAAAGGAAAAAATTTTCCCGAGGCTGCGCAATACGAAGTGGACATGTGTCCAAGAAAGTTAGCATGGATGGGCGGAATTTGTGAAAATTTGAAGTCTTTTAACTTCAAAGTGTTAAAGTTACAATTCAGCCCAAAGACCTCCACCCAATGGAAGGGTGACATGTGGCATAGGGATGTCTAGCAAGGGAGTGAAGAGTTGAAATTTTTCAAATTTTTTGCTCAAAACCTCAAAGAAAAATTTGGACCCAATGGCCCACACCAATGAGAAGGTGACACGTATGCGGGGATGAAATGGAGGAAGGGGTTGAAGGAGGAGTTTGTGATTTTTTGCCTCTATGTTTAAAGAGTAAAAAATGAAGACTAGGCCCGCATCCAACAAAAATAGGAAACATGTCCTAAATTTGGCGGAGGTTTGGAGCACGAAGAAAAAGTTGAAAATTTTGCAAAATTTTGGCAAAAAATCTCAAGGTGAAAAATAATCCTGCAAGAAAATTTGGAGGTGTGCCCCTGCATCCAATCAGGGGGTGACACGTGGCATGTTTCAAATGGAAAAGGAAGAAGCTAGGGCCCACAAGGGATTTCGTGACTTGCGAGAGGAGTAAAGGAAAAAAGGAGGGTCGGTTCCCGGTGAATAGGAAACCGCCATGTGGCATCGAGGCGGCGGGCATTCGGGGGTGCGGAGAATTTTTAGAAAATTATCCTTTTCTCAAAAATGTTGCAAAACTCATCAAATCGGCCCATGGTTTTGGTAGGGCCCACGAGAGTACAAGTGGCGCATCCAGGGCTTCCAGGGGAAAATTTTCAAAATTTTCCCGAGATAAAAAAGGGTTTAAAATGCAAATTTTAAAAGGGAGGGACACATGCCAATGGTTTTTGGACACGTGTACACCTTATCCAAAGGAAAAAAGGTAATTTTGGCATTTTGAGAGAGGATTTGGATCTACCACGTGGAGGGCTGGCATTTAAAGTTGATTTTAATCAATGGCGGTGTGTAAATTCATTTTTGGGCGCCATTGGAGCTCCAAGAAGAGTCGAATCATCATTTTCACCAAAACACATGAAATTTTATATGAATCTACATCCCTTCGGCCTTATGAACACAATGGCATCATTTATTTGAGCTGATTCGGTGCCCTATAGTGTTTTTCATGAGATATTTTTCTCAGCCTGTGGAAAACACGTTAAAGGTAAAAATGAAAGGTTACTGAGTTAAAAATGATGAGGGAAAAAGGTGAAGAATGATTGCAAATGCATGTTGGCATGGTGGAATGTCAAAAACGTGACCACAGGATGGATAAGGATCTGATTTCATGCAATATTTTAAATTATTTTTGCATCTCTAGCATTTGGAGAGTGTTTCACAATTTTATATCATTTTCATCAAATGGATGGGGTTTTGTAACAAATTTGATCCCTTTGGCATATTATTTGCTTGGGATGCAAGGATCTAAGATGGCATAGGGTATATCATGTAGTTTTGGAAACATTTTTGGGTCTGTTGAGAATTTTGGAGAAGAAGAGAAGAATTTTCACAAGGAAAAATGGAAGAAGTCCATTTCCTTTTTGAGAAACTACGCATGAGAGCCATTTTGATTCCAGTTTACATCAAATGTTCATCATGTTGAGTTGGTTTCAGCTATAAAGCCATCAACAAGCTTTGATATTGTCTAAATAACATTCCCTTGCTAATATATTTGATCAAATTCTTGGATTAACTGGTTTTGTCTCTTGGCAAAGCTTGCATGCACTTGTATTTTAGTATGTTTTCAATTTTTGTTTCATGCTCATGTAGCAATCTTGTGTTTGGGATATTTATTGGTCATGCATGGTCTCATTTCTTGTAGAGGGTTTGAAGGCATCTACAATCTTCCATTTAGAAGAACATTCATTTGAGTGGAGATAAATAGATTTAAATTCATCTTACCTTCCTTGCAAACTGAGGGTATTTGTAAACCTTTGGGTGCACCTTAGGACATGATCTAACAAGGGGTTCTTAATGCTTTATTGATATTTTGCTTCAAGCCTTTGTGGCAGGCTATCAAAGTTTGTATGGAATAATGCAAATTTGGGCATCCATATGTGCACATATCCTGGTTGAAAGAGCACTTCAAATTCATTGAAATATCTCTGTTGTTTAGGTGATGTAATTCTTTATGAGGTTTCCCAAAGAAGATGATGACTCCTAACTACTCTTATCCCAATATCTCTCATCAGAATTTCATTTTAAACTAACTCATCCTACCTACAATACCCCTACATCTACATTGTGTGTCCACAAAAGAATTCAATCCTTTCACAAAGATGCACAAAATTGATCAGGGTTTTATCATGTCTTTAGTAGCTCTAGCTTTGTTTTGAGAACATTTCCATCATTTAGTAGTGAAAGCTCCTTTGAGTTTGGATAATGGATATTTGATCATGTTTTCACAAAGCCTCCTCCACATCATATACAAAACACAAGGATATCTTCATCTCCTTACCATATAGGGCTGCAACATAGGTTCTCTTACCTTGGTTGATAGGCACAACCTAAAATAGTGAGGGTTAGATCAAAACCCTTATGAAGGTGCTATCCACTCCCTCAATTCTTGAATGCAAACAAGCAGATAGGTGTGATCCTTAGCTACAAATGACATACAAAACATATATCTATCCTTGAGTGTCTTGTGCAGATTCATGATGTTGTTCAAGTTGTGAAGGAGATTAAATTTGAATATCAACACACGAGTGGCACCGCTGGCTTTGGGAGGTAATGCAATTTCTTGGTGGTTTTGGAGTACTTGAAAGGTTTGAGCATTTGTGTGATCAAGTATCTATTATATTATTTAGATATCATTTCATACTTCAGATCTGGATGTTTTGGGTAAGAAAGACTTCAAACTCAGCCTGCTCTCCTCATCTACCAGCAGTTTATGTGATTTAGATGCACTATTTTTGGTTGAATTAAGAAGAAGAAAATCTGATTTGTAAATCCCTACAAGTTTTTAGTATAGCATGCATTTAACAGAATATTTTAGTGCTTTCTTGCACAACTAAGGTGAAAATCCTTGGTGGCGAATCCATGCTATTAGGATCTTGAAATACCAGTTGTCTAACACATTTTTATCATTTGAAACTTGTTGTTTAAATCACAAATTGGAGGGAAGGAGATCCCTCTTCATCAAGGAATCTTTTAAGAAGTTGATCACTGAATCAAGAAGCTCGAACTAGAAGGAAGAAGAGTGTGGAAAGTGGTTGGTGATTTGGTTGCAGGAAAGGAATCCCCATAGTTGAATTTGAAGGAGAACAGCCTGTCATTGAAGATTATAATTCCTCTTCAAGTAGATCTGATTCAGGAAATCTTCTTGTTGATTTTCATTCTCCATCAGGTGAGGGACCTTCTTGTGTATTTAAAAAACTTGCTCCTAAATATTCTCCTATGGTTTTCTAAGTTTGCTAAAGTTTATCAAGAGAGAGAGCATTTGGGGGGTTATCATTTTAGAGATCAGTCATCCGTTCTAATCAGACCCACTACTATCCCTCATCAGCTTGTTTCACCTCCAAGATCACCCCCACCAAACAATATGGCTCAACCTAGACCTCCATTTGTTGTAAAAACCTTTGGTCCTATAAATTTCAGAGGAATGGATGGTTATCCAAATGTTGTCCCACAGGATGTGAGAAATAGGTTACCAAAATTTCAAGGTAACAATGCCATAACTGGAGATCAAAGCATCTCAAACTTTTTGTTAACATGATGGAAGACTTTGAAATAAAATTTGAGGATGTGTATATCAAGTTGTTTATCCATACACTTGAGGAAGATGCAAGAGATTGGTATAAATCTCTACCTGATAACTCTATTGATTCATGGACTGAGATGAGTAATGCATTTAGATTACAATATGGAGAAAAAACAGATCCAAGGTTCCTTGTATCGAGTTTGAGAACATCAAGAAGAACCCTAATGAGACCGTTCATGATTTCAATACAAGGTTTAATAAGACATTGAGAAGGCTTCCCTGTAATTTTGAGGCCTTGTGATGAATCTTGCTTGATCAAATATGCGGATGCATTTAATAAAAAGGCAGCCTATTACTTGAGAGACAAGAATCCTATAAACTTGAGGCAAGCTTTCACCATGGCACTTCAAATTGAAAATAATATTAAAGTTGTTGGTAAACCACTTAAGAGGGACAGTGTGAAGCTGATAAACCCCGAGAAGACTCAAACTAGTAAGGGTGCTGATTTGGAGGATGTTGTCAAGACTTTGGTAGGGGATGTCAAAGAAATTTCCTACAAATTAGCTCGGGCTAAGAAAGGAATTGGGAAAAGTTCACAAGGACAGCAAAGAATTCAAAACCATGATAGATTTGGTAATCATCCTAGGGGTGATCAAAGACAAGATGATAGATGTAAAGGGATTATTGGATCTACAAATAGACAACCCCAAGTACGTGAAAATAGAGTGGTGCATGACCCTCTGACTACAAGAGTTGTTGTTGTTCAAGAAGTTGCTGATATGGATTGGTGTGACAAATGTTTTCTTCCTCATCCACCATGTTAAATGGACCAGCAAGATATTGATGATGATAATGAGAATGAAATGGATGATGACATTTATATGATGGGAAGCTCTTTAGGCTCACGGCAAGCCAAGCAACATCAACGGATGTGATAAGTACAAGAATTGGACTGCTGACCTTTTGGGATTGCATAAAGAGGGTACCATTTCTTTCTCTTCCTCAAACTCATAATGTAGATGTAGTTCAAGCATTTGAAATTCCTAATAATGACTTTGAATACCTAAGGGCTTTAATGATCAAGAAGTATGATGTTGGTATTCCTTTGGAGGAAGATAGACAATTGTTATTGAATGTTGTGGTTGTTCAAGAAAATGAGTACAATACTAGAAGTAAAGTTGTTAGAGGAGATGGTACTCAAGCCAAGCCAAAGACACCCTTACTCACAAGAATTCCCAAAGATAATCCTAGAAGAGAAACAATTGCTAAGAACCCTGTTGTCCCATGCAAAAATATTAGTCCTCTTCATGCCCAGGGCTACCAAGAATACTTCTCCATCGATGAACCTTCTTGTTTCCCTTCCAATGCTATTTTTCCAAGGAATGTTCCATATGATATAGCCCAGGTATTGAGCCAAATTAAAGTGAGTTTTCCCATTATTGAATTGCTCAGAATTCTGAACACAAGAAAAGAGATTTTGAATACTTGGGATTAAAAGAAGAAAAGAGTATACCAAGCAGAAATGTAAATGTTGTTAAGAGTCCTCTTCAAAGCATTGTTGGCCCTGAAACACCACCACCAATGGAATATCTTTGAGAGGCACCTGAAGTATATTTGGGGACATCCTTGGTTGATTCCCAATTGAATGTTGATCCATTCTTCACAACTTTTCTCATAAAAGGTAGGTTGCTTCACAATTGCATGTTTGATTCCGGTGCATCATGTAATGTTATGCCTCTAGAGGTTATGAACGAGTTGGATATCAAGGTGACAACAGCATATGGAAAGTGTACAACCATGGATTCAAGGGAAGTTCTAGTTGTTGGATGTGTGAAGGGTTTAGTAGTGCAACTTGTAGCCTATCCAGGTAAGAATTTAAAACTTGATGTTGTAATTGTTGACTGCCCTGCCAAATGGGGTATGCTTTTGTCAAGAAAGTGGGCTGCAAGTGTTGGTGGTAGTGTTCAAATGGACATGTCCTATGCCACCATTCCCATTGAGGGCAGCCTTGTCAAACTCTATGGTGAAAATAAGATGTTACACTTGATTGAAGATCCCAACAATGCTTCTTATGAAGTGTTGTTTGCTGATGTAGATGTTGACAATTTCATTGGTTTTCCTAACGAAAAAGAGAATAAGATGGACAAATTAGAGTGCCTTGGTATGGTAGGTTCTCCATGGACATTACTATTTGATGGAGCTTGCTCCAAAGTTGGAAATGGTGCTGGTTTAGTGTTGGTTTCCCCTAGTTTAGAAGAGTTTCCTTTTTCCTTCAAGCTCAATTTTGAATGTACTAACAACATTGCTGAACATGAGGCATTATTATTGGGATTAAGGATTGCATGGAAGTATGGAGTAAAGGATATTGTTGCCAAAGGAGATTCAGAGCTAGTTGTCAAGCAAGTAAGAAAGTTATATGCCACAAAAAATCAGCGTATGAAACAATATAAGCATGTTGTTTGGGACTTGATTGAAATGTTTGATTCCTTTAACATTGTTTACCATGATAGAAGTCTTAATGCTACTGCTGATAAGCTAGCTTTCCTTGGTTCTAAATTTGATAATTGCACCATTGTTTCACCTTTTTGTGAATATGATGTTGAAGTTCTAACAAGGCCAGCTGTCCCGGATAATGTGAAACATTGGCATATTTTTGATGATGATGCACAAGTGTTGAGATTATTATAATGCCAAGGAGAGTTTGCTGGTTAGAATATTGATTGGGAACCAATGGTTTGCATGAATGAAGGTAGAGAAACTTTGTTTGACAAGGATATTATACAATTGAAAACAAATACCATTCCTAAGGGTCTTGTTGCACTTGAATCCAATTTTAGCAATGTTGATTGCATCATTAATAGAAAGATGTCTGCTTCAAGGGATGTGGAAGAGCATAACTTGGGAACTAAAGACAAACCAAGGAAGATCTGGTTGGGCAGTCATCTCAGCAAAGAAGAAAAACAGTCCTATGCCCAACTTTTAAAGAAATATCAAGACTGCCTTGCTTGGTCTTATTCAGAGCTAAAGGCATATAGAGAAGATTTATTTCAGCATGAGATTCCCCTTGAGGCCAAGACTAAGCCATTTAGACAAAAACAAAGACCTATTAACCCACTACTTTCCATGAAAATGCAAGAAGAGTTGAAGAAATTGAGAGATGGTGGCATCATTCAGCCTACTAGATACTCTTCTTGGGTTGCCAACCTTATGCCAGTTAGAAAGAAGAATGGAGATATCAGAATTTGTGTGGATTTTAGGAATCTAAACAAAGCATCTATGAAGGACAACTATCCTTTGCCAAACATGGAGAATATGTTGCAGCTTGTGACAGGGTCAGAAATGCTTTCTACTTTGGATGGTTTCTCCGGATACAATCACGTAGTTGTTAAAGAATCGGAAGACTTAAGATAGCCTTCACTACTCCTTGGGGGACTTATGTTTTTGTAAGGATGCCTTTTGGATTGATGAATGCTGGTGATAATTTTTAGAGGGAAATGGATGTTGCCTTTGCTAGTTATATCAATGAGTTTATTTCAGTTTACCAAGATGATGTGACTGTTTTTTCAAGACAACGAGTAGACCATTTGCAACACCTAGAGAAGATGTCGATCAGATGTAGGGAGTAAGGCATTTCACTTAATCTAAATAAGTGTCATTTTGGTGTGCTAAAAGCCAAGATGTTGGGGCATATTGTGTCCAAAGAAGGTGTTATGATAGATCTGAGAGAGTGGAAGCAATCAAAGGTGCCTGTGCAAGAACCAAGAAGGGTATTCAATCTTTCTTTGGCCAAATCAATTTCATTAGAAGGTTTGTCTCCAATTTTGCTGAGTTGACTCTTCCAATCACAAGCATGCTAAGAAAGGATCAAGTTATTAAGTGGGAAGAGGCTGCCATCCAAGCTTTTGAAGGGATAAAGGATGCACTTAAGCATGCACTGTTTTAACACTCAAACTATAAGATGCCTTTCCAAATCTTCTCTTTTGCATCTGAATTTACTATTGCTTCATATTTGCTACAAAAGGATGAAAATGGAGCTGAGAGGCCTATTGCTTTCTTTAGCAAGGTTTTACAAGCAGCTGAATTGAGGTACACAATTATGGAGAAACAAGCATTTGCATTAGTAAAAGCAACAAAGATTTTCAGGCCCTACATTTTGAGTTCAAAGGTTGTTGCTTATGTTCCCCACACCATGGTTAAAGAAATATTATCTGACAAGGAGATATCAAGTAAGAGATGTAGATGGGTTAACAAATTATAAGAGTATGATATGGATATCCAAACAATAAAGCTGGTAAGAGGTTTAGGTCTTGCGAAACTTATGGTGAGAGTAATTTGCATAATCTAGAAGTGAATCACCTAGGGAAGAAAGGGCATATCTCCTTGAAAAATTGATGAATTCTGAGTGGTACAAGGATGTGATCTATTACCTCAAGCACTTATGCTATCCCAGTCACTTAAGTAAAAATCAGAAAAGAGTCCTCAAGCTAGCTTCTCAGAAATATGTCATAACAGACCTTGGGCTGGCTTGGAAGAACCCTGAAGGTGTCCTCTTGAAATGCATAACTAAAGATGAAGCTCCCAAGTTGATTGCTGATTTCCATGGGGGAGTTTGTGGAGGACATTTTTCGGGAGAGTGATGGCACATAAGATTTTAAGAGCTGGTTATTGGTGGCCAACTCTTTTCAAAGATGCAAACCGGTTGGTTAGAAGGTGTGATAGTTGCTAACATTTTTAGGAAGATTGAGAGCTTCATGCTCCCTTCCTTTGTAGCTTTATGTCGAGTTGAAGATCCTTTAAACAATGGGGAATGGATTTTATTGGTGAGATTTCAGATCCTTCCAGTCTTTGGTTACAAATGGATCCTTGTAGCAACCCGATTATTTTACAAAATGGGTTGAGGCAATTCCATCTAGAAAGGCAACACACCAAGTCATAATGGATTTCTTGTTGAATCATATCGTATGCAGATTTGGGGTTCCAGTTAAGATTGTGTCGATAATGCTATGTGTTTTAGAGCTAAACCTTTGATGGTAATGTGTAATGAATATGGGATAAATCTAACCTATTCTTCAAACTACAACCTAAAAGGGAATGGGCAAGCTGAATCAATTAACAAAAACTTGCTCAAGATCATTAGAAGAACCTTGGAAATCAACAAGAAGAAGTGGGGAGAACAGTTGAAATTTGCGGTTTGGGTTGATAGGATAACTCCAAAAAGAGCAAATGGTAAAAGTCCATTTGAACCGGTGTATGGAACTCAAGCTTTGCTACCATTACACCTGTAATTATCCACTTTTCAGTTTTCCCAACAGTTGGAAGATTAAGAACATGGCCCATATGAATCAAGAATCAATCAGATCATTGAGTTGGATGAAGAAAGGAGAGATTCTCATCAAAGGCATGTTAGGTTTGGGGAGAAATTGAAGAAGCTGTTTGATAAGAAGGTCACCCCTAGAGTTTTTAGTGTTGGACATCTGGTTTTGCTGTGGGATAGTAGGCATGAAGACAAGGGCAAGCATGGAAAATTTGATTCTCTATGGATGGGCCCTTATGCCATTGATATCAGGATTGGAGAAAATACATTTTTTCTCAAGGATTTGGATGGGGATTTATTGGAGCTTCTTGTTAATGGCAGACATTTAAAACACTTCTTGGATTAAATCCCCAAAGGAGGTATGCACCAGTTGTACATTTTGTATAGCCCTTGTTGTTGTTTTGTCTTTTCCTTGTTTTTTCTATTGTTGGCTTGTGGTTTTCCCTTTTGTCCTTGACAACCATTGTTGGTGTGGTTTTCTTGGTCTGATTTTGGTGGAAATTCTAGTTTTTAGGGCTGCTCTGCATATTTTGATTCCTTGCCCAATGGATTTTTGGCACTTGGTCTATGTCTTGTTCTTGTGGCACTCGCTGGGAGTGCCCATCCCCAATCAAGAGCCAATGTTGGTGCAATTTATGGGTTTACACACCTTACTCTAATTCTCCATGTTCCATTTTTACTCCAAAACGTTCTTGTGGCTTGGCCGAGGATCGTAACTCGTTTTATCCAATTGAATGTTTTCAAAATGCCCTCATTGTGATTATTATACCCTAGATTGAAATAAAATCCAAGTTCTCCCCCATTCATGCCCTGATTTATTCATTTTCACGGGTTGTACTATTTTCTCCTTTGCCAAATCATGAAAGAGCTCAAAATTGATCAAATCTTGAATTCATGCAAGTGTTTCCCCAATCCCAAGGTCATAAATGATGTCAAGAGATGATTCAGTTGGTTTAAAATGAAGAATTCTACCTTCCCTATCAAAAAATTTGGTTTCTAGGGAATTCCCTGAATTTTTCACGTTTTTGATGTGCTCTCGGGCCGTCAAATTTATCATTTTAAACTCTATGCTGACATGGCAGGCTCTCATTGGCCGGGTGTGGTCGAAAAATGTTATAACTTGTCAAATTTTCAATTTTTGGCGAAGGGAAAATTTTCTCCGTGGCCCCGCATTTGCCTATTGTGCCTACGTGGCATGATTTGATTGGATAGATGGAGCATCGAGTGGCGGAGGTCACTTAAAAATTTTTGCCTTCATTTTTGCAAATTTCTCAAAATCAAATTTTCCCCGTGGCCCCGTAGTGTCACAGGGATGTGCTTACGTGGCTTGATGTGATTGGTTGAGGATTGGCGGGTGGCGGAAGTAACTTAGGAAATTTTTCTTCCATTTTGGAAAAATTTCTCAAAATTAAATTTTTGCCCAAAGGCCCGCAGCGAATGGCATGATGACACGTGTCCAGGAGGGCCAGGCGGATGGTCAAGGACTTGGAAAATTTTGGTGTTTTTTGGCTCGGGGTGTCGGGGAAAAATTTGGCCCGCGAGCCCATGAACCATTGGAAAGGTGACACGTGTCCAGGGAGATCAACCGAATAGAGGGAACTTAGAAGAATTTGAAAATTTTTGGTTTCAAAATGCAAAAGGAAAAAATTTTCCCGGGGGTCCGCACCCAATACGAAGTGGACACATGTCCAAGAAAGTTAGCATGGATGGGTGGAATTTGTGAAAATTTCGAAGTCTTTTAACTTCAAAGTGTTAAAGTTACAATTCGGCCCGAAGACCCTGCACCCAATGGAAGGGCGACACGTGGCATAGGGATGTCAAGCGGGGAGCGAAGAGTTGAATTTTTTTGAATTTTTGGCTCAAAACCTCAAAGAAAAATTTGGACCCAATGGCCCGCACCTAATGAGAAGGTGACACGTATGCGGGGATGAAATGGAGGAAGGGGCTGAAGGAGGAGTTTGTGAATTTTTACCTCTATGTTTAAAGAGTAAAAAATGAAGAATAGGCCCGTGTCCAACAAAAACAGGACACGTGTCCTAAATTTGGTGGAGGTTTGGAGTGCGGAGAGAAAGTTGAAAATTTTGCAAAATTTTAGCAAAAATCTCAAGGTGAAAAATAAGCCCGCGGGAAAATTTGGAGGTGTGCCCTGCATCCAATCAGGGGGCGACACATGGCATGTTTCAAATGGAAAAGGAAGAAGCATGGGCCCACAAGGGATTTTGTGACTCACGGAGGAGTAAAGGAAAAAAGGAGGGGTCAGTTCCGTAGCGAATAGGAAACCGCCATGTGGCATAAGTGGTAGCGGGCGTTTGGGGGTGCGGAGAATTTTTAGAAAATTATCCTTTTCTCAAAAATGTGGCAAAAGTCATCAAATCGGCTTGCGGTTTTGGTAGGGATCATGAGAGGACACGTGGCACATCCAGGGGCTCACGGGAAAATTTTCAAAATTTTCCCGAGATCAAAAAGGGTTTAAAATGCAAATTTTAAAAGGGAGGGACATGTGCCAATGGTTTTTCGACACGTGTACACCTCATCCAAAGGAAAAAAGGTAATTTTTGTGTTTTGAGAGAGGATTTGGATCTGCCACGTGGAGGGCTGGCATTTAAAGTTGATTTTAATCAATGATAGCTATCAATTTCATTTTTTGGGCGCCATTGGAGCTCCAAGAAGTGTGGAATCATCATTTTTGCACCAAAACACATGAAATTTTATATGAATCTGCATCCCTTCAGCCTTATGAACACAATGGAATCATTTATTTGAGCTGATTCAATGCCATATAGTGTTTTTTGTGAGATATTTTTCTCAGCCCATGAAAAACATGTGAAAGGTAAAAATGAAAAGTTGCAGAGTTAAAAATGATGAGGGAAAAAGGTGAAAAATGATTGCAAATGCATGTTGGCATGGTGGAATGCCAAAAACGTGACCCTGGATGGATAAGGATCCAAGTTCATCCAATATTTTAAAATATTTGTGCATCTCTGGCATTTGGCGAGCTGTTTCACAGTTTTATATCATTTTTCATCAAATGGATGGGGTTTTGTAACAAATTTGATCCCTTTGGCATATTATTTGCTTGGGATGCAAGGATCCAAGATGGCATATGGTATATCATGTAGTTTTGGAAACATTTTTGGGGTCTGTTGAGAATTTTGGAGAAGGAGAGAATAATTTTCACAGGAAAACTAGAAGAAGTCCATTTCCTTTTTGAGAAACTTCCTGAGAGCCATTTTGATTTCTAGTTTGCATCAAATGTTCATCATGTTGAGTTGGTTTCAGCTGTAAAGCCATCAAAAAGCTTTGAGATTGTCTAAATAACATTCCCTTGCTGATATATTTGATCAAATTCTTGGATTAACTAGTTTTATCTCTTGGCAAAGCTTGCATGCACTTGTATTTCAGTATGTTTTCAATTTTTGTTTCATGCTCATGTTGCAATCTTGTGTTTGGGATATTTATTGGTCATGCATGGTCTCATTTCTTGTAGAGGGTTTGAAGGCATCTGCAATCTTCCATTCAAAAGAGCATTCATTTGAGTGGAGATAAACATATTTAAATTCATCTTACCTTCCTTACAAACTGAGGGTATTTGTAAACCTTTGGGTGCACCTTAGGACATGATCTAACAAGGGGTTCTTAATGCTTTATTGATATTTTCTTCAAGCCTTTGTGGCAGACTATCAAATTTTTATGGAATAGTGTAGATTTGGGCATCCATATGTGCACATATCATATCTGTTGAAAGAGCACTTCAAATTCATTGAAATATCTCAGTTGTTTAGGTGATGTAATTATTTTGCAAAGTTAGCCAAAGAAGGTGATGACTCCTAACTACTCTTCTCCCAATATCTCTCATCAAAATTTCATTTTAAACTAACTCATCCTACCTACAATACCCCTACATCTGTATTGTGTGTCCACAAAAGAATTCAATCCTTTCACAAAGATGCACAAAATTGATCAGGGTTTTATCATGTCTTTAACAACTCTAGCTTTGTTTTGAGAACATTTCCATCATTTAGTAGTGACAGCTCCTTTGAGTTTGGATAATGCATATTTGATCATGTTTTCACAAAGCCTCCTCCACATTGTATACAAAACACAAGGATATCTTCATCTCCTTACCATATAGGGGCTGCAACATAGGTTCTCTTACCTTGGTTAATAGGCACAACCTAAAATAGTGAGGGTTAGATCAAAACCCTTATGAATGTGCTATCCACTCCCTCAATTCTTGAATGTAAACAAGCGAGATAGGTGTGATCCCCACTACAAATGACATACTAAACATATATCTATCCTTGAGTGTCTTGTGCAGATTCATGATGTTGTTGAAGTTGTGAAGGAGATTAAATATGGATACCAACAGATGTCATTAGAAAGTGGGCCATGCGTCATTGGAAATGAAAAGGATATTTTTCTATTACAACCATGGCTAAAGGTTTTTTCCTTGCTAGATTTAATCTACAGACATATATTGAAGCAATATTATTAGGTGAACCTGTTTTGTAGGCAACATGGGGCTCTTCATAAAAATATGGTACCAAGAATTTAACCCTCATAATGAAATAATTCACATTATTCCCGTTTGGTGTAGGCTTCTGGACTACCCATGTATTACTAGGATGATGAGATCTTACTTCATATTGCAAGGTTGATCAGATTTCTAGTTGATTTAGATGGGCCTTGTAGTCATTTTTACTCCTATCACAAAAGGAAGAACCCCATGCATGTCGTCCTATTACCCGGAAGAAGGTGAGCACTCACCCGAGGCACACGCGGTGCCGAGTATCTCTTTTATGTGAGTTTAGTGGGAAGCATTATCTATGATTAGTGCAAGTGTATTTAGGAAAGAAATTGAGACATACAAGAACCATAGGACTTAGAACGACCTCCGGATCCTTGCGGTCACTTGGACCAAGTGCTTTAACAAATTCCGAACATATACTATAACGAAAAAAGAAAGATATAACCATTCATTCATAGCATGAAAGGAAAGAGAGCTCATATGAGCGAAATATACATTAAACCCATCGATATTCATATCTATTTATAACGGTAACATCAATATATTCATTGGTTCATTATAGATTTTCACAGAGAGAGTAGACCGTAGTCATGCACATCAATTTGGGCGTATGTAGCTAAGCTAACAAAAAATAAAAATAACAACTCCGTGCTTAGTACATCCTTTCTTGAACCGAATATCCACTTGCAACAATTACGAGAGCTTCGCTTACTCTATAACCTATTATTCCCTATGTATATCTAGATGATATATCTCTGTGTGTGTGTGTATATCTCTTTTCCGTGGTAGGCACTTGTATTTATCACTTTCCCGAGCTGCCAAATCACCTTTCTGCACCCTCAGATCCATCACCAAGTGTCGAATGTGGTCCTCCATGTAAGCATGTTCCTTTAGGCCTGAGCTCTCCATTCCATCTCATGATGATCTTCTAGAAGATTCCATCGGGGCATGCTCTTTTTGGGCCAACCTGTTGCCAAGCTAGCATCTTATCCATGCGTAACCAATCACGCTTTTCACATGTTCTACCTTGGGTGCTCAAATTAGCTAAGTCCCGAACCTCCTTTCATGCATTGTGCATGCTATTTGCTTCCTTAAGCCTTTCTCTTGCACACTTTTTCCTTGTGCGCCATTCTATAACTGGGATCCCATGCACCTAAGCGCCTTCATACTTGGTCAATATTCTAGGGGCCCAACAGGCCTACTACTAAAAAATATCCACACTAGCCTTTGCTAGGTTTTTCATATCTTCTTAAATGGATAAATAACTACCATATTTCATCATCCTTCACTCAAAGTTTGGAACATGGAAACAAGCGATAGAATATGAAACTTTTCATTTAATATACAAAAAAATTCCATAAGCTAGGACATTTCACTAGGAATTTTTTTGGTGTGTGTGTTTATGCCTAATCATCATCCACATCACCTAGTGAGTCATCTCGCCTTGTGAGAGTCATAGGTCTAAGGAAGTCAAATGACAAGTGTTAGACTTTGTCATAGAATCTTTCATTGTCATTTGCGTCAGTGCGTCATAGGAGTTACATTCCTTATTTGGAATTGTAACTCCTCCTTTAGTGGCATCATATGCGTTAATCACATCATATGTGTCAGTGGTGTCATTGATATTCTTTCCTTATTTATGCATGGGGTTACACACACCCCTATTTGTACTTCCTTTTTTTTTCGATCTATGAGCATGAGCATACATGTTTTCTTACTTGCAATTTTATTTCCATTGATTTGAATCTTGCTTATTACATTGGAACTTGACGTTACCTTCAGAGTGCAACTTCGTTTTGGTGTATTGTTTTCGACATCGGTTCTCATTTTCCCCTCTTTCATAGTATCGAGTGGTTTTGGTAAAACGTGCACTCTTCATTTCTCAGTTGCTTATTACTTCTGGTTTCTTCTCATTTCCTTGTGCAAGTTTTTTTTATTATTACTTTGGAATCGTGCTAATCTGCTTAATAGTTTTCTCTTGGAGTTTGTGTGGTTTTTTGGGGTTTTGAGCATGTGTGTAGGATTACATGTGTGTAGGCTTGCTCTTCTCTTAGTGTTTTTTGTGGTTTGCACAGTCATAACTTGTTGGTAATTCATGCATGTTGCATCAACTACGGTCAACTCGTGCCTTGTTTCCTGGGTAAACCTACACTATTTCTTGGAAGCTCGGGTTCTTCTTTGTTGAAAGTTCTGCCCTATTTTTTTCTCATGCACCAGCTCCTTCTTTCTACACGTTTTGGTGTGGACGTGGTGGTTTCTCTCTATCATGGACCGGGTTCATTCTTGTTGGCTCTCCTCTTTTTCTTGGACTCGGGCATGTTTGCAATCTAAATGTGTTTGTTTTGGATTGTTCAAACTCATTTTTGCTTGTGTCCTCTGCGTGGGTGCATCAAACCTACACTTGTTTTTGAAGCTTAGGTTATTCTTTTGCTAGATATTCTTCCCTGATCTCTGTGCATTACATGGTAATCTTGGCTGGTGGCTCGACTTGCTCCTGTAATCTTGGCTCATGGTAATCTGAAATGGTCGCTCAACTAACACTTGGACCTAGCTTGCGTTCCTCCCTAGCTCGACCTATAACCTATGGTGATTATAGTCTAAATGTGGCTCAACCCGTATCCAGTGATGGTTCGGTTTACACCTTGACCACTTGGTGTTTGATCCCTCTCGACCGCTTGACGTTGGAGCCCTCTCGATTTCGGCTCTCGATCGCATTCTAAGGGCTCCCCTCCATGAACACATCTCCACGTGGGCTTCTACTCTCAAGCAGCTTGGTCAACACTAGCTCAACCCTTATCCATCTGTTAGGGTTAACTATTGGTAAATAATCACCTTTTAAATATTTTAAGGTTAAAATATTTTATTTAATTGGCATTGTAATTTTTTTGGGGTCTTTTGCTTGTTGTATTTAACCTTCCTTCGAGTGTCGAAGATGGAGGGTGAGGTCCAGGGTTGACAGGAGGCTAATCCCCTCGCAATTAAAATAAACCCTATCTAAAATTTGATGCCATTTCTAATGAGCATACATACGACACCCTTTGCATGTATTTAGGGAACTTTTAAAATCCGTTTGTAGGCTTATTATCATTTTTCCATCAGTTGTGGGAATTGGTTTTTGCTATAACTTTTGACTCATTTCTTGGTTTTTAGCACTTCTTTAGTCAAAGTTACATATTTTTTTCACACTCTAGTTGATGGGATTATTAGTTTTTAAACACACTATTTTTATAAAGTGCCAAATTACGTGGGGTGTCTTTGTATTACTTAATTTATCTCATTTTTAGCTTTGTTCTATTCCTTTTATTGCTTGTGGACTTGTGTGTGTGTCTTCCACTGTCTTACAAGAAAAGGGATTCTTTTGTGTGATGTGAGATGCTATTTCTCACAAGGCTTTCTCTTCCCCTTCTTATTTTCCCTCATTCTTGTACTTGCTTATGGTGTCGAACTATTGTGCCCAATGACCCTTGATTGTTGTCTCCACTCTTGCATGTTATTACACTAATTACAAGGTGAGTGATAGACTGGTTCTCAGCACATAGTCACATTTGATTATAATCAACACACTGAACTATAAAGTGCCAAACTTGGGGGGGTGTCATATTGTTTTAGGGTGGTTGTTTCTTTTCTCTCTCCTTCCTTCTGCATCCTTTGGTTCTATCTCTTCATTATGTATATCTCTAAAGTACCCATGTTCACACCTTTCAACTTCTTTGAATGTAAATCTAAAATTATATTAGTTTTGTGAAGTAAAGTGTTATCTTTTTGTGTCACCACGGGGTTAGAGATTAAACCTAATGATGAACCCAAAAAATATAAGTGGTTCAACTTGTGTGATGAAGCCTTAGGTCTTCTCTGTATGTCCATCTCTCCCAACTTGCTCTTCCACATCAAAACTTCCTCGACACTGGAAAGCATGGAAAATGCTCAATGATATGTTTTGAAAGCAAGATGACATGAGAGCACATGAGTTGGAGAATGAACTACTAGGGTTGAATCCTAGTGACTTTGAAAACCTACAGGCCTTCTTCTCAAATTTTTCCACACTAGACTTCTTCTACAGGAATGTAAAGTGGAAAAGAAAGACTCTCAATTGATCTTGTTGATTCTTTCTAAGTTAGGTTCTAAATACTTTGTTTTCATTTCAACTTTCCATGCCATGAAATCTGCCTTGGGTATTACTTGGAATATGCCCTCCTTTGACAGTTTTTTGTCCCAAATCATTAGAGAATAGGAAAAAATCATTCAAATGGGGACTCTAAAATCCAAGTCACATGCCCTTGTGGCGAATAAGGGAAAGAAAAATGAAAATAAGAAAGAAACAAAGGACCAACCTAAGAAAGAAACCAAGACCAACCAACCCCACTAAGCCCAACTATAACACTTAGAATCATGAGCATAAAGTGAGGAAGGAAAATTTTAAATGCTCCTATTGTAAGAAATTTGGCCATGATGAGCATCATTGTTTTCAGAAACAAATTGATCACTTAACTCATTTACTTGAGAAAAATAAAATAAGTGTTCCTAAATCCGTTAAACAAAATGCTCATAAGGGCAAGTCTTCTAATGCAAAGGAGTCTATAAATGAAAAGAAGAAAGGTTAGGCCCTCATAGCTAGATCAGCTCCATCATTAACTTGGATTATTGATTCTGGTGCCTCACACCACATGGCTTCTTCAAAGGTTAAATTCTATAGCATTGAACCAAATCATGTTGGGTGATGACATTCATGTGTTGGTTTCTAGTAGTGGATTGGTAGAGATAGAAGGTGGAACATTTAACCAAGTGTTGAGTGTTCCCAATATCTCTACCAATCTCCCATAGGGTTATCAAATCACCCACCTTGGTGAAGGAATGCGAGTGGAATTTGGTCCTAACTCGGTGATTATAAGTGAGCTTAACTCATTGCACTATGGCTATGTTGGTCTGAAAATCTATCGGTTGGGTAGATCTATGGATAGATGAGCCAACGATTAATACAGGGTATAGCCCTCTTTGAGACAAAGCAAATTGGCTGGTTTATTGCTATTCTACCAGCGAGGAATCTATGCAAGTCCTATAGTATTTTACCTTCAGGGGTTTGGGATCTCATCCCGGTTGGGGTATGTCATTTGTGAGAAGAAAGGGACGAAGGGAAGAGAGGAGATAGGATAGTTACGAAGGGAGAAAAGAAATGAATTCCAAAGCGAAAGGTGAGAAGGTTTATGTTTTGGGATTGGTAGTAAACAGAGCCAAACCTACTTACATAAACAAAAAAAGCAATACTTGATGAGCAAATGACAAAAAAGTAGAGATAAATCTAACAGAATAAACACACAGATCTAACATAAGAAAGGTCTGATGCACATAACACATGTATTCAGGCACAAAGTCTCAATATTTGTATTAATGTTTATATCTGTTACAAAAATTACAAATCCTTTTCTTCTCACTTCTATTTTTCATCTAAAAATGTCCACCACTTGAATATAACAAATATCCAAGTATATATAGAAGGAGAAGGAGAGAGAAGGCAAAAAGAAACCAACAACTAATTACAAAATATCTAAAAGTCAACTGTTGACTTTGGGCAATTTGGTGGATAACAACATCTCATGGTGTAACATGGATGATGTCATCATTTGTGCCAACAAACTTTTAAATATTACAAAAGAGAGAACTTCATAGGAGGAAGGAGCCTATTCAGCATCGTCCTACGGTGGAAGGGAGTATCCTGCTTCTATTCGGAGAGGAAATGTGAAATTGAGCACGATACTCCATGAATTTGCTAATCATCGGTTGAAGTTGATCCTGAGCGGGACCCTTGGTGTGATCACCGATGACTTCACAAGTCTCCCGTTCATCTCTGAGTCTCTCTAGGAGCTTGAAGTATTCATTACCTGCCTCCATTAGGTATCCAACAAAATCACGGTAGGCCAAAAGGTTGTTGATAGATTCTGCATCAAAATTCACTTCTGACCCTAACCCTTGTGACGTGATCTCCTTAAAGATCTGAATAGTGTCATCTACCTTCCTCAAGGCATATGATAGGGTGAGCAAGCCTAGAGACATCCTTAGGATGATCTGATCGATTTGATGCATTACATCCAAGGCTTCCTCCTTGATTTTATCAATTTTCTCAATACCAATTCCATCTGATCAACTTTGATAGTCCAAAAAGCAAGGACTTTGTTGGGTGATCTTGGGTGATCGAAGATGCCAAATTTCACTAAGTCATCGATTTGGGCGATCGAGCATCTTCTAGAATGTATCATGTTGTAACCTAGCATGGTCTAACTCTTGAAAGATAGGTCCCATTGAATCACTGGATTTCCTTGTTAGCCTGATCAATATTTTGATATAGCTCTGTGAACTTTACGATTACTTCCTCACTATCCTTGAGGATTTGGTCTCTCTAGGTGGATATTGCCATACCTTGTTCACCAATCTTAGCGTATTCGTTCATCATTTCTCTGGCTAAGGGCCTCGGGAGTTTCATGTGCGGTTGTGGGAGGTGCATTGCCCATTTTTGTAGGGCTTGGAGAGGATTTACTTACATTCTTTTAGTATCCTCTTCTCTTCCTTTACCTCTTGAAGCTTTTTGTAAAGGGCATCCACTATAGATAGGGCCTCTCCTGTAGGGATTTTTAAGGATGTTCCCATCGTGACCTGTGTCACTGTATAATCTGTAGGAGATAGATCCTTTTTGTCCTTTGTGGGATCGGGGTATGCGATCTCTATTACCCTTTCACCTGAAGCACTCTGAGAGAAGTGGGTTATCAGATTTTGCTTCTTAGCTCCTTTTATTGGAATGATGGAGAAGTCCATATGTGTAATGGGGACTTTCCTCTTATGTTGCTCAGTGCTTGGAGATCCATTCGGACTTAAGGGAGTGGGACCGAGGGAGAAGAGGGAACGGAGGCGAAGAAGGGGTAGCTACAATGAACAAGGGAAATGGGTAGAGACGCTTGGCGGCGGCATTGATAAAGAAGCTGAAACTCCAACGCTCACAGGGTAGGAGTCACTGTAGGAGAGTAAACTATGGGGGTGGAAGGGATCTGAGAGATGAGGGAAGAAATGTTGGGGGATAGCTCCACGAGGGAAGAGAAGATGGAGGAAGAGGAAGGGGGAATAGTAGAAGATGGGGAGAAGACACAACCAAAGGAGTGATTTCTTGAGTGACATGAGGAGGGAAGGAGGAGTAGGAGATGGGACGGTGGGAACTTCAGTAGTTATAGCAGTGGCAACATCCTGAGTGGATGTGCCCATTGGAACACTTATCGCCTGTTCTTTTTATGGGGAGATAGGGCGTATGACCTGATCCTAGGTGGCAGAAGGAGGACTCTCGAGAGCTTTCTCTTGAGTAGCGCTTGATTTTCCTTCTTTGTCTTTCCCTTTGCCCTTTGGCAAGTGTTTTGGTCTAGCAGGTGCATTACCCAAAGGAGACATGGTGAAGTATACCCCAAGGTAGATGAGACCATTATACCTGTACCAATATTCTGTGTGATGTAAAGTGCCTTTAACCCTCTCCTTAATAGTCTAAGGTGCCATTGTTCTATCTATCTCAGAAAATGGCCAATTGTCCCCATCCGTATCTAGATAGACTGATAAACTTCTTGATCAGCCATTTGGAAACCTTTTGGGACAATGGCCACACCATACTGGATGATTTCTGCTAGGGCCAGGTGGGAGTGATCCTTCCTTCTAATCTCGACCTCATGATACAGGTTGATATAGACATCCTCAATCTGTCGGATGTGGATTGGATCGATATTTTCCTTGGGAGGTAATTGTGAGGATCAAAGGTCACCTCATTGGGAAATTGTGCTTCAAGTTAAGCAATTCTTGTTCCGTAAACATCTCCTAAGTTTTGGTGTGAGAAGTGCAAGTGTACCTACCCACTGTGAGGGGGAAAGGAGTTCCACCCTTCTTTCTTTTCAGGAACTTCTTGTGATATGTGATAAGCTTCCTGACAACTCCAATAGGATCAGCTTAGGCCCCACATACCTTGGCAGCTTGTTGGGCTCGGCTCCACTAAGAAGTTGGTGGCCCTGAGATAGGTGAAAGTGGGGAATTATATAAATAACGCTCCCCACTTCTCTTTGGTAGTAACTATGCTCTTGGTCATCTGAATGTGAGTCATATTGGGCCTCAAGAGGTAGATGATGCCATAGAAGAAGGCATCGTTAATCTTGTTGAACTGCGCGATGATGTTTTCCAGTCTCAACTCTGGATAATATTCATATATTTTCACTTAGGGCCACACCCCGCATCAGCTCAATGCTAGGTAATCTCTTTCAGAAGTAGCATCGTATACCACATAGGAGTTCATGTAGAACCTCGCCATTGTTGAGAGTTGTTAGAGCTGCTCGAGAGATGGTGTTCTTGATGATCTTTGCCCATTCAAAAGGCTAATCGAAATGTTTTTGCTCATAGTTTCTAGATACATTCAGGCATCCATGAGCATTAGGAAGCTCAAACACCCTACTCAAGAAGGTGATGGTGTTTCTCAATGTTCTAAGAAGTCGCTACGATGAATAACCTATGGCCACCTGGTTATTACTTTCTTATTCTTTAGATATACTTCATTCATTAACTACATGCATTTGTCCTCATTTTCATCCCATGCCTTTATGTAGTCTTCTTAGCTTATTGCTATGAAGTGCCAGTGGTGGGGAATACCTAACATGATTTCAAAGTGTTAGGCAGTGAGGTTGATTATAAACTTTCCCTTTTCATTCTCGACACACCTTATGTCCTTATTGTAATAGCGGGCCACCACCATCATGAATTCATTATTCACTGCACTCACGGAAATTCCCCCAGTGAAGTGTAGGCCACTACCAACCAATTTGTCCATCCACGTACTGCATGTGACCCTTACGGTTCTAGCCTAGAAATCCTCCATATCAATGTGGTTGAGTTACGAATCCATGATGTCCAAGTCACATTTTGCAAGGGACTTGGGCATCCTAACCCTTTAGTATTTGTACTTCATTTCTTCTTACGTGAGTTTGGCCTTACCCTTTGACTTGGTTAGCCTCTTACTTGATGAAGAGTTAGCAATTTTAGAAGTTTACGGACACGGGCGTAGCTATCTTCTGCAGGTTATAGGGTTAGAAAAGCAAGGCGCATTGTTGGAGAGTGTTGCATGGAAGAAAACAACGCAAAAGGGCACAAGGTGTAGGAATACTACACACAACATTCGGTGTTTTTGTTAAAGGAGGTGCTGTGCCATATGAAGGGTTTTAAATGGGGCGTAGATAATTCTAGTGTTGCAGCAAGATGCGAAAATGGCATAGATATGGCACATGTTGCAAATAGTTATGGTGTGCTAAAGGGGCGCAAGTTTAAATGATGCATCATTGAGTTAAGGTGCACCTTGTTTTTAGCTTTGGCATGGCGCGAGAAGATTCTACATAACATCACATGCTAGTGTAGTCAAAGTTACACACTGTGCCTCTTTAGGGTTTTGAGTATTTTTATAAGGCGCGGGGAGAAACATGTTGTGGCGGGACAATGCACCCCTTGGCATGACTATGTTTTGTGCAACAATGATAGCGTTTGCGCGAAAAGGAAAACCACGGGTCGGGGTTACGATAACTTTAGATTTTCTCCTTTTGGACGGGTTTGTGGTTTTTTTTTTTGCCTCTTTCAACATATATTTTGATAGTAAGGGGAGCAGTGAAGAAGATCTTGGATTCATTTTGAGACAAAGCCCTCCAGGCCAGCGAGATCGATAGGAGGGTAAAACCGGTTTAGGGGAGAGAAGATTTTCCGGGATGGGAAGGGGTTATATCACTCTTTAGATTCATTTCTTTGTTTTTAACAACCACCTCTTAAAAACAAAACCAACCAAAAAAACCACAAGAAAAGTAAGGAACACTCACCCAAAATATATAGAATGAAAGAAACAATGTGGAGTCCACAAATGTGACATAAAGCGACATGAGGATGATAGGAGCACTTATGACAGTGCGAGAGGAAATAACTTTTTACATGTTTTCAATCGTGAAAATGATAGGTCGGATGGTCTATTTATAGCAAAAGTGTAATAAATGTGCCACCAACTTTTTCAAAGGGCATACCAAAGCAGATGCCAACATGAAATTATTTACACCTTTGGCACGGTTTCAAGACTTTTGACATTTCCTTTTAGCGCTTTGGTGCACCGTTCGAGGTGTAAAAATTTTAGTGTCAACAGGGTGGCTCATACGCCTCGGCGCAGGTTTGAATGGTGCATCATGGGAAGGTGCAACATTTGTTATGTTGACACTCCAGAGGGTGCACCAAAGGAATAGAAGAGGGCACAAATTCATTTGGTGTTGCATGAATAAAATCTATGCCCAGCCAAAAAAGGACCAAAAGACTAAGTTCGAAAAACTAGACTCTCCAGAAAGGGATTTTATGCCATTCTGAATGCTAAGGGACCTTAACGGGGATCTGAAACAAAATTTTGGCATGGTTACCTAAAAAAATTGCCCTCGTCGATTTTACGGGATAACAATTGGATCTTCTGGGACTATCTTTGAGCAAAGCTTAAGGGTAGAGAATCCCATATCAATATGTGCCTATCCATTGGGTTACGAGTCAAAAACAAGGGCGATAAAAGGAAAACACACAACCAACAAGAGTAAACACATGACAAAAGGAAACACACAACCAAAATAGATCAGTGCAAAAAGAGAGCAAGCTCTACTTCCTAAATATTTTGAGATGCTTTACCCACTTGGGGAAGCGGGAGCTCGATTCCATGTAGATATGAGAGATAGAAGATATTCTCTCCATAGAGCTACTTGATCTTGAAAGGTCCTCTCCATAGAGAATCAAATTTTCTGTGCGTGCCCTTTGGCTCTCTTCGCTTGTCCCACAAAAGGATGAGATCTCCCACCTGAAAATCTCTCTACTTGGCCTTCTTATCGAACAATCTCTTGACTTGATTATGATGTTCGGTGATCCTGTCAACCACTTTTACTCTCTTTTCTTCAAGCTTTGTTAGATACATGACCCTCTTTTCAAGAGAATTTTGGAAAGTCTCATCTTTGATCGCTCGTGCCAAGCGCAGAGCAGGAAGTTCCACAAAAATGGGAAGTTCAACATCAATTCCATATAATACTTGAAAAGGTGACATACCGAGGGACCTCTTTGGAGTAATACGGTCTACCCACAAAGCATCATACAATGACTTGTGCCATGACCACTGATTCTCATCAACTAGCTTCCATATGATGGTCACTAAGTTCTTATTACTGGATTCTACCTGACCATTTCCCTGGGGGTAATAATCTGAGGCATGGGCCAAGGTTATCCCATATTCATAGCAAAAACTGATAACTTCCCATGAGGAGAAGTTGGAAGCATTATCAACAATGATCTTGTGTGGAATGCCAAACCTTACAATGATACTTTCTTTGATAAAGTTACAAACAATTTCAGAGGTGGCATTCTTAACAGGTATGGCTTCCACCCATTTGGTGAAGTAATATGTTGTTGTTAGGACATAACTATGTCTGGCACTTGATTGGGGATGTAGTGCTCTGATAAAGTCAATTCCCCATTACCTGAATGGTTCGTCAATAATGACGGGCTTGAGGGGAAAAGCAGCCAATTTTGGTTTGCCAACAAACTGTTGGCATAGCTCACATTTTACTACCCAGGTGGTTGTATCCTGAAATAATGTTGGCCAAAATTACCTGGCTTGAATGATATTGTGTGCTATCACAAATGAGGAGAAGTGACCACCACAAGCTGAGTCATGAAAACTTTCTAGCAATTTTACCTATTGCGGCTTGTCAACACATCGTAAGAAGATGTCATCAATCCCACGCTTGTATAAACCATCATCCCAGATGACATATCTGGCTACTCTAAGCTTTACAATATGCTTCTCCTTTGAAGTTAGATGAGCTGGACACTCACCATAAGTGAGAAAGAAAGTGATATCAGATTACCATTCGTCACTAGTCACAATAAATAAAACCATAGGTAGAGAATTAGCTTTCTCAGTGGCCTTGCATTCCATCGATGTGATCATCTTTTTCTCTAGGGACCTCTGAATCTTTGTTTTCAGCCATAAGCTGACATAGGCCCTTGCCTCTTACCAGCTTGGTTGGTTTTATGTCTAGATCATAATCTTGGACCTTTGTGATCCAATTCTCTTGTAATCTTCCTAACTTCTGTTGAGCTAGGATAGACTTAACTATCGTGTTAGGGACCAGCGACACCTTGTATGAGAGTTCAGGATGTAATACCATAAGTTCTTAACTACTTTGACAATGAAGAAGGAATGATTTTCCAACTAAGACATCTTCAATTCATGAGGATTGAGAGGATATCTCATGAATGCGATTAGAGATTCAACATCCTCAGAGTTCTTTTGCATTAAGATGGCCAATACAGTATGCTCAGATGCATAATTGTACATGATAAAATCCTTAGAGAAGTCGGGACATACCAGGACTGGTGCATGAGCAACAAATGCTTTTATATCCTTGAATGACATCTTTCCTTCTTCACTCCACTAGAAATTTTGTGACCCTTTCATCATATTTGATATGTGGCGAGTCTTCTCAGCAAAGTCGGGAACAGAGCGTCTAAGAAAATTCACTTTTCCAAAGGAGTGAATGCGGTCTTGCTTGTGGGTAAAGTAAGGCTTTGAATGGCCTTAACCCTTTCAACATCTATCTTTATCCCTTCCTTGCTTATGACGTGTCCCAACAACTTTCCTTTAATGAATCGAAAATAGACTTTTTCGGTTTAGGAAAATCCATGTTCTCAACATCTAATCAATACTTGCTCCAAATGATCACAATGATCGCTTCACTTTTTTGAGAACACAATCAAGTCATCCAAGTAAACTACAATGATATTTCCCATCATACCTTTAAATGCAAAGTCCATTGCTTGCTGAAAGGTGGCACCAATGTTGGTCAAGCCAAAAGGCATCCTGCTATAAGCGAATGTGCCCCAGGGAGTAGTGAATGTTGTTTTGAATCGGTCTTCAGGTGAGACTTCAATTTGATTGTAGCCTGAAAAACCATCAAGCATGGACAACATTTATGAACCGAGTTACTACCTACAGAACCTAATCCATTATGGGTAGTGGGTAGTTGTCCTTTAAGGATGCTTGATTCAGGTTGCGGAAGTCTACGCATATGCATATCTCGCCATTCTTCTTTCACTGGCACGATGTTTACTACCAAGGTACTGTGATGGATAGGAAAAATGATCCTTACATCCAGCATCTTCTGTATTTCCACCTAGATGGTACCCAAGATCTTGGGATTATAGTGCCTTTGTTTCTGGTAGAAGGGTTTGACATCTTCTTTGAACGGGATGTCATCTTGAACGTCCCTTAGCTTGAAAGACTTTCGATCAGCATAAGATCATGCCAATATGTCCATATATTTCTTTAGAAATTTGACAAACTTCCACTTTTCTTGATTTGCAACACTTCCCATTGTTCACAAGTGCGGTGTTCCATAGTACCCAGTTAACCGATTTGGTCTGGAGAGGAGTTAGGGTCATCTTTCCACTTCTTCCTAACAAAACAATCATGTTTGTCAAACAATCATTCCAAAGAGACTAAACCTTTTGGGATTTTATTTCCTTTGAGATGACATATGCCATCACCTCCTTTTGATTCATTTGCTTGATTAGTGATAGATTCATAGCATGCAGAAGTAGATCCTTCAAAATGAAGCTCACTAAAATTTTCTACTTTCTCTAGAAAGGTAATAAGTTGATTATCATCGTTGAATACCTGCCAGTGCTGAGAATTTTCTGGCACACTTGGGTGGAAGACTACCTCAATAGTATATGTGTCTATTTTTAACCCTAGGTGAGGGAGCATGAGAGATGCTGAGACGGCCAGTGAATCAGCCATGTCATTCTGAGCTCTTGGAATAAATTTTATTGAGAAGGCGTCAAATTCCTCAATGCTTTATCCCATACTACGTTGCGGTAATGCTTGAGCCTTTCATTCTTTACTTGGTATATTCTTTTTACTTGATTTATGACTAACTCGACATCACCCTGTACTTTTAGGTTCTTGATTCCCCTTTCTTTTGTAGCTTACATGCCAAGTAGAAAAGATTCATATTCAATAGTATTATTCATGTTGAAAAACTACAACTTGAAAGAGAGAGGAAAAATCTCCTCCTCAGGAGATATTAGCACAGCTCCAGCACTACATCCACTAGTTGCACAAATGCCATCAAACTGCAATGTCTAAATCTTGTTAAGGTCCTCCTCTTGGATGAGAACGTCCATTTTATCAGACTCAGTAGATAAGAAGTAGTTCCCCATTCCTGATGATTCAAAGAGAATTTGGGCTTTGGGGTCGTCAGAATTGGTGACTAAGTACTTCTTTTGTGATTCAAGCTCTAATGTTTGCATTACACCCTTAACAGGGGATTACGGCCTTGGACCAATCCATATGGATCTCTCCCCCACCTCTCTACAAAATCTTCTTTTCTCACGGGAATGCCACAAAGGTGAATTGTGCGTCTTTGAACTGACCCATCAATGGAACTTGTTTGGTTTCCATGGAGTAACATTTTTGAAAGGCTTGGTAAGAGTGAGGCCCAAGGCATGGGCAACCTTTGCCGACATGACATTATCGGAAGCCCCAGAATCAATTATGTAGTTTCTTAGCTTGTGACCATTGATTAGGAGGGAGATATAAAAAGGTTCAATTTTTCCCGAAGCAAGTCGAGCCCACATTTATGCGAGATGCAAGAGGAGTGGAAAGGATTCCTTTCGGGAGATATGGGAGACTACGACAACTTGGCTTTGGATATATTCAGTCAATCTTACAAGTTGCTAAGGGTTTGACTAAAGATATTCAGCCTTAGACATTTGAATCTTGGTTTTTAGCATGATCGATTATATCGAATGTGATCAAGGGTTGCGTTGATGAGGGAATGAGTCCCTCACTTCATGGTATAAGGGTAGGATTACTAGTCTTTATGGGAATAGAAGAAGGCTGATTTGGGGGAGAGATGGGGGAAAATATTTTTTTGTAAAAGACTTAATAGGAGGTTGAGTAGGAAGAGGATTACCTCTTTTAGCAATGGTTGGAGGCATGTTAGACACAACCTTCTCTTTTTGTATCCTGGCAGCAACTTCTGATTCTTTTCCTTGAGAGCGGGTGATAACATATGACTTCCCACTTACATACCCTTCAAGGTACCCTATTCATCATTAGATTCTTCATCTTTAAATACCATATACCTGATTGTAGAGTCGCTAGTCGGTTCACTGACATCTTGATCATCTCCACCCTGGGATGAAGGTTATTTGTAATTTTGTTCCTCTTCTTCAACCTCGACCAGGGCATTGACCGGAGGAGCCTCAAGTTCCAACCATGGAGCAATTGTAGGAAAACCTGGCCTTTAAGGGGCATTTTTGGAAGAGAAATTTCTCCATGGGATATCCCGATATGAAGTGCTAGGAGAAGCTTGAGCCAATTGATTTTTCAATGCGAGTAAGTCATTCGCCATCTTCTGGAATGTCGGATCCGATGAAGTGGCTTGAGAAGGGGTTGAAGCTTTAGGCTTGGATGGCTCATGTTTTAATTCACCAGATATAAGCATGTTGTCCTCTATTTGAATGGTAGTAGCTTGAGTGAGAACCAGGGTGGTAATTTGTTCTTGTAAGAGTAAGAAACTTACTCTTGAGCTCATGGCATTCATAAAGAAACACTTTTGATTTTCTAGCATTGGTAGCATGGCAGGCGGCACACGATTAATTAGTGAATTGAAGCGAGTGATAAAATCACACATGGTTTCATTGACTTCCTTCTTTAGGTGAGTGATCTTGGACAGTAATGCAAACGTGTCTTCTGAAGGCTTATACCTTTCTTCAAATGCAGTTCGTAACATGTCCCAACTAGTGATAGATCCGACCGCAAATGTTGGAACCATTTTTTGCCGTGGGTCCTTGCAAAGTCTCTAGAAAAAGGCATATCGATACATCTTCGTGGGTCACATCCAGGATATTGCATGTCATGATGAATGTAGATATATGTGAATCCATGGTTTGGTTTCCACTCCCATCAAATCTTGGGAAATTATTTCGATTTCCATGAGGGAGTGTGTGAACAGGATGTGGTAATGTAAGAGGGCCCATAGCATTTCCCCATGGTACTACCATTTGAAAAGCTGGAAAGAGGACGTAAGGCTGAGCAGCACGGTTCTAATGAGCAACAAAGCACTTCAAAGGGATGTGGAGTCTCCCTACAAAAAATGGTTCTTTCATGGAAGCGAGATGCTTTTGGCGACCGATTGGTTGAACTCAATGATGAGAAGTGTGCTTTGGTGTAATACTAAAGTTGTGCCTTTGAAGCAGATCAAAAATAAGATCAACTTCCCCACGATCTCTCCTGCTATGAGTAAATGGCTCACCCGCCAGTGTGTCTTTCAAATCTACAATGTTTTTAGAGTAGATTTAAAAACTCTTTTTAGTTGTACTTGCTGATTTTCATATTTCTACGACAAAATCAGCGGTATGTACTTTTCTAAATATTTAATTTTGTCCCTTTTTGAAAACCAATTGCGGTTTAATGACAAAGATCAATGAGGATAAAATGATGGTTAAACTTAGCACGCTAATTTTTGGATCTTAGAGTTGACTTTTTGCAAGGGTTTGAAATTTTTGTAAAACAGTCAAAAACTTAGATCTACGGAAATATACGGGTTTTTGATAAAAACTCAGTGAACTAAATATCTCTGACTAGCCCATATCTATGGATCTCTAATGAAAAATTTCAGTTTGGATCACTTTTGCAAAAAAATTAGATTTTAAGCTAAAAGCTAAGATTTGCAAACAGGTAGTAATTTTTACAATTTTATCAATTTTCGTAGTTACTTTATAGCACAACACTCACATAGATTTGTTTCATTCCCGAGTAGAGTCACCAAAAATTGTTGGTCTAAAAATCTATCGGTTGGGCAGATCTATGGATAGATTAGCCAACAATGTACATGGCATAGCCCCTCTTTGAGACAACAAAGCGAAACTGGCTTATTGCTATTCTACCAGCAAGAATCTACACAAGTCCTATAGTATTCTGCCTTCAGGGGTTTGGGATCTCATCCTAGTTGGGGTATTTCTGACTGTGAGTAGAAAGGGACGAAGGGAAGAGAGGAGATAGGATAGTTCTGAAGGGAGAAAAGAAATGAATTCCAAAGTAGAAAGGTCAGAAGGTTTATGTTTTGGGATTGGTAGTAAACGGAGCCAAACCTACTTGCATAAACAAACAAAGCAATATTGATGAGCAAATGACAAAAAAGTAGAGATAGATCTAACAGAATAAACACACAGATCTGACATAAGAAAGTTCTGATGCACATAACACATGTATTCAACACAAAGTCTCAATATTTGTATTAATGTTTTCTTCTGTTACAAAAATTACAAATCCTTTTCTTCTCACTTCTATTTTTCATCTAAAAAATGTCCACCACTTGAATATAACAAATATCCAAGTATATATAGAAGGAGAAAGAGAGAGAAGGCAAAAAGAAACCAACAACTAATTACAAAATATCTAAAAGTCAACTATTGACTTTGGGAAATTTGGTGGATGACAACATCTCATGGTGCAACATGGATGATGTCATCATTTGTGCCAACAAACTTTTAAATATTACAAAAAGAGAACATCCTAGGAGGAAGGAGCCTATTCGTCATCGTCCCATGGTTGGAAGGGAGTATCCTACTTCTGCTTAGGAGAGGAAATGTGGAATTGAGCCCGATACTCCATGAATTTGCTAATCATCGGTTGAAGTTGATCCTAAGCAAGACCCTTGGTGTGATCGCCGATGACTTCACAAGTCTCTCGTTCATCTCTGAGTCTCTCTAGGAGCTTGAAGTATTCATTACCTACCTCCATCAGGTATCCAACAAAATCACGGTAGGCCAGAAGGTTGTTGATAGATTCTGCATCAAAAGTCACTTCTGACCCTAACCCTTGCGACGCGATCTCCTTAAAGATCCGAATAGTGTCATCTGCCTTCCTCAAGGTGTATGATGGGGTGAGCAAGCCTGGAGACATCCTTAGGATGATCTGCTCCATTTGATGCATTGCATCCAAGGCTTCCTCCTTGATTTTATCAATTTTCTCCAAGACGAATTCCATCTGATCGACCCGATAGTCCAAAGCAGCAAGGACTTTGTTGGGTGCTCTTGGGTGATCGAAGACACCGAATTTCACTAAGTCATCGACTGGGTAGTTGAGCATCTTCTGGAATGTCTCATGTTGTAACCTAGCATGGTCCAACTCTTCAGAGATAGGTCCTATAATCACCTGGAGTTCCTTGTTAGCCTAATCAATATTCTAATATAGCTCTGTGAACTTTATGATTACTTCCTCACTATCCTTGAGGATTTGGTCTCTCCAGTGAATCTTTGCCATACCTTGTTCACCAATCTTGGCGTATTCATTCATCTTTTCTTGGCTAAGCATCTTAGGAGTTTCAGTGGCAGTTGTAGGAGGTTCACTGCCCATTTTCTACAGGGCTTGGAGAAGATGTCTGTTACTGTTCTTTTAGTATCCTCTTCTTTTCCTTTGCCTCTTGAAGCTTTTTGCAAAGGGAATCCACTGTAGATAGGGCCTCTCCTTGTAGGCTTTCTGAGGACATTCCCATCGTGACCTGTGTCACTGTATAATCTGTAGGAGACAGATCCTTTTTGTCCTTTGTGGGATCGGGGTATGTGATCTCCATTACCCTTTCACCTAAAGCACTCTGAGAGAAGCGGGTTATCGGCTTTTGCTTCTTAGCTCCTTTTGTTAGAATGACAGAGAAGTCCATAGGTGCAATGGAGACTTTCCTCTTACGCTGGCTCAAGTGCTTGGAGATCCATTCTAGAATTAAGGGAGTGGGACTAGAGGGAGAAGAGGAAATAGAGGCGAAGAAGGGGCAACAAAGTGAACAAGGGAAATGGGTAGAGACACTTGGTGGTAGCATTGATAAAGAAGCTGAAACTCCAATGCTCACAAGGGCAGGAGTCACTGTAGGAGAGGAAATTATGGGGGTGAAAGGGATCTGAGAGATGAGGGAAGAAATGTTTGGGAATAGCTCCATGAGGGAAGAGGAAGGGGAAAAATAGAAGATGAGGGAGAAGACACAACCAGAGGAGCATTGCTTGAGTGACATAAGGAGGAAGGAGGAGTGGGAGATGGGATGGTGGGAACTTTAGCGATTCTTGAGTGGCAACATCCTGAGTCGATGTGCCTATTACAAAACTTACCACTGTTCTTTTTATGGGGAGACAGGCGTACGACCTGCTCTCCCGGGTGGTGAAAGGAGGACTCTCGAGAGCTTTCTCGTGAGTAGTGATTGACTCTCCTTCTTTGTCTTTCCCTTCACCCTTTCGAAAGTGTTTTGGTCTAGCAGGTGCATTACCCAAAGGAGACATGGTGAATTCTACCACAAGGTAGATGAGACCAATACTGCACCAATGATATGTGTGCTGCAAATTTCCTTTAACCCTCTCCTCAATAGTCTGAGGTGCCCTTGTTCTATCTATCTCGAAAATGGCCAATTGTCCCCATCCGTATCTAGATAGACCTGATCAACTTCTTGATTAGCCGTTTGGAAACCTTTGAGACAATGGCCACACCAGATGGATGATTTCTGCTAGGGCCGTGGGGAGTGATCCTTCATTCCCGAGCTCGACCTCATGATACAGGTCAATATATGCATCCTCAATCTGTGGGATGTGGATTGGATCGAGCTTTTCCCTTGGGAGAAAATTGCGAGGATCAAAGGTCACCTCATTAGGAAATTATGCTTCAGTTAAGCAATTCTAGTTCCATGAAACATCTCTCGGGATTTGGTGTGAGAAGTGCGGTGTACCTTCCCACCGTGAGGGGGAAAGGAGTTCCAACCTTATTTCTTTTCGAGGCACTTCTTGTGATATGTGATAAGCTAAGCTGGACAGCTCCAATGGGATCAGTTTAGGCCCCACATACCTTATCAGCTTGGTGGGCTCGCTCCCCTAAGAATTTGGTGGCCTGAGATAGGTGAAAGTGGGGAATTGTGTAAATAACACTCCCCACTTCTCTGTGGCAGTCACTATGCTCTTGGTCATCTGACCGTGAGTCATATTGGGCATCAAGAGGCAGATAATGCCGTAGAAGAAGGCATCGTTAATCTTGGTGAACTACGTGATGTTGTTTTCTAGTCTCAACTCTAGATAATATTCATATATTTTCACTTGTGGCCACACCACGCATTGGCTCGATCTTTGGGTAATCTCTTTCGAAGTAGTAACATATACCACATAGGAGTTCATGTAGAACCTCCCGTTGTTGAGATTTATTAGAGCTACTCGGAGATGGTGCTACTAATGATCTTTTCCCATTCAAAACACCGATCGGAATGTTTTTGCTCATAGTTTCTAGATACCCACCATCCATTTATGGAAGTAATGGGCATCGGGGAAGCCCAAACACCCTACTCAAGAAGGTGATGGTGTCGCTCATCTCTTCGAGAATTCACTTTGTGATGAATAACTTTGTGGACACCTAGTTATTACCTTCTTATTCTTCGAGATATACTTTGTTCATTAACTACATGCATTTGTCCTCATTTTCATCCCATGCCTTTATGCAGTCTTCTTGGCTTATTGCTATGAAGTGCCAGTGGTGGGGGATACCTAACATGATTTCAAAGTGTCGGAAGTGAGGTTGATTATAACCTCACCCTTTTCATTCTCGACACACCTTGTGTCCTTATTGTAGCACTGAGCCACCACCATCATGAATTCATTGTTCACTGCGCTCACAGGAATTCCCCGATGAAGTGTAGGCCACTATCGACTAATTTTTCCATCCATGGACAGTTGCAAAGTGACCCTTCTAGTTCTGGCCCAGAAATCCTCCATATCAATGTGGCCGAGTTCTGAATCCTTGATGTCCAAGTCACATTCTGCAAGGGACTTGGGCATCCTGACCCTTTGGTATTTGTACTTCATTTCTTCTTCCATGAGTTTGGCCTTACCCTTTGACTTGGTTGGCCTCTTACTTGATGAAGACATGTGTGAATCTGAGTTCAGTTGCTGATCTGCAAGAAGAAGCAAGGAAGTCCACCACAGAAGGGCCATGTTAGCTATCAGATCATCCATCAAAGCTTTACAGAATGAAGAGTTAGTAATTTAGAAGCTTCTGGGTGCAGGGCACAGCTATATTGCAGTGCCGCAGGGTCAAAAAGTAAGGCACACTGTTGGAGAGTGTTGCATTGAAGAAAATAGTCCAAAAGGGCGCAAGGCACAGGAATAATACACACAACATTCAGTGTTGGTGTTAAAGGATGTGCACCTGCGCCATATGAAGGGTTTTAAATGGGGCACAAATAATTCTAGTGTTGCAAGGCAGCAGGATGCGCCAATGACATAGATATGGCACATGTTGCAAATAGTTATGGTGTGCCAAAGGGGCACAGGTTTAAATGATGCATCATTGAGTTAATGTGCACCTTATTTTTAGCTTTGGCGCAGTGCAGGAAGAGTCTACATAACATCACATGCTGGTGTAGTCAGAGTTGCGCCTACGCCACTTTAGGGTTTTGAGGATTTTTATAAGGTGTGGGGAGTAACATGTTATAGGTAGGGATAGTGCACCCCTTGGCGTGACTGTGTTTTGTAACAGTGATAGCATTTGTGTCAAAGGAAAACCATGGGTCAGGATTGCGATAACTTTAGATTTTCTCCTTTTGGATAGGTTTGTGGTTTTTGGCCTCTTTCAACATAGATTTTGATAGTAAGGGGAACAAAGTGAAGAGGATCTTGGATTCATTTTCGAGACAAAGCCCTCCAAGCCGGTAGAAGTAGATCTAGAAGGAGGGTAAAGCTGGTTTTGGGGGAGAGAAGATTTTATAGGACGGCGGTGGTTGTATCACTCTTTAGATTCATTTCTTTGTTTTTAACAACCACCTCTTAAAAATAGCCAAACAAAAAAAACCACAAGAAAAGTAAGGACCACTCACCCGGAATATATAGAATGAAAGAAATGACGGGATCCATGAATGTGACGTAAAGCGACACGGGATGATAGAAGCGCTGATAGTACAAAGGAAATAATTTTTTTACGTGTTTTCAATCGTGAAAATGATAGGTTGGATGCACCTATTCATAGCAAAAGGTGTAATAAATGTGCCACCAAATTTTTTAAAGGGCGCACCAAAGCAGATGCCAACATGAAATTATTTGTGCCTTTGGCGTGGTTTCAAGACTGTCGACATTGCCTTTTTAGCACTTTGGTGCACCGTTCGAGGGCACAACAATTTTAGTGTCGATAGTGTGGCGCATGCACCTCGGCGCAGGTTTGAGTGGTGCATCATGGGAAGGTACAACATTTTTTATGTTGACACTCTAGAGGGTGCACCAAAGGAACAGAAGAGGGTGTAAATTCATTTGGTGTTGCATGAATAAAATCTGCGCCCAACCAAAAAGGACCAAAAGACTAAGTTTGAAAAACTAGATTCTCCGGAAAGGGATTTTATGCCATTTCGAATGCTAAGGGACCTTAACGGGATCCAAAACAAAATTTTAGCATGGTTACCTACAAAATTTCCCCATTAATTTTACATGATAATAGGATGAGGAAAGGTGGATCACCGTTCATGGTTGTATACCTTTTCCCACTTTTCTTCCGATTTGACACCCAATTCCTTGCTCACTCATGCAAATGATGTTAGCAAAGCTATAGCATGAGCATTTTGGGCATATTAATTATCGTTACCTTGAATAATTGAGCCAAAATAAAATGGTCAATGGGTTACCCTGAGTTAATTTTTCTAAATGTATTTGTGAGGGTTGCACCCTCGAAAAGCACCCTAAAAAAACTTTGATAAGGGAAAATCCTGGAGAGCTACTCATCCCTTAGATCTTGTTCATAGTGATGTTTCTAGCCCCTTTCCATCTCCTTCTTTCACTAGAGCTCTATATATACTAACCTTCATTGATGAATTTTCATGTTATACTTGGGTATATTTTCTTAAGCTTAAGTCTAAAGTCTTTGAGCATTTTCAAAACTTTAAGGCTCTTAACTTGAGAAACAAGCAGAACGGTCTATCAAGGTTCTTGAACCAACAATGTTGGTATGTGAGCAATAGGTTTTGGATTTCTACAATTTTGAGGGGATTGCTTTGCAGGTGTACAATTGCTTACATCCCTTCCCAAAATGGAGTTTTAGAAAGAAAGAACCAAACTTTAAAGGAGATGGCAACTTATATGGTTCACTCGAAGTCCCTTCCTCTGTAGTATTGGGTTAAAGTAGTGAATTGTTCTTGTTACATTCGGAATCATGTTCCACACAAGGCAGTAAGAGGGATGACACCCTTGAATCCTAGTTTGGACACAAGCTTGATGTTGAGCACTTTCGAGTCTTCAGATCCAAGGCTATGACTCAGATTCCCAAGAAGAAATGCAAGGCATTGTATCCGCAATCCAAACCTTGTATCTCTGTCAGGTATCCTAATGGCGTGAAGGGATATCAATTGTTGAACCCTACTACCCATGAGCTCTATATTGAGAGGAGTGTGAAGTTTGATGAGTCATCCTTGACTTTTACTTCCACTAAGGTTATTTTTCCCACTAATTTAGATTTTGACTCATTAGATGATGATGTTGTTGAGTGAGTTCGCCTCTCCACCTGCTCCTACCGATTCTCAAACTTGTGAGTCTTCTAATTTTGACAGTAGTGATGATGAGGACTATTTCCCTTTTCACTCGAGTGAAGAATCTTCTAACTACGAGGTTGAACCTTTGGGACCTCTTTAGGCCAGGAAAACTTTACAGAGTGATGGAGATTTAGTCAGAGATCCTTCAGATGAGAGACATACGCACTTGAGTTTCATTGGAACCCAATCCTTCTTCACCTTTGCTTATGATCCACCATCTTTCCAAGAAGCTTCTAGGATTCCTAAGTGGGATTCTACTATGGATGAGGAGTATTCCTCACTCATAAAGAATGACACTTGGGATCTTAACCCTCTTTCGAAAGGAAGAAAATTCATTCGGTGTAGATGGATATATCGAACAAATTATGGAGCCAATGGAGAAGTCGAGAAGTATAAAGCGTGACTTGTAGCTAAGGGTTTCTCCCAAGTAGTTGGGGTTGATTACTCATAAACCTTTGCTCCAGTTGTGAAGATGACTTCCATTCGACTAACCCTTGCCATCGTTTCCGCTAAAAATGGGAAGTCCACTAGATGGACATTAAGAGTGCCTTCCTTCATGGGGACCTAGAGGAAGAGATCTATATGGAACAACCTCTGGGTTATGTCCATGATCCATCCCTCATTTTCAAGTTAAAGAAGTCTCTCTATGGCCTTAAACAAGCCCCTCAAGCTTGGTATACCAAGATGGACTCCTTTCTACTTGAATCAAGGTTCACTCGGTGTCACTCTGACCCAAATGTGTATATTCTGTGGTAGGATGAATCCATGCTTATTCTTGTTCTCTATGTTGATGACTTGTTGATCACGGGTAGCTCTTCCTTAATCATTGATTATGTGAAGATCTCTTTGGTCAACAAGTTCTCCATGTCCTGACTTAGGATTGCTTTATTACTTTCTTGGGATCTAGATTTCACAATCGACTAAGAAGTATGATCTCGCAGCCTAAGTACTCTCTTGATTTTCTTTCTTGGTTTCACATGTTTAATTGCAAGTCCTCCCCTACTCCTTTCCTTTACTGGGGTCAAGTTGGTCTCGATTTCTCTTCGCCCTTGATTAACGGTACCCTTTATCAGCGGTTGGTGGGGAGCTTGATCTACCTTACTCACACTCAACCAGATCTTTTGTATACTCTCGAGATAATGTCTAGATTTATGCGGGAGCCTTATGAGCTGCATTTAACAACAGCAAAGTAGATCCTTCACTATGTTCATGTCACTCACATAGATGGTATTCATTACTTAGGAGGGACTAAGATTGACTTGGTTATATTTACATACTCAGATTGGTCTGGTGATCTAGATCATCATAAGTCTACCTTAGGCTATAGTTTCAATATTGGTTTAGGTCTTATCAATTAGTCCAACAAGAAGCATAACGTTGTTTCCATATCATTGATAGAAGCATAATACAAAGGAGTAGTTAATGCTGCCACAGAAACTATTTGTTTACAAGGTATCTTGATAGAGTTTGGCATCCACTTTCGGTGGCCTACCATTATCTACTGTGACAACATGAGCAGTATCTCGATATGTAGAAATCCAGTTCAGCATCAGTGGATGAAGCACATTGAGATTCACATGCACTTCATATAGGAGCTGATACATGAGAACATCATCGACATATAGTATGTTCAGAAAGCTAATCAGGTTGTATACATATTCACCAAGCCCTTCACTGAGGTGAAATTTCTTCACTTGTGGTCTTTTCTTAGGGTGAGTCTGCTACATCTGCACATCTTCTTCGGGATATATATTCCTCATCCTCCTCCTCTTCTTATTTCTAGAAAGATGTTGTTTGTATATGGGCACCTTATTAGGCCTTTAGTTGCCGGGACCCATTAACACATCTTTCTTAGTTGTCTAGAGGAGTCTTCTTTTTTGTTTTGGCTTACCTTGACCTCTTCCTCAGCTTTGATGAAGGGGGGGTGTTTGTGTGTGTGACATTCCTATTCATCGTCCACATCACCTAGTGAGTCATCTCACCTTGCGAGAGTCATAGGTCTTAGGAATTAAAATGACAAGTGTCAAATTCTATCGTTATCATGTGTTTCAAAGGTGTGTCATAGGATTTACATTCCTTATTTAGAATTATAACTCCTCCTTTAGTGGCATCATATGTGTCGGTGATGTCATATGCATCACTTTAATCATTGATATTCTTTCCTTATTTAGGCATGGGGTTACACATCACCCCTATTTGTACTTCCTTTTTCTTATCTATGAGCATTAGCGAGCCTATTTTCTTACTTACATTTTTCTTTCCATTGATTTGAATCTTGCTTCTTGCGTTGGAGCTTGACATTACCTTGAGTGCAAATTTGTTGTGGTGCATTATTTTTGACATCGAGTTCGATTTTTCCCTCTTTTAGAAATGTCCTATGGAAAAGAGGCAAAATATTGAGATATTTTGTGATCTATTCAGGGAGAAGGAAAAGAAGCATGAGGAAAAAGCAAAAATAAGTGAATCAAAGGTCTCAGTGGAAAATATCTCCCAGGGGGCAACAAAGAGGGGAAAAATCACCTCAACCAAAGAATCTACAAACTCAACATCAAAATGATAAGGAGATAGATAAAAATATCTCTAATCCGCCAGATCTAAAATATAAAAAAAAAAAAAGGGATTCAAAACCCTTATAAGGCACCTCTAGTCTGTAGAAATATTTGGAGACCAAAAATCCCTCAGTAAAAAAGGGGGAGATGATCTAAAGGAAAAAGACAAGGCAAAAGATATGGATCTTCAAAGGCCTGTAAAGTTGAACATAGAAGTGGATGAAGATAATGAAAGGGTTTATATTAACCTAATCGTATCAGATCATGAGAGGATGGAGGATTCAACTAGTGATCAACAAAATATTTCTTCTCAAGATCTGCATAAGGAACAGATACATAGTAGCACTTTCATAGCACATCGGAAAAACAAGATACAAAATATCATTCTGAAATGGAGGGCTTATTAGAATCCATATTAGAAGACCTGGACAAAGATGAAGAATACGAGGAACTGGAAGATAACATGAATGAGGAAAATCCTCTTTGATCTCCGGTGATTGAAAAGATTTCATCCAATGACCAAATCAATAACTTCATAGAAGGATTCAGACTATGGAAAGGAGGAAGGGTAGATTACCCCAGCCTCATTAAATATTCTCACTGACTATGAAAATGATTTGAATAATGGATTCATTGAAGTTAAAAAAGTGGAGAATGAAAGGATTTGAAGAGGTTCCTGAAGCTTTATATAGTGATAAAAAGAAGAAAATTGGGAATTGGGAAGCCTCTACATCAAGGATCACTAGATCATCTACTAAGAAGGTGGCAAATATTGGAGAAAATAGTAAAAAGGTATACCTTCAAAAAAGGAACTAAGAAAGAAAGAGACTGAGAAAGAGATTACAGATGGGACTCAAAGTCAATTGGGCCATCCAAAACTACTTCCCCAAATTTTTTTAGATGAATATTTTATCTTGGAATGTCAGAGGATTGAATGGAGGTCCTAAACAAAGGATGCTTAAAGAGCTTAGAAGATCCAGTAGACCTAACATTCTATTAGTGCAAGAAACTAAAATGAAGACAAAAACTTTGAAGGAATACAAAAAGAATTTTTGGGAGAATTCTAATTTTGTTGTTGTTGACTCACAAGGAGCTTCTGGAGGTGTTGTAATTTTCTAGGACAACAAATTCCTAAATGGTAATGTGATTCTAGCTTCTCATAATCATTTAGCTATTAAATTTCATGTTGTTGAAAATGACTCAATCTGGATCCTTTCCAACATATATGCCCCAAACATTGTTGTTGGAAAGAAAATTATGGGAAGAGTTAAAACTCTTTAGAAATAGTTTTAAGGATTATAATTGGTTGGTCATGGGTGATTTTAACACCCCTTTAAACCCTAGGAAAAATATGGGGGTAACTCTGATTTCTCAGTTAGTATGGGTGACTTTTTGAGTTGGTTTCTTCTCTTAACCTCATGGATATTGAACTTCATGGAAATCAATTTACTTGGTCTAACAGGAGAATTGGTGAGAGTCTGATACATGTTAGATTAGACAGAGCTCTTATCTCTACTAATTGGATTTTGAGTCAAGATTTTCACCTCTCTTCATTACCTAGGATTGGCTTTAGATCATAATCCTATTTCTCTTAATCTTTACAACTGGGCTAAACCTTCGCATAGCTCTTTCAAATTCAAAAAATGTGGCTGGAGCATGATGACATCTTATGACATGATCAAATATTGGTGGCATTGGGATGGAGAAGGTACAACACAATTTAGATTAATTCAAAAACTAAAAATGTAAAGCAACAAGTTAAAACCTAGAACAAAGAGGTTTTTGGCAATATTTTTAACAAAAAAAAAAGAGCTAAAACAACATCTTGAAGAGCTTGAACTGAGAATCTCAATGAAAGGTATGAATTATGATGATCAACAACTAGAAAATAAATTACTCTCTGATTTGCATAACATAAATAGAGAAGAAACCTTTTGGAGAATGAAATCTCGAGCTATATGGCTGAAAGTTGGTGATAGGAACACAAAATTCTTTCATATGACCACCCTTAAACATAGGGCCTGCAACAAAATCACTGAGGTATCCAAAGGTAATGGTATGGTTACCAAAGATCAAAATGACATAAAAGTAGAAGCTCTTAAATTTTATGAGAATTTGTTGATGGAAAGTAATGTCTATAATGAAGAAGTGGCTTCTTTCCTTCTTGACTCAATCCCAAGTAATAATCTCCTGAAGAGAGATTCACAAATCTTACAAAATTTGTTTCTATTGAGGAACTGAAGAAGGAAGTTTTTGCACTAGAAGGTGACAAGGCACCAGGCCTGATGGTTTTTCTATGAATTTCTTTCAAAAATGTTGGGACATATGCTCGGAAGATCTGCTAAAAGTTGTAAATGAATTCTATAGAACTGGAAATCTTATAAAGGAACTGAATAATACTCACATTGTGCTTTCCCCAAAGAAATTGGATGCTAAAGACTTCAAGGATTTCTGACCTATCAACCTTAGTTAATGTTGTTTACAAAATTTTTACCAAAATTATAGCTACTAGATTACAACCTTTGCTTGTTGATCTTATCTCTAAACAACAAAGTGGCTTCATAAAAGGAAGGATAATTTAGGATGGGGTAATCATGGTTCATGAAACTATTCACTCCATGGATAAAAGTAAAAAAATAGGTATGGAAATAAAATTAGACATGCATAAGGCCTTTGATAGAGTATCTTGGAAATTTTTAGATAAAGTCCTATCAAAATTTGGTTTCCAGAGTAAATTTAGAAAAATCATTCAGGCCCTTGCATTTCCACTTCAAGATTTTCTATAGTTGTGAATGGTACTCTGGTGGGATTCTTTTCTAGCAGTAGAGGTATAAGACAAGGGGATCCCATATCCCCCTTACTTTTTATAATTATGGTTGATAATCTTAGCAGATCCATAACTAAGGTTGTAAATAATGGCATGTTAAAAGGATTCAAACCAACCTCCACCAATCATACAACTTCACATCAGCAATTTTTGATGACACAATCCTACTTCTGATGGCTTCTATTCTAGAGGAAAAATCTATAAAGACTATCCTCATATTCTATGAAGCAACTTCTGGCCAGAAAGTCAACTTTGATAAAAGCTCGGTGTATTTTTTCAATACTCCTAATGATAGGAAAAAAATAATTGCACTCATTTTGGGATGTAAAATCAGCTCTTTACCCACTACCTATTTAGGATTACCATTGGGCACTAATAGAGTCTCTAATACTATTTGGAATGCCCTGTTAGATAGATTTCATAGAAATTGGCTGGATGGAAAGGGGCTATTCTCTCTAGTGCTTAGAAAATGTTTATTAATCAAAAGTACACTTCAAAACTTACCCATATATATCATGTCAATGTACAACATTCCAACAACAATTGTGGACAACATTGAGAGAATTCAAAAACACTTTTATGGCATGGGACTGAAGAAATATTTAGATACCATTTAGTGGCTTGGGATCAAGTTTGTATACCAAAAAATATTGGTGGATTGGGAATTAAGGATATCAGAAAGATGAATGTTGCTCTTATTGCCAAACTTGGATGGAGACTTCTTAAGGAAAAAAACCTTGGACTGAACTTATTAGGATTAAATACTTGGCACAAAAAATGTGAATTCATTCCTTTTTGAACAACAACTTCCCACTGGTTCCATTTTCTAGAACAACCTGCTTCAAATCAAACATATTCTTGTCAAAGGGTGTAGATGGAAAGTGGGAAATGGTTAGATATTCTTTTTTGGAAAGACAATTGGACTGATTTCAAGATGAGTGATAAATTTGGTTCCCTCAAAGACAGTCTATGTGAGAAATATGGTAGTAAAGTAAAATATTACATTGAAGAGGTTGGTAATAAGAGAGATTGGAAACAACTTAAAGTTGATAACCTACAACTTGATATCTCCTCTTTACAACAACAACTTTCTCTCATTCCTCTTAATAAAAAGGATAGAAAAGATGAGCTCCTTTGGGTTGATTCTTTTGATGGGGACTATATATTAAATCAGGATACAATGCCTTTTTTTTATAGCAATCAAACTGGATTAAATTGGAGTAAAATTTGGATGCTGAGTTAACTCCTAAAGTTAATTTTTTTGTGGCTTGTGTTAAAAGGAAAGATTCTTACTAATGATAATCTAATTAAAAAGGGTTTCATTATGCCCAACAGATGTTGTATGTGCAAAAAAGAGGTTGAAGACATCAAACATCTTTTCTTGCATTGTGAATATGTTGCAAAGATTTGGAGTCTTATCTTTACAAATTTCAATCTTCAACTGGGTTCTTCCTAACACCTTCTTGTAGACCTGGGAGCAATGGGATCCACCTTATAAACATAGCATGATAAGAATATTATGGAATTTGGTTCTACCTCATACCATATGGAGATTGTGGAAAACCAGAAATGATATAATTTTTAGGAACAACAAACAGGTATGCAATAAGATCTTTAAGGAAATTGCTATTGTTGTCAAGGATAACATTGAAAGGTTTAGGCCTCCTAAAAATAAACCTTATCCAAAGGTAGAAGAACATATTCTTGTTTCCTAGAAGATTGACACTAGTAATCTTCATAGGAATGATCCAAATAGAATTGATGATTCGACAGTTCATTGGATTCAGCCTCCCAATTTATGGTACAAGTTGAATTTTGATGGAGCTTCCAAAGGAAATCTTGGGGCATCAGGAGGAGGTGGAATAATCAGGGATCACAGAGGTTGTCTTGTTGCTACTTTGGCAGGTAAAATGGGCCACCAAAAAAACCACTATTTTGAAGCCCTAGCAACATTATGGGGATAAGGCTTGTTAGGGATTGCAACATTTCCAATATTATAATTGAAGGGGACTCTTTGAACATAATAAACCTCCTAAATCAAGTTTAAACCCCTAGTTGGACTATTAGGGATTTCATTTATGAATCTATTGAGATTTGTAAATCCTTTGCAAACTTTAAAATCATACACACCTACCATGAAGGAAACAAAGTGGTGGATAGTCTGGCTAACTATGGTGTTAGTAATAACATGCAAAAATTGGTTTAATGATGACATTCTTCCTAGCATGGTACACAATGAAATTATTAAGGATAAATATGATATACAAAATCATCATTAATGAGCCCCCTCCATGATTTGAAAGTGATTATCTCCTTTGCACACAGGGTAATTAATACCACTTCCATTTCACATGCTTTTTGGGTATGTGAAGAAGTTGTTGAGAAGTGGATTTGGAGAAGAGGCATTGCAGTTCAAAACAATAGAAAAAATAACAACAAAATGGGTGGACCTCCATGCAAATGGAACCCATATTCAACCCATTGGAAGGATGATGTGATTTTATGGAATTATTTACAAATGGGTGGGGTCTCTAACCTCATTGAGAAAATGTAGGGTCACGATCAAGATGTCTCTGTTAAATTTGTAGCTGGATGGAAATAAAGGAGGATGGTTGAATATGGGGAGATCAACATCAAAATTACTGAAGAACTTATTGTGGAGGTTACGGGTCTGAGCCTAGATGGGGCTAGATTTTTCAGTAAAAGGGTTGAAAAGAATGTTGAAGCCAAGAAATTCCTTGTAGAAGGGAAAATATTGAATTTGTTGTGGCAGGATAGGTGTAAAAGTGGCCTCCATTCTTGAACCCTTCGATGAAATTACAAGGATGATTGTCAGGTATGTAACTTTGGAAGGAAGATATGTGACGGTTCCTCTTAAACATCTGGTTTTCCTAAATCACTTTAGAAGGAATTTACAAGTTAGTTTTCCACATTATCTTTTAAATTCCTTGGAGCATTCTATCCTTGAGTTTCAAAACCACACCCACGCCACCCCCTCCATCAAGGTCTCATTTTTTTTGCATGCATCATCATTGTCTTTCCCAACTTCATACAATCCCAACTTCCCCTGCCCCCTTGCCCTAACTCCACTACCCCCACCACCACTCTTGAGCGTAGAAAAATCAGAACCAAAAATCCTCTTTACCCCATCACCCAACCCCCCTCCCAAAGGGTCCTTCACAAGTAAAGAGATTGAATCGAAAAAATATACTCCATATTAGCAACCCTACTGAATATTTTGCTAATGAAAAGGAGGAAGGACTTCTCAACAAAATTTCAAGTTAGAAAAGGAAGTTAGAGACCTAAAAGAAGAGCTCAAACAGATGGGTAAGAGAGAAGGTAAAAGGAAGATGAATGATGACCCGGATACAAATAATGAGAAGACTTTGCAAATTTATAAAAAAACTTAATTCTATGGACAATAGACTGGGTTTGACAAAAGGTAGGCATGACTTTACTATTTCTATACTCAAGGCTATATACAACTTCATGGAGCAACATGTCAAAAGTGTCTGTATTCTCAGCAATGACATTCTGCTTGCCATCTTGGGAGTCGGATTCAACAAGGGACCTGGTTCTCTCACAGTTGGATAAAAAGGACCCCTCCCATGTCACTTCCTTGACATTATTCACCTCTCTTCAGAAGATAAAAACTAAGATTGATAAAGCAGTAAAGTAATGTGGATTGTTACTTACTTCAGATTCTATTTTGATGTTGTATAGTTGTTGTGTTTTAGGGACTTTGTTGCATATTTGACTCTTTTTGCTCCCTCTTTATAGTTTTTGTTCAAGCTATAGTTGGTTCTCATGTTTATCTTGGATTCTGATCCTTTTTGATGGTTTTACTGCTCTTTCTATATTTTGAGCCTTCTTGTATTAGGGCTTAGTCCCTTTAATACTTTGGTATACTTTTGATATACTTTTTGCAAAGCAACTCTGCAACTCCAAAACCATGTGAATACATATTGAGCTAAAGGACCTCCACCAATGACATCTCTAGCTCACCGTATCTCATCTTGTGACTCATCTTGATCACTTAGTAGAACTATACATGTCTCTACTACTATTGCAGAACTAACTCGAACAATTGGGCATGCTCGCGCCACAATGTCATCTACATGTTCTAGCATGCCTTCACCCACGAGTATGTCTATGGGCACATTCTGCGTCAATGTGTCAATTGATGTGTCAACAATCAATGACCAATATGCATTTATTGAATCCATATATCCATGTGTTATAAAACAATAATGATTAAAACAACATGTAACAAATCACATAAAAAAACCCATACACATACACTCTGTTATCATCATTTGTTACACTATCGGGGCCATGTGCTTGCCTCTATGCTCCTCCTCCTCCTAGTGGAAATCCCACCGCATTTGCCAATACTAGATAAAAACCACCCACCAATGTGAGGACCACCATCCTCATTATTCCTTTGTACACCCCACATCATTGTTTTCTATCACTCTATTGCCACATTTACCGTGTATCGGCCCTAGATGTACTAGTTACTCTCTTGTAGGACTTGGTCTAGCTCTATCCCTCCTCGATGACATATCAAACTATCATGAAACCCACTCAACTTGAAATATCTTATTCATCCTTGGAAATTGATCCTCTAACCACATCGTTGGTTGTATGCATCGTAACTCTACAACATCCTCCATAGTCTCATTATGACCTCCATGCCATGGCCTTTGGCCATGTGTGATCTATCATCACTTTATAGGCATCAATATCCTTCCTCCTACTTTATACACCTACCCATCTCCCCGTAAATATATCTGGCCTCACCCAACCTCCACATGCTCCACCAGCTAGCATCAATACTAAAATATGCTCATAGGCCCATATATGCAACAATGTTGTAGCTCCAATGCCACCCCCATGCTCCTCCTATGTAAATATGTATAGATCCCTATACAGGTGGGCCAACACACATTGTGCCCAAACATACCTAGTACTCTCCTCCTCTATCTAGTAGAAAATATCATGCATCCTATATAATATTCCTATGCCACTACCCTCCATTGTAATTGATGATGTTATCACCATGTCAATAAACTCTCATAATCTCGAAATCGCTGATCTCATAATAAAATATAGGCTAATATGGGCCTCAACAGGAACTTGATTCCCCATTAAATACTACCTAGTGGCCCTCATCTATCTCTGCATAGCATCCACTACCATAACATGTACCATCTCAATAACAATTAGTAATTTCAAGACGTGATACACATCCTCTAGTGCAACTTTCATCTCACTGTAGACAACCAAAAGGTGTAAATGTGTACACACCATATCTCATAAAAAGCTATAAGCATAGGCATGTTATAGGGTACCTCCCCATCCTCTCCATGTGTTACAGGCTGATATGGTCCAAAACATTCCACTCATTTTCTCGACAACCCTAATCCAAGCAATGTACTCAAATGACAGCCACCTCGAAACTCTCTTGAACCGATATCCCTCTCGTACACCACAAAACAACACCAAAACAACACGTTAAAACACAATATATATACAAACATACTCATATATAACATCAACACTCATCTAATCTTACATTTATAACACTCTGGACTCAACCCAAGTACTTTTTGGACATGGGCACCCAAGAGCACGAAACTAGCACCCAGTGCAGGTACTCCTATCTCGAAGGTCATTAGCGCTTTCACCACTTTTGTCTAGGTCTAAAACTCCAAGAAATTTAAATATAATTTTTTCACAAAAATCATCCAAAACAACTAGTTTCAACACATTTAAAAAAAAAAAAAACGTGCTTACTAACTCTACCATCATATGCGACACCACAATGGTCACCACCATCTCAAATAGACTCGGTCATGGTGTTCTAACTTGTAGCATTCTCGTAGACCCAAAGCTCACTATCGCATTTGTACAAAAGACAAATGTGTTTCCTAATCACTTTTTAACATCACTATTTATAGTAACTTTTCAATATTCGGTTTTACTATAGTCATTCTTCACACTCACTTTCTCGACTAATACACACTACACAATTTCACACATACCATGAGCATTCCTACTCTGATTTTTATATTGTTTATGGAATTATTTTCATAATTCCACCCACTATCATATTTTTCACATTGTATGCACCATATTTCTCTTTCACATCCTTTTAAATTCAATAAACACACACTTTTACGATACCTATCATACATACTTCATCATTCACTTACTTTCGGCTCAACATTCATTCCCATTATTACTTCCCCATCCTTTGAAAGGGGGATATATAGTTGGGGTCATATAATAATTCCATTGGCATCACTACACGATCAATTTTTTCATTATTAAAAAAATTATACACCATACAACATTTCACATCATCTTCTAGCGAATCCCCTAACCTAACCTAGGGATACAATCGTAAAATCTCTCTCTGGTAACCTATTAATCAATCGATACAATTAAATATCTATAATAATAAAAATCACATCAACCAATCTAAACACAGTGTATTTATTCTCCCAGATGACCTAACTTGGGAGTTATATCATCACTTTCCTAGATGACCTAACATGGGAAGTTAATCTAAATTTGATGATTGCTTCCAGGATGACCTAACATCGAAGCCACCACATACACATTATGGAGAGACCCTTAGAGTGGGGAAATGAGACATCATTTCCTTTCCTATACTGCTCCTATATGGGTTATCACGTTTGATCAAAAATTGGATCCAAAATCACAAAAAAATTGATCTTTGTCCATCTGCAATGGCTAGATCTTTTGAGGATGTAGTTAAAGTTGGAGAGACAATATAATTCTCTTCCTACACTCATAATTTTAGTGATAGGATTCCAAAATACCCATTTTATCACATATAAACATGCATAACCGGGTTGGGAACTGATCACTCCCTTCCCCATCACATATCCATCAATGAAAAAAATTGAAATATCCAATCATTCAACACCACAATCATCAATCTCACTTAGCGCTTTTTATAAGCGTATCATGTCTCTCATTACATCACATGGATCAAGACACCGATACATGGTTTGTCATGCTATATTTTTTTACTTGGAACACACTCCTACTACACTCTTCGCGTGACGTCATCAACATGGGCTTCTCCAAAATTTTCAGGTATGCATCTTTATCTACTTTATGTTCTGAGCTTTCACTCACCAACATAAAGCGGGAAAATGTAAATACAACATCATGCACTTAACACTATTATTATACTACTAAGTATGTTTTTTTATATATGGATCCTTCTTAAGGAAGATATTCACTTTGATGACCCATCTCATTGTCCATTCATTGGTTTTGTTAGTCTTCATTATTGTTGTCACTTATCTTTACTGAATCACAAATTCGTGGGATACCTTAGGAAGTGGGACATGCATCCTAAGATAACCTCCATATTTTAAGGAATTTCTCTCTTCTCTAGGGTGTGAGATAAGGTTAGAGGAAAAATGAAATAAAATACAAAAATAACAATTTATCTAAAAACTACTAGCAGTGAAAGAAGAAAGACACAGAATATTGAAATCTAAGATGCACAAAACAAGAACTCTTTATTCATAGAGAAAATAATACATAAGGCTGATATGGCACATATTACAACTTCCTTCTATAACAGAGTCTTGTTAAGGCTAGCCAATACAATAACTAAGCCTAGAATCCCTTTCACGGCTCTAGTATGTTTTCTTTTCTATATTTTTCCTCCTTTTTCTCCCCGCATCGGAACATTCTTTAATAAATATTCTTGGCTCTTTCTTTAATGTCCTGAATCGACCTTTGAGCAATAACATTCAATTTTCTTACAAGATCTTTCATTTTTGGGTCAATATCTCAACTTCCTATTGGTGATATTTCCTATTTCCTTTAATTTGTCCAACTTGCATTCCTTATGCTTTGGTGATGATTCTTCTTTGCCACGTCAAGGTTGCATGTTTGTTTGAGGGCCTTTCTTGGAGCTTCCAAACTATGCCTGAGAGACACGTGGAGGGCACACACTTATTTGAGGGCCTCCTTTCTCTCTTTTTATCTAAAATTTCACTAAGGAGACATGTGGATACCGTCTCGTATCTCTACTATGTTCTTGAATTTTCAACCTACCAGGGAAACTTTATCGGGCTTGGGACACATGGATGATGCGGCACAAGATTGAGAACATTCTTTCTTTGATTCATGCCCCGAGTGTGCTAAAGGAATGCCAAGACACCTTCCGCATTGAGCTTCATTCTTAGTCAATTTTAGGCTCAAATGAACAAAAGAAACTAGGTCTGTGTGACAAAAGAAGGTGACCCTTAAAGCATCTTATACAAAAATAACTCTACAATTATGAGGACTCGCCAAGGACTTTGTGTCGACATGGAAGGATCCAAAATCTTCTCAACCTAAAAATAAAAATGTGGCTCATAAATTTCCACTTAGAGATGTTACAAATTAGTCCTATATCTAAGAAATTCCGCCTCTGTAGGGTAGGTCCTTCTTTGCAAGGCCTGGAAAGCTCAGTTCAGCTCAATTATCTCCTTATGGGAAAATTTTTTGAGACTCTGCACTATTATGTGCAAGCGTAACTCTAACTATATGATGGGGTTCAAGATGGCTTCCACCTCAATGATACTAGATCTATCTTTTAAAGGTTGAAAGATAGTCTTTTCTTGTTGTTTAGCGATCAAGAGCTGTTGAATTTGGTCCTTTGATAGGACTGTAGAGTCATTGTGAAAGGCGGATGGGAAGCATTATTGGACTAACTCATTGATGCTCTACTTTGTCTCTTTAATCCTCTATTAGAGCTGAGTCAAGAGATTATGGAATTTGATGGAGGATTTATTGTAGCTCATAATTTCATTTATTTTTGCATTGATTAGCTACACATCGGTGATTCATATCCCTTGTAGGGCGGAGTCAGAAGCATCGTAAAGTTTTTGTATTAATAGTAATGATTTAAGGACCTTGACAGATATTTTGGTGTTGATGGTGGAGGCTTTGGTCACAACATTCAATCATAACCCTTGTGTATTGGATATAAATCCAAGTGCGGGGGCTAAATTCATTGTCATGGTAGCAATGTGGTCATAGCAAAAAGCATACAAATCCTACACCAATGTTATAATTCCCATTTTTTGGGGTTGTTGTCCCAATTTACAGGTCAAATCCTTGACCGCATCCTCAAATGATTTCATCCTTGTCTAAAGGCTACCCTTTTATGCCTCTATGGCATGTAACTTGGCTTAGAGCGTAACCACCTCCGCCTTTATTAAATCAACCTCTATTTGAAGGGCTCCTTTTTCCTGTGAGAGTGAATTGGTTGAGGCCTCGGATGTGATGAATTTAGTCATTAGATGCTTAGCTTCCACCTAAGAAGCCACAAGGAATTCTTGTGATAGAGATTCCTTTAGTTCTTTGTGGATCTGTTCTATCTCTTTTCCTTTTCCCTTTAGCTGAGCTTGTTGGTTCGCCATAGTGGCTTATACCTTGTAGAGGCTAGATTGTGCCTTTCTTAACTAGTTTTTGAGCTTAAGGTAGTCTATTGTGACCATGGAAACAATTTCATTCATTAAATAAACATTATCCCGAGGCCAAAAATCTAAGAGGTTGACCGCATGACAAATCTGATAGAATATTCATCGCGTTGCATTTATTCCCCGGGTTTGGATACTTAGGGAATGAGTCATGTGATATTCAAGGAGCTCTACTGATGGTCATATAATAACCACATCTGCTTCATTGATCCTATCAACATTTCTTTCTTTTTTATTTTCCCTTCTATTATCTCGGGTGGCCTTAGCGGTTTTGGCTTGACTCAAAAATTTAGAGGGAGAAGGGACAACCCCACCCGTGAATGGAAATCCACATGGTAGACCATAAGGAATTATAACTTTTGGTTAAGGAATTGAAGTTACCATATCTGAAGAAGGGCATGTCACCATGTGGGGGGAGAAATTTGGGATGGTGGAGGAAGGTTGAGGCATTGAAGGGGCTCCAGTGGTGGGAGAGTCTGTGATGGGGTGACTGATAAGGGGATACTTCTTGTAGGGGAAAATGTGGTGGAGGAGGAGATTGAAATGGAGCCCCAGGAGGAGGGAGAGGGGGAGGAGAAATAGGATCCATGGCCAACTTTAATTTCTTATGTAGGGGCTCAGCATTGATCCCTCCATAGGTTCCCCACACGAGAGGAGCCGATGCACGGACTATGGAGTAGGTGCCTAAACTGCACGACCTTGCTACAAAATGGAGGGTGGAGGTGGAACTGAAATTGCTGTTGGGAGGGACTGAAAGACTCTGCAGATCTATCCCACGGGATGTTCTTATATGATTGTCAATGTTTCCTCACTCTCCACATCGGATCCGTGGTCTATATCCCAAAACTGCTCCCATTGCTCATCACTAGAGATGTCCTCAAAATTGAGGGTGGTTTGTCCAATCTCCTGCCTATACTTCCAATAGGATTCAATTTTCTTTGTGCTCCAGTCTTTCTTACGCATGGCCACTCTGAGTCCTTTTGTTATGGTGAGGGAGGGATCATACTTTTTCTTAACTAGGTAGAATGACTCCCAGTCTAGAATTGGTATGTCTCTGAGCTCAATGAATTTGTCAGGAGACTATGACCAAGGGGACCACCTTGCTTCAAAAAATTCCCTAAACTCATGCTTGCAGGATTTTAGAACCTTGTTATGAACTAGATTCATGGCCATCGTCTCGTCCGGGTCATATCTCCACAGGTCTTAAATTAAGGCAAACCCATAGGAGATAAACTTCGTGTAAGGCTATGCTCCACCTTCCTCTTAATTATGGTGATTCCTCCCTTGCTCAAGGAAGATCAAAAAGTGCCTTCTTTATTCGACCAGATTCGATCTCAATATCCAAGAGTATGAGTTGCCTTGTTATCTTGAGACCCACCACCCATGTCATAAGGACCCTTGGGATCATAAAGGATTCATCTCTAAAACCATGCAACTGAATCATAGAGTGTCCCGCCATGAAGAAATAATCAAAAGGATGCACGGGGTCTGCGAGGAATGTATTGCACAGAGTTATTCATTCTATTGTTGACCCATTTAGGGTCGGGCTCGAGCAAGAGGGCTCTAAAAAGGAATTAAAAATTCATATATGTCTCGATGAGCGGAAAATATATGAGTCCAAGAGGACACTTGAATGATATTTTGGGGATCAACCTCCGCATCCCATGAGTCGATTCATGAACCGATTGAAGTACTAGGCATTTTGATATCTTTGAATAAGGTGGATCAAATATGAAAAATATCTCAAGGTGGAGTTTACCAGAACTCAAAGAGTTATTCATAGATATATTCTACAATGAATTTGGTGAATTCAAAGCGGTGTGCCTACTCTTTCTTTATAGACCTCATTCTAAACAAGGCCACCATCTACCAATCCTAGATGTTCCTGTCTCAATCTTGGCAAAAAATGAACGTTAGCATTGAGTAGAAATCTTGAGAATCTGCCAATAGTAACTTCAAGGGAATGGTGAGGCTTATGGTTCCTAAACCTGCCTAAATATGTCTACCTAAACTCCTATTTAGGAATAAATATTTATTTTGGCATTGATCCCAGATGCTTTGGAGTTAGTCCATATCGTAAAACCGGCCGTTGGGTTGTAGGTTAGAGCCAGCATGTCCCTGATAGTTTGAGGTGTAATCACCACCATTATGTTTTTGTCATGGATGATGCTGATGTTAGAGTTGAAAAAACCCATGCAAATTTGTATGAGCTCAAATATGTCACCGGTGAAGTTGAAAACCACAGAAGGGTCACTGGATCGAGACCCCCCATAAAGGAATCTCAACTTTGGTTGAATAGGGTGGGCACAATTTTTCCTACATAATACTTTAATGGTGGTTCGAGATGGAAGTTTCCATGGTAGTTTTTAGAATTAGGAGAAGGCTCTGATTATTTTACTTTGACACTTGACGAATGATTTAGAAGACTCAAGCATTTGAAATGAGCATGTTGGACACTCTGGCTATCTTAAATAGCCACCCTAACTTGGAGAGTAATGGCTCGTGCATATATAGAGTCACTTCACATAATGACCCCTTTCCAATTGATGACTCTAAGCGCTGAACTTTGTGCTTTTCGAGAGATTCTGTATCAATTCTAAATATTTTTCTCTCAAGTGTCCTAGGAAGTCGTTGGATCATTATTTTTGGGGAAAATTAGGAAAGTACACTCCCTCCAAAATTTTGAAAAGAGGCAAGGGGGATTTGTAAGGGAAACATGTTTGAGACAGCTTATTAAAAGGGACAAAAAATGAAGCAAAATAATAAGGAAAAGAAAATCTACACATATGATACAACTTTTAACGAAGAGACTTACATGAAATTTACTAGAATTACCAAGGGGTCACCTTACATGGTTTCAAGATTGAAAGCATTGTGCTACTTGTAGGCATTAATTTTGAAGGGTCTCATTAACAAGGGATCAAACTTCCCATGATTTCCGTGCTTGGCAGATCCCATTTCAAAAATGTAGCACTGACTTGGAATTCTGGTTACAACATCTTTTGATCAAACCAAGTTTTCACCACTGTTGGCAGCTGATCATGGCTTCATGATCAGCCTCCCACTTCTCTTGGAGATCTACTAGCTCAATGAGTCTCACTTGCATCACCCCATTTTCCTCTATCTTGATTTGTTTCAATAGTTGTAATGCATGGATTTCTAGGGAAATTGGCATCACAACACTTTTCCCATAGACTATCTCATATGGTGAGGCTTTCAAGATCTGTTTAGGTGTGATCTGATTAGCCCATAAGGTTATTTTGATATGTTCATGTCATAGCCTCTTATGCTCATTTCCCATTCTTTTTATGAGCCTAATAAATTTTTTGTTAGTGGGATCCACCAAACCATTTTTTTATGAGTAATAGTTGGAGGACATTTTCATATATATTGCATGCTTTACAGTGAAATATGATACCTTGGCTCCCAAAAATTCCTTCACATTATCTGATATAATAGTGTGGGGGTTCCAAATCAGGTACTGATATCATGTAGGAGTCCCAAAATCACGTTCTTGGTGGCCTATTTTAGTGGAACTTCCTCTGCCCATCGGGTGAAATAATCAATCATGGTGAGGATCCATTTATGCCTGACATTAGAAGTTGAGTTGACCATTCTGATGAAGTCTAGACCCCACTATGCAAATGGTTCCTCTATTAGGATGGGATTAATAGGTAATGCCGCATTCCTCTTAAAACCCCTATAAACTTGAAAAACCTTGTATATTTTTTTCTCTACTTGATTGTCGTGAAGAACAAACCCATCCAAAAGTATCATGCTTGCAAGATTTTTATGGTTGTGGTTTGAGCGGAAAAATGGCCTCCCAAGATCCCATGGTGCAACTCACATAAGACTCTTTTGGCTTCTTCATTCTCTAGGCACCTTAGTAGGATTCCATTAAAGTTCCTTTTAAAAAGGAAATCATCAATCATGGTGAAATGGGATCCCTGTTTCCTATAGTACCTCCTCTTTTTAAGGGGAGATGGCTTGGGTATTTCCCTGTCTACATGAAGTGGATCCTATCTAAGACCCAGCTACCCAAGTCATTTTCTTGGATATAGAGTATCTCTTTAGGATCTTCGTTAATCAGGGGCATGGGGTCTTGAGTTAAATATTGATATAGGCCCCTTCCCCGTACTAGCTTGGTAGGTTTTACCTCAATGTCGTATTCGAGGATCTTAGTGATCCAGTTAGCTCTTTTATCGATTATCTCACCCTCTGTTATATATTCTTTGATGTTAGAGTGAGCCACCATTACGTGGATTTTACTATGAGTGACAAGGTGCTTAAATTTATTCAGACCCTTAACTATATCATAAGCTTTTCTTTATACAAAGTTATACCTTATTTCCTAGTTGTGGAGAGTTTTTGAAAAGAAGGTGACCAGATATTCTTCTCCTTGAGACTCTCCCTTCTCTGTTAGTATATATGTTGTGCTATGTTTACCCCCATATACATCCATGATGAAATACTTTGAGAAGTTGGGGTTGCGTAGTATCGGGAGGATGTGATAGCCCCTTGAAGTAACTCAAAGGCATGATGACCTTGATCATCCAGTTGAAATTTAGGTCCTTTTTAAGCATTAGTGTGATCAGGGGGAGATTGTCCCAAAGAAAGTTTGAAATAAACTTGCTAACAAAATTTATCTTTCCTAAGAAATATTAGACCACTTTCTTTTTACCAACAAGGGTAGTCCCAAGATGGCTTCAAATATTTTAGGATCAATGGAGATTCCTTCCTTTGAAACAATGTGTCCTAGGATTTTTCCTTGGGGTACTCCGAAAACACATTTCCTTGGGTTCAGAGAGATCCTAAATTCTTGGCATTTCTTGAATACAGCTTCTAAGGCATCAAAATGACCCTCCACTGTCTTGGTAAACACCGTGAGATCATCAAGGTATATAAGAATTACCTTATTGATTATCTATCCAAATGTGGAGTCTATGGCTCTTTGAAAGGTGGCTCAAGCGTTTATGAGTTCAAATGGTATTTTTGTGTATGTGAAGGTTCTGTCATCACCAATCCAGCACTATGATAATTCTTCACTGAGAACTCCTCGTGCTATGATTATTTAGTAATGCATAGCCTTTAGTTTGGTGGATGTAATCTGGAAACAAAGCAACAAACGTAACACAAGAATACCATCGACTATGATAAGACGGAATGATGAAAAATCTGAAATATCAAAGTAAATTATAATATTAACATGAAATTGTTACAATCTCACCCATGAGGTACTTCAAGTGTCATTGACTTCACTTGCCTTCCACCAATACTATGGAAGAAACTTTACAATTACACCTCTTAATGGCTTCTTCAACACACCTTTAAACTGATGGCTTCCTTTACACACTTCATACAATATTTCTCACTACTTCTTTCTATGCTAAATGAGGGGGGTGGCCTCTTTATTTATAGAAATTCCAGGCTTATCCATCTTATCTCTAAGATAGGATAAGAAATCCACTCTGACAAATCATATTCCATACCTTAACTCTTATCTGTACATGTAAGCTTATCTCTTAAGATAAGATAAACCTTATCATTTCACATGGGTTCCACATTTTTAGACTTTTTACAAATAAAATACACAAAATATTTATGACCTCACTCCTTGTCCTTATTACCAATATAATATTTCTAATTCCTAATCATGTAGACCCTACTTCTCTACTTATCCCAACTTTGACATTTTAACATTACCGGACCACTTACAACAAATATTTACTTTTTACAACATTCCTATTGTACTTTGACTGTTACCGTACTCTACATTATTGGTGGCACCGTACTGATGGTGCCGTTGTCTTCTATCAGACACTACTACTAATTACACTTAACAACATCCTATTCCTAATACATACATTAATGAAATAGAAATTACGGAGGAAAATTTTAGTGTCTACATCTTCCCCTTCCTAGCTTCTACTCCGTCCTCGAGTAGACTATTCTCAGTGCTTGGAAAATCTTCAACTTGTCATGGTTGACCCATTTTGTAATGGGAGTTCCATCCAATTCCTCCAAATCAGTACGTACCATTTTCATGCACATCTGCTATTTTGTAGGGCCTCATCCATTTTGGAAGAAATTTTCTCTCTTTCTTTTTTTTGTATCTGAATCATATACTAGAACCAAGTCATTCACATGAAATGGAGACCAACGGATCTTTTGATCAAAGTATTACTTCTGCTTCATTTTCTTCTTATGGCTTGTATCCTTTGCTATTTCCCTCATTTCTTCTAGCAAATGAAGATGTACCAACCTTTCTTTTACTGAATCACTTTCATCCATCCTTTCATTTTTCATAACTCTCACAGTGGGAATATCAAACTCAATAGGAAGAACTGGATCAATGCCATAGGCCAACTAAAATGGGGAGTATCCTGTTGCTGACTTTGATGTTGCCCTATATGCCCACAATGCTGCATGAATCCTTTTATCCCACTTATGTACCTGCAAGGCTGCATCTTTTGCTAGAATTTGACACAACACAAAATTTGTTCGTTCCACCTGTCCATTTGTGCTTGGCTTGTATGTTGTTGCCTTCCTGTGCTTAATAGAAAATTTATTGACTAGGGCTTCTACTACCTCATTAATGAAGTGGCTTCCTTGATCTGTTACAATTTCTAATGGACAACCAAATCTGGTGACAATGCGTTCATATATGAACCTTGCCACCTCATCCATGGAAGTTGTTTTCAATGGCCTAGCTTTAACCCAATTGGTTAAATAATCTGTGGCAACTACAATATACTTATTTTGGTGTGAGGTAGTTGGAAGTGGACTCCACAATGTCTATTCCCACTTTTCAAAGGGACCAAGTGGAAGAATAGGACATAATGGAGCTGATGAAGTCTTACGGTTACCATGTGTTTGACAAATATCACATGTCTTTCAATAATTATAACAATCTTTAAAAAGAGTGGGCCAAAGTGATAACTTGCATCTAAGATCCTTCTTGCTATAAGTTGTCTAGAGAATTTCCCTCCACATGTACCATTGTGGAATTCTTCTAGTAGTTCCTTCCCTTGATCATGTCCAACTACCCTCTTGTACTGTCTATCAAGTCCTATTCGAAATAATACTCCATGCAGAATAGAATATGGACGACTGGCTTGAGTAATCTTTCTCTTACTCTTTGCATTAGCATCATCAGGAAACTTGAATTCATTCAGATAATTCCAAATATCTATGTATTCACTAGGGATTGTGTCAAGGGATAACAAGGCTGCATCGGGGAAATCATCATCATCACAAGATGATCCTAAACCATCATAGGCTCGAGAGAGTGCATCTACATTGACATGCTTCTTTCCTGGCCTATCTATAATATCAAATTCAAATTCTTGTAGCAAAATTATCCATCTTGCTATCCTCCCTGATGGGTTAGGCTTATTGACAATATATTTTAGAGCTTGATGATCTGTTACAACTATAAATTTCTGCCCTAGCAAGTAATTTCTAAACTTCTTTACAACAAAAATGATAGCTAGAGCCTCTTTTTCAGCATACAGATAATTTACCTCAAAGACTCGCTCATTTGTCTGCTCCCAAAGTAAATTGGATGTTCATTCTCATTTTCATCCTTTTGGCTCAAAGTACTTCCTAGTGCTGCATCTGAGGCATCAGTGTACACAATGAATGGCTTGCTCCAATCTAGATTCTTTAAAACAGGTGAAGACACCAGGGCTTCCTTCAGTTGTCCAAAAGCTTCATGTGCCTTATTTCCTGGTTCATAAGTAACATCCTTCTTCAAGAACTGGGTTAGTGGCTGTGTAATCTTTGAGAAATTCTTGATGAACCTTCTATAGTAACCCACATGGCCTAAAAATGATCTCAACTTACTTATATTCATAGGAAATGGTAAATCTTTGATTTTTGAAACTTTATCAGGATCAGTACTAATACCATCTCTGGATACAACATGCCCTAACAAAACACCTTTACAACATCCAAAGACACACTTTGTAGGGTTTAGTGAGGCTTGTGCTTCATCTAACCTTTGAAATGTTGTCTCCATCTAGTGTAGGTGGTCCAACTTACTCCCATAGATGCAAAAATTATCTAGAAATACTCTGATGAAGGTCCCAATGTAGGGTTCGAACACCCTATTCATCAAACGCTAGAATGTTGTTGGAGCATTACACAACCCAAAAGGCATAACTCTATAAGCAAATGTTCCCCAAGGAGTGGTGAACATGGTCTTCAACTGATCTTTCTCTCGCTATACGGACTTGGTTGTATCCGCTATATCCATCAGCAAAACTATAACACTCCTGGCCAGCTACTTCGTCCAAGATCTGATCTGAGAATGGAAGAGGGTAATGATCCTTCTTTGTTGCCTTATTGAGCTTCCTGTAATCAACACAAATGCATAGGTTCCCATTATTTTTTATTGAGATCACAATGGGATAAACCTATTCTGAAGTCTCCATAGTAAATATGAATTCCCATCAAGCAACTTATCTATTTCTTCTTTTACAGTCTTGGAAAAATTAGGATTCATTCTATATGGCATTTTCTTTATAGGCCTAGCACCATCTACTAGCTCAATAGAATGTTCTACCCAACTTACTTGACGGAGTTCCTTGTAATCAAAAGTGAATATGTGTATGTACCTTCGAAAGAGTTGGAGGTAGGATTCCTTCTCACTCTCCATCACAGCATCACCAATCTTTATTTGTTGGAGACAATCATCAACTTCTTCTTTAAATAATTTTATGGGGTCATGAGTCGGTGTGACTGGAAGGATATCCATGATCAAACATCAACCTCAATTTCTTCATCTTCGTGTCCACTTCACCGGTACTAGAGTAATCGAGAGGATGTCCAATCATCGCCATCACTTGAATCCACAGTTCTACCTTATGATGTCGAGGGATCACATTTATCTTCACCCTCTCTCTACCACGTCCAAGTGTCATGAAGTCTTCATTCCAGTAGTTTCTTGCATGAAATATCCTTAGCCATGGTCTTCCCAGAGAACATTGGGTACACAACAAAGTACCATTTTTCATCACCTAAAATTCTACCACACATACAACACCCATAACAGATATTGCCACATTTGAAACTACACCTTCTAGTTTAGTTTTTCCCTTATTTAATGACCTTAACATAAGTGTTGAAGGGCGATCAATTTTTAAACCCAACATATTCATTACAGACTCGATCATTACATTAACTACAGCACCTCCATCAACTAAGACATCATGAATTGAAATACCATTACATAATACCTCAGCTTGTGGAGCATAGGGATCCGCCTCTACCTCCAAAACAGGGACCTCAACCTCCTTCCTTCGTCAAGCATTGAGTCCACTTCGTAGCTCCCACCTCTTCTCAGAAGACATAGCCAAGAGTTGACCATATGTAATATTTGCAGGCCTTTTGGATAGATCTTCCAAGATGGAGTATGGTCCTTGCCCCTGTGAAATCAAAAAATCCTACACACCCAACTTTCTTCTCCTATGTTTCTTACTAGTTTCTCTTTTCATCTTCTTAGGATCATTTCCATCTTGATTATCTTTTTCTTTCTTTCTTTTTGTTACAAACACATCTACTTCATTATTTCTACTCTTATCTACTACATCAAAAGAATTCACAGGTGCTTTTCCTTTATCATTATCTCCTTTACCAGATGTAGAAGCTCTATCTAGACAATTATACTTATAATGACCCTTTTTATAACAACCATAACATACAACTTCAGAAATATTTCTTTTTGGACCTCTATCTCCTCCCTGAGAACTAAATTATTTTCCTTGAAGAAGATTAATAGTTAACTGACCCATCTTTTTGAGCAGATCTTCATACTCAGTAGATGTACTAGGAGAAAGATTTGTGCTCACCGAGAGTGGTTGTGGATTATGGAGCAAAGGTGCTGGTGTAGGCTCTACTTTAGTAACAATTTCTTTGGTCTCCTCTTCCATGCTTTCTTCTTGCCTTTTTGCAATCTCCTTTGCTTGTTCAATGGTAGCTGGGCGGTCATACTTCACTCGTTGCCTGATCTCTGGCTTTTTCCCAAGAATGAAGTGCTTACATAGGAGATTATCCATGCCATTCATTAACGCATCCGCTAATCCTTCCTTCCGGATCTGGGTGTCGAGCTTCCTCCTTAGCTCTAGAACACGAGCATGATAATCCCTTATCTTCTCCTTCTCTCCTTGGGTTAGCTTTGTGATATCGATCATGAGATCTACATATCTCTGTTGTTCACCAAATTCTTCAAGAAAACTTTCAGTTAATAAATCCCATGAGTTTTTCACATTATCACCTAGTGTTTCAAACCACCTAAGGGCTGAACCATCCAAAAAGGTAGGAAAAAATTCAGTCCATTGTTCCCTTCTTATAAGGCCATTACAAATACAAGATCATTTAAACTCTTGAATGAAAGAGGAAGCATCTTCATTAGATTGGGCTGAAAAAATAGGAATCTTCCCCATTTTCAAAAGTAACCACAGTGAAATACCAACCCAAAAGTACAATCAACAAGACTTATGTGCACCAATAATTAAAATCACTATAATAGAAAATAGAAATGACCACGGTAAACTATGGTAAAACTTGACTTATCATGTAAAAATGACTTTACTATGGTAAACACTATTCACAGTAAAAAGTGAAGTTATTGTGGTAAATACTATTCATGGTAAAAAGTGACTTTACTGTGGTAAATACTATTCACAGCAAAAATGACTTTACCATGGTAACTACTATTCACGGCAAAAATGACTTTACCATGGTAACTACTATGCACAGTAAAAACAAGGTTACCCTCCAATTGATTTTTGACTAAGTGGGAATATCTCTCTAGACAATCCACCACGAGGAATGGTCCCGGCAATGGAACCAAAATGTCATCACCAATCCAGCACTATGATAATTCTTCACCGGGAACTCCTTGTGCTATGATTATTTACTAATGCACAGCCTTTAGTTTGGTGGATGTAATCTGGAAACAAAGCAACAAACGTAACACAAGAATACCATCGACTATGATAAGACGGAATGATGAAAAATCTGAAATATCAAAGTAAATTATAATATTAACATGAAATTGTTACAATCTCACCCATGAGGTACTTTAAGTGTTATTGACTTCACTTGCCTTCCACCAATACTATGGAAGAAACTTTACAATTACACCTCTTAATGGCTTCTTCAACACACCTTTAAACTGATGGCTTCCTTTACACACTTCATACAATATTTCTCACTACTTCTTTCTATGCTAAATGAGGGGGGTGGCCTCTTTATTTATAGAAATTCCAGGCTTATCCATCTTATCTCTAAGATAGGATAAGAAATCCACTCTGACAAATCATATTCCATACCTTAACTCTTATCTGTACATGTAAGCTTATCTCTTAAGATAAGATAAACCTTATCATTTCACATGGGTTCCACATTTTTAGACTTTTTACAAATAAAATACACAAAATATTTATGACCTCACTCCTTTTCCTTATTACCAATATAATATTTCTAATTCCTAATCATGTAGACCCTACTTCTCTACTTATCCCAACTTTAACCTTTTAACACTACCGGACCACTTACGACAAATATTTACTTTTACAACATTCCTATTGTACTTTGATTGCTACCGTACTCTACATTATTGGTGGCACCGTGCATCGATGGCATCGTTGTCTTCTATCGATGCTACTACTAATTACACTTAACAACATCCTATTCCTAATACATACATTAATGAAATAGAAATTACGGAGAGGAAAATTTTAGTGTTGACAGCTTCCCCATTTTGTCATGAAAGTGGTCTTATGTTGATCCCTTTCGACGAGCCATATCTAGTTATAACCTAAAAAACCATCTAGCGAAAGAACCTTTCGAGCCTACAACCGTCTGTAATATCTGCTCCATGTAATATCTGCAGTAACCCCCGTTAGTTGGGATAATAGAAGATAGAGAGGTAATTGGAACTAAAATATTTATGGAAATGGAACAGCAATTTAAGTTGATTCGTGAATGCTTGAAAGAAGCAGCTGATAGGAAAAAGAGTTACACGACTTGAAGAGGGTTGATAGGAAATTTAAACTTTGTGAAAAGTCTTTCTTTGGGTTAAACCAAAAGAGTTCTATAACTTTTGGAAAGGCTGCCAAGTTATCACCTCGTTATGTGGTACCCTTTGAGATAGTGTAAGTAAACATCCCCGTAGCTTATCGCTTTAGCATTACCTCCGCTTTATCATGAATGCATGATGTTTTCCATATTTATTTGCTTAAGAAATACATTTTAGATTTATCACACATGTTAAATTGAATTCCTTACAGTGTCTAAGACCCGGGAATAATTGTGGTTAAACCCATTTGAGTCTTTGGAAACTTGCCAGTTGCATTTAACAAATCAAGAAATAAGTCAATGTAAGGTCTAGTGGGACCAGTTTAATGAAGAGAGTGTAACTTGGGAAAATCTAGAAGATATGAAAACTCGCTTCCATATCTATTTGATCGAAATTGATTTTTTTAACGATAAAAATTTATGATTTTATCGTTGTATGACAATAAGTATGCCGATTTTGGGCGAGATATTTATTTGATTTGGATAAATAGTTATTCAATGCTGATTTCTTGAAATATAAGATTCTAATATATTTTGACTTATGGTAAGAGAAGTGAATGAAGTGATTGTCCTGAGGTATATTGTAAAAAAAAGGAGTAATCATCAAGACAATGATTCTTTTAAGAAGGGCAACATGTAACACCCTTTATAGCTGTTACTTTCCTCCTTCACATTTCAAGTGTTGACATGTGATTTTCCTTATAAAGATATGCTATTTTGATTTTTGGAGATCATGCTTGATATGGATAAATCATCTTCTGTTCTTAAGATCCTTTAACTAAATTGGAATGGATTCCTTGAATCCATTTTTCACTTCTTATAGGTGAGTTGCAATCTAGTTTAAGAATTGTAAACTTATCTATTAATCTGACTCATCATTGGATCAATTTCAGTGATCCAAAGAATGTTTTTAAATCTGCTATGTTGAACAAATGGTAAATAGACATTCCATGAATTGAAAGACGTGTGACTAAACTATGATTGATTACAAGTTCTTTGATTGTTGTGTGAACGTGTTTCTATTCAGTCGTATGTTGTTTTTAGATATTTTTAGTTCGATCATGGCAGGACAATGCTAATGCAAATGAACTATATCCTGTTCATGGCATAGGAAACATTTTGGTTCCTAAAACTAAAGGTACTGTCCTATGGAATCCTAAGCTAGGTAAGAATATACATATTTACTACCTAGCTATGTTAATTAATTGAATTTTATCCTAACCTAAGCTTTGTACTAAAGGATCATGGAGAGGTTACTAGGTTATTTAAATTATCCTAAAACCTAATGCTATATGGTTATATCTAACCTAATGCCTAAAAAATATTGTGTTGGAATTAATCTAACCTATGTGGAAACTACCTAAGGTGGTAATTTATGGATTGGGTTATATCCTAAGGTTACCTATCCTAAGCTAACCTAAGATCTAACCTAAGCAATTATGACTACCCTAAACTAATGGGCATGAAGGGGGAATTGGTGGTTGCATGTATCACAGGTGACGGTTCCAAGGAATTTAAGTTGTTGATAAGGTTTTTAAAATCTCACGTACCACCAATTATGGTAGGGGCTAGTTGACTTGGTGGAGGATTATGTGGAAACTTCACTAAAAATGGAGTTGCATGTTAATTTTGATTTGGCATTCACCAAACTTGGAAGGCGGTGGCAAGGAAGGATAGGTGGGAAAATAGGAATTAATGGAATTTATGGTTTTTGGTTTTGTGCTCAAACCACTTTGGTAGGCATGAAAACGGGTTTGTATGGGGTCATTTCACTTTGCATGTTTCACGATTTTCACTCTGCATGCTCTCTGGTTTTTCGAACCAGTAGATTGAACTACACTTAATGGCTATTCTTGAGGTTTTAGACCTATTTTCGGTTCGTGGGATATATAAGAGGCAGTGTGGAAAAAGAAGGTGGTTGTTTGATCTTTCATGGAGAAGAGGAGAAGTTGTGAGCTCACTGAGGTTCTCTTTGATTTGGAAGAAGTTCTATCATGCATGATAGGATCTAATCTTTAAGATCTCTTGCTTTCTTATAAATGTTTCATTAAAACGATTATGCTCTTTTGAGATTCTTGGATTGCATATCTTATCTGGTTATTTGCTTGTTGGGTTTATTAAATCTTGTGATATTGGTGTTGAATCCTTGGTAAGTGATGTTATATTTGGAAAATTACCATGTGTAGTTTTTAAAAAAGAGAATGCATGCAAAATCTGTTAGGAAATAATTATATTAGTGCTCCGTTATGTTAATGTGTGAGCATAATTATATTTTGTATATTGTTTATATGAGTTGATATTATAACAACTCATGTTATTTGTTTTGTATTAGTTTTAGAGTTATTGTTACGAGTTGTTAAAACAACTTGTATAATTTAGGTGAGTGGTTTCCTATATTATAGGAAATATAAGTTTATGTGTGTTTTCTCGGTGGGCTCAGTGCATTTGTGTTTACTGAGACAAAGAATTAGAAGTCTGTGTTGAAATCACTCGGCTTTGTTTACACTTGTATCGGCATAGGATTTTGTGAATTGAACGGTTTCTCTCAAACCGCCATCTATCCAAATATCTCGACTGGCGTATTTTGAAAATCGTTTCATTGCTGAGATCCAGTTAAGGTATAATTTCAATAGAGAGCATAACTTTATTCACATCGGTTATCAAGCTTTTCAACCTAGACAGAACAATCAAGTTCTATGTGTTGTATTTATATTGATCCTGCATTTACCAAGGGCTCGGAGTCAACATTCAGAATTTGCATAATCTTACATCCATTTAGAGCTGCATGAAGATACAGAGGTTTGTAACGGCGATGCTAGTGAGAATTTGAAGGTGATTGAAGATGACAGTGAGAATTTGAAGGCCCACGTGTTTTTGCATCTTGTTGGTTTTCAAATAGGACTTTTTAGAAGAGCAACAGTCAGGGGACAAGAAGTCCCTCCTCTTTAATGGGAGAGGTTCCCTTATTCTGAAACAAACTTATTTACAAAAGTACAGAACATTATTTTATGGTCAAACTTGGATATTACGAAAGTGTTTTTTCACAAGGATCATCAGTTACGCCAGGACTGAGGAAGGGGAATAAGAAGATGAGCAGAATAGCAACATTCAGAATTATAGATAGCAGAATAATTCTTCGTGTGTGCGAAGCTTCAAAGGATTTGAGACAAGATCATTTGCGTTAGCTGAATGGGATTAAATTTAAAGACACAAAGTTCCGTAAATAACCTTTTTCAGATTTGTTAATCAAGGACACAAAGTTCCTTCTTGGTTGTACAAGATCACTGTATTTGCAAAACTGAACAGTATGCAATCAGAGAGACTAAACGAATTAGGAACAAAATGATCTTCACAATATTAAAGGAAAACACAGAGACAACAGGAATCAGATAGACAAAGAACGAAAAGCCCTTTTGTATTGATTTCTTTAAGATCTATTTACACTTTCAGCAAAATATCCAAGTTCTTCCTCCTCCTAAAATGGCGTGGAAAGGCCATTATATAGATCACAAGTCAGTTACTCTTCGTAACCATTTCTTTTAACTAAAGAATAGTTAAGGACCGCCAATTGCAATGCCTTAACTAATTACAAGGAATACGAAAAGAAAGGGAAGAAGAGAAAAGAAAGGAGAAGGAGACAGGTGTCCAGTTCTGAGAAGGACCCACTGTCTTCAGAAACCGCCGCTTGAGTTTTCTTCCACGTCTCAGCCACGTCTTTGCCACGAGGGACACACCAGACGTTTCATCTTGAAGATGTCAGTGGATATCTTTGAAAACTGATGTAACCGACGTCTTGAAAGTTTCGTCCTTCGTAACTGCTTCTTGAAATTTGATCTTCGGATTGATAGCATCAGAGCCGCAACTTAAATTTTTTTTTTTGAAAAACAGCATATTCGGGTCGAGCGGGAAAAACTAAGTGTGAATGACACTTGGTACGCTTGGGACAGGTGAGACGCGAATGCGCGAAACACGCGGCTCGGCCGGTTCGGGCGAAACAGGGAGAAGACGCACAAATGTATTTGGGACAAATGGGACGAAAATGCGCGAAGGACGCGGTTCGGGTGTTTCGGCCGAAATTGGAACAGCGGGCCCATTTGGACTTGGGACATTCGGGACAAAAAGTTCCGAAGTACGCGACTCGACCGGCTCGGCCGAAATAGGGAAAGCTCGCACTTTTTTAAATGGGGCAGTTGGGACAAAATTGCGCGAAGGACGCGGTCCGGGCGAACCGGCCGAAAATGGAACAGAGAGCAATTTGGAACTCGGGACAGTTGGGACAAAATCGGGTGAATCGGCCGAAAATGGAACAGCGGGCCCGTTTGGACTTGGGACATTCGGGACGAAAAGTTCCGGAGTACGCGGTTCGGCCGGTTCGGGCGAAAATGGAACGACTCGCACTTTTTACTTGGGACATTCGGGACAGGAAAGTGCGAAGTACGCGGGAAGGATGATTCGGCCGAAATGGAACAGTTTGCATTTTTGGCTTTGGGGCACTTGGGACAAAAACTTCCGACAGGCCCGAAAATGGGACAAATTCGGAGGTTTCGGCCGATCGGAGAACAGAAGACACTTTCGTACTTGGGACAGATGGGACAAAAAGTTCCGACAGGCCGAAAATGACACAAAACGACCTAGAACATAGATTTTTTTGATTTCACGACTTAGGCACCTCAGAGAAAAACACTTAAGACTCAAAATTTTGAAATTTTACTCTTATCAGAGCGGGGAATTTTGAGTGGACAACAGCTGGCTCCTTCTGGGGATGACTTGGTGTAAATTCAAAAAATGAGACAAGGCAAGAACTTAGAGAACTCGGTGAAGCAGACCAGTGCCTTATCCCTTGGGCAACGGAGTCAAAAACAAACCAATACAGAGGGCAACACACACAACAGAAGGGAAACACACCAAAAGCAGAAAAAGCAAAAACACTGTACATAATATACAAAGGGACTCCCTAGTCACCTAGGACTTGAACAACTTCAAATATTGCCCACTATAAGGAAGTGGGAGGGGAGAACCATCCATGTAATCAAGATAGAAAGAGTCCTTACCAGCAAAGTGTCTTATCTTGAAAGGACCAAGCCACAGAGAATCAAATTTTCCATGGCTACCACGAGGTTCATGTCTTTTGTCCCATAACAGCACGGTATCACCAACTTGGAATTCTCTGGACCTAGCTTTCTTATCGAACAGAACCTTCACCTTCTGCTGGTGAGCAGATATTCTGTCAGCAACCTCCAATCTATCCTCGTTCAGTTTGTGCAGGTACATGATTCTTTTGTCCAGAGCATCACTGAAACTAGTGTCTTCAATGGCCTTCATCAGGTGCAAGGCTGGCAGTTCCACTGTCACTGGCAATTGGGCCTCTACTCCATACACTACTTGAAAGGGGGACATTCCAATGGCTCTTTTAGGTGTGATCCTGTCTGCCCAAAGAGCATCATAAAGCTTCTTATGCCAGTTTCGCTGAGACTCATTGACCAACTTCCTTATGATAGTCACCAGATTTTTGTTGGTGGATTCTGCTTGTCCATTTCCCTGGGGATAATAATCTGAAGAATGAGCCAGAGAGATGCCATACCCGTAGCAGAAATCCATGATCTCAGTTGAGGAGAAGTTTGAAGCATTATCTGTTACAATCTTGTTAGGTACACCATACCTTACCAAGATGTTCTCCTTGATGAAGTTGCATACTACTTCAGAAGTAGTGCTCTTGACTGGGATAGCTTCCACCCATTTGGTGAAGTAGTCAGTGGCAGTTAGCACATGAGTGTGTCCCGCACTAGAAACAGGGTTGAGTGTACCAATGAAGTCTAGACCCCACTGTTGAAATGGTTCCTCGATCACAACTGGCTTGAGAGGCAAAGCGGCCAGTTTGGGTCTTCCCACAAAAGTCTGACAGGCCTCGCATTTATCCACCCACTTGGATGCATCTCTGAACAAGGAAGGCCAGTAATACCCTCCAAAGTATCACCAAAAGATCCTAACGGCATCTGGACTTTAGAATTTGATGGAAGTTGTTCCTCGGCTGGTTCTGGAGCTGGCGTCTTGCTAGTATCACCTGAAGGCTGCCTGCACCCTTTTTCATTTAAGTTGCAGTTCGAGAACACCAACAACACGGCAGAGTATGAGGCTCTCCTTCTTGGACTGCAAGTAGCCAAAGAACAAGGTGTAAAAAATCTTCTGGCTCGTGGTGATGCAGAGCTGATTGTGAAGCAAGTCAGAAGCCTTTTTCAGGTAAAGAATGGAAGGCTGAAGCATTATCGGAATCAGGTTTGGGATTCAATTGAATTCCTTGATGCCTTCTCTATTGAAGCAATACCCAGAGAAAAGAACCGCAGGGCTGATTCACTGGCTGTCTCAGGGTCATTATTGATTCCCCATCCTGAATTCTCTCAGGACAAGTTCACTATTGAGATGGTCCATCGGCCTAGTGGTCTTGACAATACTAATACCCCGCTGCTGTCTTAACCCAAGGAGACTCTGATGGACATGAGCTACCAATTGCCTTCATGAGCTATATCCTGAAGAATCATGAGCTGAAATACACCATGATGGAGAAGCATGCTTTTGCAGTAGTCAAAGCTGTCAAGCAGTTCCGTTTCTATATCCTCAACTCTCACTCTATGGTGCTGGTTCCAGATACAACTGTCAAGTCAATTCTTACACAGCAAGAATTTGGGTCCAAGAGAGGAAACTGGGTGGCTAAAGTCCAGGAGTATGACATTGATATCAAACCAACCAAGCTGGTTCGTGGAAGGGGTCTTTGTGAGCTCATTGCTGAAGGAGCCAAACATGAGTTGCTGGAGGAGAAAGCTGACATTCCTACTGTTCTATTCCTTAGTTCAGTCGATGAATGGTATGCCGACATCACCCATTTTCTCACCTATGGGGAATGCCCCTCTCATTTAACTGCCAAGGAAAAGAGGACTGTTAAATTGAGATCAGCGCAATATGTACTGTGGGAAAATGCTTTGTTCAAGCGTGGCTTAGATGGGAGATTCCTGAAATGTGTTGATAAGGAACAACAGAGAAAGTTGCTCTCAGCTTTCCATGATCAGGCGTGTGGAGGGCACTATTCGTCAACAGTCACAGCTCACAAGATACTCCGGGGAGGGTATTACTGGCCTTCCTTGTTCAGAGATGCATCCAAGTGGGTGGATAAATGCGAGGCCTGTCAGACTTTTGTGGGAAGACCCAAACTGGCCGCTTTGCCTCTCAAGCCAGTTGTGATCGAGGAACCATTTCAACAGTGGGGTCTAGACTTCATTGGTACACTCAACCCTGTTTCTAGTGCGGGGCACACTCATGTGCTAACTGCCACTGACTACTTCACCAAATGGGTGGAAGCTATCCCAGTCAAGAGCACTACTTCTGAAGTAGTATGCAACTTCATCAAGGAGAACATCTTGGTAAGGTATGGTGTACCTAACAAGATTGTAACAGATAATGCTTCAAACTTCTCCTCAACGAGATCATGGATTTCTGCTACGGGTATGGCATCTCTCCGGCTCATTTTTGGCGACTCCGCTGGGGAGGAAATTTGCATTCCAGCTCCGCTGGGGAAAATCGCATTCCAGTACTGCAATTTTTCGATCATCCTTTGATCTGGCGACTCCACGTTTCACTAGAGGGAGAAGGGCCCTTGGTATCGAAGATTCTCAGTTTCAGCTTTTGGAGCAACAGGGTTTTCCTTTCCCTTCCAATAGAAGAACTCGTTCGACGAGCACTCCACCTGTCCAAGATAGAAGTCCTGCGGGTGGTATTCCTTCAGAGCCTGCTAGTCCTAATCTACGAGCTTTGATCCTTGCCGGTGTTACAGTTCCCCTCCAAGCCGTATTTCCAAGAATGGCACAATTACCATGGGGTCAACGTGTCGGGCCCCTGGCTCTTGCGCAGCCTTTGCATGAGTTACCTAGAGGTAACCGAAAGAACTTCCCAAAATTTAAAGGAGATGGCAAAATTCACCCTGATGAACATATTGCAGCATTCATAGTTGCAGTGAGTCGCCAAAACTCGTTGGTTTTCAAATTGGACTTTTTAGAAGAGCAACAAATCGGGGACAAGAAGTCCCTCCTCTTTAATGGGAGAGGTTCCTTATTCTCAAACAAACTTATTTACAAAAAGTACAGAACATTATTTTATGGTCAAACTTGGATATTACGAAAGTGTTTTTCACAAGGATCATCGCTTACGCCAGGATCGAGGAAGGGAATAAGAAGATGAGCGAATAGCAACATTCTGAATTATAGATAGCGAGAATAATTCTTCGTGTGTGCGAAGCTTCAAAGGATTTGAGACAAGATCATTTGCGTTAGCTGAATGGGATTAAATTTAAAGACACAAAGTTCCGTAAATAACCTTTTTCAGATTTGTTAATCAAGGACACAAAGTTCCTTCTTGGTTGTACAAGATCACCGTATTTGTAAAAGCCGAATAAGATGCAATCGTAGAGACTAAACGAATTAGGAACAAAATGATCTTCACAATATTAAAGGAAAACACAGACAACAGAATCGATAGACAAAGAATGAAAAGCCCTTTTGTATTGATTTCTTTAAGATCTATTTACACTTTCAAAGAAATATCCAAGTTCTTCCTCCTCCGGAAAATGGCGTGGAAAGGCCATTATATAGATCACAAGCCGCTTAATCTTCGTAACTGCTTTCTTTTAACTTCAAAGAATAGTTAAGGACCGCCAATTGCAATGCCTTAACTAATTACAAGGAATACGAAAAGAAAGGGAAGAAGAGAAAAGAAAGGAGAAGGAGACAGGTGTCCAGTTCTGAGAAGGACCCACTGTCTTCAGAAACCACCGCTTGAGTTTTCTTCCACGTCTCAGCCACGTCTTTGCCACGAGGGACACACCAGACGTTTCATCTTGAAGATGTCAGTGGATATCTTTGAAAACTGATGTAACCGATGTCTTGAAAGTTTCGTCCTTCGTAACTGCTTCTTGAAATTTGATCTTCGGATTGATAGCATCAGAGCCGCAACTTAAATTTTTTTTTTTTTGAAAAACAGCATATTCGGGTCGAGCGGGAAAAACTAAGTGTGAATGACACTTGGTACGCTTGGGACAGGTGAGACGCGAATGCGCGAAACACGCGGCTCGGGCGGTTCGGGCGAAACAGGGAGAAGACGCACAAATGTATTTGGGACAAATGGGACGAAAATGCGCGAAGGACGCGGTTCGGGTGTTTCGGCCGAAATTGGAACAGCGGGCCCGTTTGGACTTGGGACATTCGGGACAAAATGTTCCGAAGTACGCGACTCGACTGGCTCAACTGAAATAGGGAAAGCTCGCACTTTTTTAAATGGGGCAGTTGGGACAAAATTGCGCGAAGGACGCGGTCCGGGCGAACCGGCCGAAAATGGAACAGAGAGCAATTTGGAACTCGGGACAGTTGGGACAAAATCGGGTGAATCGGCCGAAAATGGAACAGCGGGCCCGTTTGGACTTGGGACATTCGGGACGAAAAGTTCCGGAGTACGCGGTTCGGCCGGTTCGGGCGAAAATGGAACGACTCGCACTTTTTACTTGGGACATTCGGGACAGGAAAGTGTGAAGTACGCGGGAAGGATGATTCGGCCGAAATGGAACAGTTTGCATTTTTGGCTTTGGGGCACTTGGGACAAAAACTTCCGACAGGCCCGAAAATGGGACAAATTCGGAGGTTTCGGCCGATCGGAGAACAGAAGACACTTTCGTACTTGGGACAGATGGGACAAAAAGTTCCGACAGGCCCGAAAATCACACAAAACGACCCAGAACATAGATTTTTTCGATTTCACGACTTAGGCACCTCAGAGAAAAACACTTAAGACTCAAAATTTTGAAATTTTACTCTTATCAGAGTGGGGAATTTTGAGTGGACAACACATCTCAATCTACTTGAAGCAATCTCTGAAGTCACATTGAAATCGCCTCCTACAAGTCTTCTTCGCTGGAAATTAAAATCAAAACCACCCTTATCAAATATACATGGTATGGTTTATATTTCTAGTGTCTACTTACGTTGAATCTTCTGCTAATTTGGCACGTGTCCCAAGTCTCATCATTCAAATATCTAGGTTTTAACTTCACCGTTCATTAGCATTTTGTATAAGGCGTGTCAATAATCCCATTTTTGATTATTTGTTTATGTCAATGTCTAGTTGGTCAAAATAATTAAAGGCATTTATGATATTGCTTTTAATATTCAAAATTCAAATAGGTCGTAGAGTCTAGGGATTTAATAAATATTGTCAATTAGTATTTCGAGTCTTGTGTCATCAAATATTATTTGTCTTTAATGTCAAAATAATGGTGTCAACAAAATATGTCAGTCGGTCATCATCAAATGTTAAATGTCGTTGTCATTTTGTCATTTGTAAGTCATGTTAAGTCATGTGTCAAAATATAAATTTTTCATTATTCGTCAAAAGATTCAAAATAATCAGTGTTGTGTTGCAGTTTAGTCATTTTTCAGTCATCAAAAAGTGTCGTAAAATTTTAAAAAAATATAATTCAAGGATGCATTTTCGGTGTTACCCGACGTCCTGACAACTAATGATCCTTAAAAAGAAAATTTGCTTGAGCTAGTAGCATGAAACCGGAGGTAGGAGGCATCGGAGGTTGGAGGTCATTCAGCGACCTCTCGTCAGTTGCCAACGACGGGGCCGCATATCAGCTTTGGTGACAGTGTGTGTGCAGTTTGATTTTAGTGCTTCCAGTGTGGTGTGCCTCAGTTTGCAGTGATCCTGTTTTCAATAAGTGGAAATTTCACATTGAGGGGGGGAACATGATCCAATGTTCCATTTCCAGTATGTCAGCTTTTTCTATGTATGTACGAGCAACATATTTCAGTAGAATTTCCTATGTTATTCCCTGCAGTGAGATAGTGATGAGAGTTGTTGATACTACTGCATCATCATGATATTGTGGTTGTTAGTTATCCAGAAAAACTATCCAGAGGTTGTTGGTACTGTCCTCAAAAACCATCTGTTGTGTGGTTGTTGGTTAACCACTTGGAAAACCATCCAGAGGTTGTTGGTATTGTCCTTGAAACCATCCAGATCATGAGCATGCTACGTAGCGGCACGTTGCGCAAAGATAAAGCAGGTTTCCCATGTTCGCACTAAGGGGGGGAATGTTAGGAAATAATTATATTAGTGCTCCATTATGTTAATGTGTGAGCATTATTATATTTTGTATATTGTTTATATGAGTTGATATTATAACAACTCATGTTATTTGTTTTGTATTAGTTTTAGAGTTGTTACGAGTTGTTAAAACAACTTGTATAATTTAGGTGAGTGGTTTCCTATATTATAGGAAATATAATTCCTATATAATGATCTGTATGTAATATCAAGAAGATATCTATTATTTTGTCTTTGTGTAAATCTGCTTGTTCTCTCGAGAAAACGTATGTATCAGTAATTTAGATTTTTCATGCTAGAACAAGTAATGGAAGTATTCTGTTAAATAATCTTTGTTGTTATTTAGATATTGTTCAGAGTTTTGAGAACCTTGGGTTATGTCTGATCTTGTTGGAATTTTTGTTTTGTTTGATCATGAGCTTGTGTTTTAGTAGAGCTTGTATTCGAGCTCATATTTGGTTTGGAACTTGGTTCTAGTTTTGTGTTTATTGAGAACTGTTGATGGAGGTTCTTGTTGTTATAAACTAGTGTTGAAATCTTGGGTAACTCAGGACTGTTGTTGAAGCCATATGGGACTCTGTACTCGTGTGTTACTCTTGTGGTATTTTTTATCGTTAATGGAAGTTCATGATTTCACCGCACTCTTATCTTGTTATTTATTTTATTATGAACTCTTGTTGGAAACTTGTGTTTTGTTTGAGATAGGTATAGGACTCCTTGTTTTGAATATGAACTGTTAATGGATATTTGTATCTTATATTGCCTCATACTAAGATACTGTGCATATCTGAGCTCATGTTGAGTTTTTGTAATTTGACACTGTACATGAAATTTAGTACTTAGTGTTTGGAAATAGTAGCAGGAATGATATGTCGGTTTTGTTCTGGTATGTTGAGTTTTCTTTGTTAATGATTTAAACTTGGATGGGAACTTGTTGTTTCCCTGAACCATGAATAATTACTTGGGTAGTCCTGTACCTTTGTGAGAAGCTTGTGTTCGTCATTGTGCTTGGATTTTGTACTTTTGAGCTCTGAGCTGGTAGTATTATCGACACGTTCGATTTGGTTTGGTATTTGAATTGGGTTTTCTTAACTTCTTAAAGAGTTTAAAACTCATAACTTTTCTAATCGAACTACTTACTCAAGGAAATCATGTGAGATTAGATTATATCAAGCTGTTAAATATCCTTGGGGATTTAACTGGAAACATTTTCTAAGAATAATAGATTTCAGTCTGAGTTTGTTGATACTTTTGATCATGTTTAACTTATTGATTGGTTATTTTTCTATCTCTTGTTGGATATAGTAAATACACCTTGTGTCTTTATAAAAGAAAGGAATGTGATTCATTTAGAAACGCATCGTGTTTTCAGATCAAGTTATTTGCATTTCATTCTGGGTATGGAATTGAAACTCGTGTTCATTAAAAGTAAAGAAGTGTAAGGAATATGGCAATGTGCTTTCTTATTACTGGATAGATCATTGGTTGAAATTTTATGTTTTGATTCTCTTTTTATATAGAGATTTCTTTATGAGTTGTTTGGTCTTCCTTTACCCAATCATTTGTAGAAATGATGTTGGAAGAGATTATATTATTCAGTTTTATTGAGCTGGAAATGTCAGCTTGTTTGGAAGATTGTTGTTTGACAAGACTTTACTTGTTTGGTTTGAGATGAGTAAGTTTGTCTCTTACACTCTATCTTTTTAAGAATTCTCCTTGGATGAACTCGAGTAGAGATACTCCTGTATGAGTCTACCTTGATTTTTGAATGTTGTTTCAGATCTTTAAAAGTTAACTTCTATATGTGGAAGTATATTTAAAATTTCAGGTAGACCGATTGATTCTCTATTCCTTCTTCGATTAAAATTAATTTTTTTACGATGAATATCTTAAATGTTAAATTTTAAGGTATTTGTCTTTTATAAGAAATAGTTAAATCACATTTTGAATCTATTCTATTTCTCGGATGTTTTGTGTTTGGGCATAGTTGTAATGGTTCTTCTTCTTCTTTTACTTTAGATCTAGATAAATCATCCTAGGTAGAACCATGATTTAAATCCTTCTTTTGGCTTGAAGAAATGATAAATGTTGTATTCTTTTATGAAATATTGGGAACAATGAGTTGTTATGATCTATTGTTTGACTAAGGATAATTGATAGAATCAATTAGACTCTATTTTGTAAGGCTGATATGGTGGATTATATTCTTATGTCCTTCTCTTGAAAGTGAATTCAGTTGGTTAAAGAGTATTTCTTTTCCATTGCTTTTGATATATTGTTTTTGTGATGTAATAATTGTCTCATTAAAGCAGATTTGTTTTAATGGAACAATTATTGGAATGCACTTATTTTTTAGGGCTTAGTGCTTATCATGCTTAGTTCATTGGTGAATTCTGCTATCAATTTTGCGAGATGGACTTCGTAAGTGATAAGGAAGGTAAAAACTTATGTGGTGCATTGGTTGATTTATGTTTGATTTTATAAAGAACTCTGAATCGTTCTTGAGATTGTATTGAAAAATAAAAAGTAGTATTCTTTTGTAATGAAGGTAGTTGTCTTATAGCATACCTAAATGTATAAGTTTTAGAGATGAATTAAATGTTGAGAATTTATTTACAGTGGGTGTGTAAATTATCTTGTACTTTCATTGCATAGATGGAATCTTATCTTGTTGTTATACTCCACATTATGTATATGCTGAATGGGGTATTCTTAGATAAGTTTGATAGTGGGAATTGGACTAATCTCCCTAAATAGGATGCAACTTCTTAAGTTGCAGAATTTGATGTCATGACTAAACAATTCAATATAGTAATATGATATGGAATGAACATTTAGTAATAACTATTGAATTTGTAAATGATTTATAGGGATGCTAGACCCTAGCACTTAATCATGTAAAGGAAGATTCTTCCTCTATCTTAAGAATGCAAATAAAATGGAAGACGTGATTCCTAATCATTAAAATTCATTTAATAAAGTCTACTTAGTTACAACCTAGATGGTTGTTACACTTCCTTGAACGGTTAAGTCACAATAAATGGAACTTATGATGTTGATATCCTATTATGGTTGACAGTTTTTAAGTCCAGTAAATAACATTAATAGAAATCTTAAGCTATGAAATTTCTTTAACAATTAGTTGAATCTATTATAGAGATGAACTTAAGGAGTGTTGGATTAGGGTTAGGCAAGGTTGCTGAAATCTATTTTTAATAATTCAAATTACTCAACTTTATAATAAACTCCTTAGGGTATGCACATCTTGATGAGGTTGTTCTCAGCAGGATGCTAAAGCGCGCCAACCGTAGGGTTGTACCTTTGAGAAGATTAATATCTTCTTGAGGATACAATGATGTAGTTGACATGTGGCAACACCCTTCTACATTGATCATCTAGATCTACACATGTTGGACTTGACCTTAGTTCTCTCTAGGTCTAGTTAGTAACATGTATAAGATATGGGGTAGCCCCCTAAAACTCAGGATACCTTGGCACACGAGGTTGACTTAGGTTGACCCAGTATGCCAACTTACCCTAAGTCTTAGTGAGCCTCCCCTATCATAACGTATGTTGTTAACTCGAGCTAGGGTTAAACCTTGGGCAAGTGGACTGATGGAAGTCATTAATGGACATTCTAGATAACAATAGAGTGGGGTGAAGGATGTATTCTAGATTGATGAGTATGTCATCAAGGAATAGTAATACGAACAATATGTTAGAAATATTTGGCCAAAGTATCACAAGCTATTGGTTGCATTGTCCTATGTCACCTAGTCTAAGGTTCATGATGCAGATGAATATTGGTAACAAATATTCAGATAGGTTCCTTAGATAGATCACTCAATACCCTAAACAGGGAAAGAGAACCAAGTATACATAGTATACGAAAAATTATTCAATACTTAATGTTAAACATGAATAGATCGGTAGTTTACTGAGTCATGAAATGAATAGATTGGTAGCACACCGAGTCATTACAACTACATATGGTTATCTGTTATATGAATGGTTGATAAAGAATGTGTGTTCTAAATTATGAATTTAGAACAGAGAACATTATTTTTAAAAAAATTCCCTTGTTTCTAAAGTCTTAAAATGGGAATGTTACATCTTGGTATCAGAGTTGAAGGTTGTAGCTCTTGGACCTATTGTGTCCACAATCTGATTAAACTTAAATTTTCTTATAACAAAAATGGTGAGAACAAGAGGAAATGTTACAAATAACGCTCCACCCGAGAAGGACTCTAATCGCCCGAAACTTGATGAGATACTTGCTACCCTGTTGGACACAAGATATCATTTGGCTATGCTTGAACAACAAGTAATGGGCAATGAGGAGGAAGAAGAAGCTGATAACAATAATTAGCCACCTCTAGGGGACAATGCCAATGTGGGTGTTGATAATAACAATGTTAACAAACCTATTCAACTTTGAGAACAAAAAGGCTAGACTAGCGAAAAAACTCACTAATGACATAAAAAGGATAATCCCACCCAAGTTTGATGGCACCACATTAGGAGATGGAGTTGAGAATTGGCTCAACAAAATGGATAATTACTTTGCTTATAAGGAACTTCTCGGAGAAACCAAGGCTATATGGGGAGCATATCAGCTTTCCCATAAAGCATCTTCATGGTGGGATAGTCATAAGGCTGAGTTAAATATTGATGAAACTAACATCATTTGGGATCAATTTAAAAGTTATTTTAGGCAAGGATGGCTGCCACAACTCTACTACGATAAAAAAAGACTGAATTTCAGAATTTAGCTCAAGGAAAGCTAACAGTAACTAAGTATTGGGAATGGTTCATGAAACTCCTCAAGTATGTACCTTAGTATCAAACTGATGAGAAGTTCAGGATACGAGAAATTCATTATGGGATTGAATCCCATTATTAGGGGAGAATTTGATGTTCACAGCCCAACCACTATGGAAGGGGTTGTTGAAAAGGCCATAAGGCAGGAACAGAAATTAAAGGCTATTTCTACTCATAAGGAGGAAGTAAGGAAGAAAGTTCCAAACCCCTCTTTAGCTTCTCTTACACCTAAGAAGGGACCATGGAAGAATTTTGGTAATAAAAGTAAGTTTTCAGCTGATAATAATAAGAAAACAACAATGAATAAGACTATTGGAAATGCATAGAACAATTTTTCCAAGAATAATAACAATGGACAGAAGTCCTATGGAGGTCAGAATAATAACTTTAAGGCTGGAAATAATTCTAAGTCTAGAAAGGGACCTGTAGGAGGCTATTATAATTGTGGCAAGGATCATTATGCAAATCAATGTCCTTTGAAGAAGGATGATCGTAATCAGTAGCACAAGATACATGCTGTAGTAGCTGACAAGCAAGATAAAAAGTAAGCTACACCTATAGAAGTTCTGGTAAGTTATTTGGCATACCTGTAACTATTATTTTTGATATGGGAGCTACTGAATGTTTTATTTCTAGTAAAATTACTTCAAAACTTAAAAGAAAAGATGGAAAAATGGATAAATCATGGACTGTACATTATGGTAATAATTCTATTCATATAGTTAGTATGTGTCTTTTTGGAGCAGTCCTTGAATTACCTAACTTTTCCACAGAGGTTGATCTGTATGTTGCACCTTTAGGGTCTTATGATGTAATCATAGGTGTTAATTGGTTAGCAGAACATAAGGCTAAAGTGGACTATTTTGAAAAATGCATTAGTTGTTTAGACAACCTGCAGAAAACAACAGAGATTTAGGGTGTGAAACGTGAGATTTCTATTAGGAAATTGTCAGCTATGCAACTTAAAAAGGCCAAAAATAAAGGATGTACCTTATATGCAGTAAAATTTTTAGAAACTACAGAGGAAAACAATGATTTCATGGATCGATATCCGCTGTTACGAGACTTCAGTGATGTATTTCGAAAGAATTTCCAGGTCTTCCACCCAAAAGGGAATTTGATTTCACGATTGAGATCAAGCCTGGAACCGAACCTATATCTAAGGTACCATATCGAATGACTACTATAGAATTAGTAGAGGTTAAGGCTCAATTGCAAGAACTTTTGTCTAAAGGTTTGATTAGACCAAGTGCTTCACCTTGGAGAGCACTAGTGATTTTTGTGAAAAAGAAAGATGGAACACTTAGATTATGCATTGATTACAAAATGTTAAACAAAGCAACAATCAAGAATAGATACCCACTTCCAAGAATTGATGATATGTCTAATCGGATGCATGGAGCATCGGTATATTCTAAGATACATCTTTGATCTAGATATCATCAATTATGAATTAAGGATGAGGATATTCATAAAACAACTTTCAGAACAAGGTATGGAAATTACAAGTTTACGGTTTTACCTTTTGGATTAACTAATGCACATACGGAATTTATGAATTTAATGAATAATATCTTTCAAGAATACTTGGACAAATTTGTGCTCATATTCTTGGACGACATTCTCATATATTCTAAAAGCATTGAAGAGCATCATGAGCATTTGAAAGTAGTTTTGGAAATTCTGAGAAAGAGACGGTTGTTTGGTAAACTGTCCAAATGTTCTTTCTATGACACAAAATTCCACTATTTGGGTCATGTAATAAGTAAAGATGGAATTGTTGTAGATCCTTCAAAAATTACAGCTATAACAGAGTGGCCTGCACCAAAGAATGTACATGAAGTTAGAAGTTTCATGAGACTTGCTAGCTACTATATAGGAAATTTGTAAAAGGCTTTTCTAAGATAGTTGCACCAATAACTTCCTTACGAAAGAAAGATAAAAATTTTGTTTGGAGTGAGAAATGTGAAATTACATTTAAAGCCTTGAAGGAATAGTTAACTTTAGCACCTATTCTTACAAAGTACCGGATCCTGATGGAGATTTTATGGTGGTAATTGATGCATCCGGTGAGGGTCTAGGAGGTATTTTGTTACAAAGTGGTCATGTAATAGCATACGAAAGTAGAAAACTTAAGTTACATGAGTTGAATTATGCTCCATATCATTTAGAGCTTTCTGCCATTATTCATGCTCTTCAAGTTTAGAGGCATTATCTCGCTTGGTAAACCATTTGAATTGGCCGATCATCTTGGGTTGAAGTACATTTTCACTCACCAAATCAATGCAAGATAGTGAAGATGGCTAGATTTTTGTCTCAATATAATTTTGACATAAGTTATATAAAGGGTAAAGAAAATAGAGTGGCTAATGCTTTAAGTCGCAGGAAGCACATTTCTACTCTTATAACACTAAGAACTTAGTTTAAGAATGAAGTAAAAAGTGTTATGGAATCTGATTATTACTTTCATCGAGTAAAAGTAGAAGTTGCTGCAGATTCTAATGATTTGAGGTATAAAGGTTTTCACTTTGATAAAGAAGGAATCTTACGATTTGAAAACAGAGTTTATGTACCTTTACTTAATGATTTGAGAAATAAATTGTTAGCTGAATTTCATAATTCACCTTTCTATGGACACCCTGACATTACAAAGATGCTTGTTGATATAAAATAACAATATTTCTAGAAAGGAATGAAGAAAGATGTTATTGATTATGTAACACATTGTCTAGAGTGCCAATGTGTTAAGGCAGAACATATGCACCCAGTCGATTTATTGTATCTTCATAGCACACCATAGTATAAATGGCAGGTAATAAGTGTAGACACTAAAATTAGGTCACACTCCCCTTTCGTCCCTCAACATATAAACACCATTCATCACATTAACCTAGCCATGACCCCTTTACATCACTAATATTAATTCAATTAATCTAATTAAATTAATTCATTATCCTCACCATATTTATTATTTAAATATCTTTATTTAGATAATATCCACACATGCACCTCACCGGAGACATCATCAAGCCAACTCACCCTAAGACCTATTCTTAGAAAGTTACCATAACTAACTAAGACTTACCCAAACCTTAAAAATCAATGCCTACACTCCCTCTAACCACATTCCCGCATGCTCACGAGAAGCTCTGAGTCTAATATACGGGATAATGACACAAGATATGAGGAAATTAGGAGGATCTCCCTAAGTTTGGTAAACCTAGAAAATCTTGCCTTGACTAATGCCTGTTACCCCTAACCGTCATCGCTTAAGCTGGACCACCGTCGGTTACCCCTTTTAACCCAAAACAACCTTATTCTCAAGGTTAGAATTTGGAAATGGAGGAACTTGGAGCTTGAAACTTGGAAACAAGAAAGTTGATGAGCAAAAGAGCACATCTCATAGAGATAACGCATCTTTAGAGAGCTAATTCTAGTGAAAACTCACATCCAAGGAAGGATATTAAGCATCTTCTCCTGCACAGCCATCCAAGCCATGATCCGATCTATCCAAGCAAAGAGGTGTGTGCATGCAGCCCATACTGAGAATCTTTTCTTTAGTTGGTGATCACTTGCAGCCTTCAAACCCATCATCGCACCTCCATCCTTCACACACACGACCTTCAGGGAATGGAATCCAAGTAACTACAATGTCATACTTTCTGGTTATTTCATTTCATCATTATTTTATCTTCCATTGTTTATCTTGCTCCCTATTGAACATCTCCAACATTTTGTACCTCCATAGACCCATCAAAACCTCATGAAAACCTATTCCAGTCACCCGATACCTCATCCCAACCAACCAAAACCCTTTGTGCGATCACAAAGGAGACCAAAACACTGTTTTGTGACATTCCCAGATCTCACAAGATGCTCGGTGCCGGTTATACCTAACCACGGCCGGTCACCCCTAAATGACGCTGATCTCTGTGTTTTCCTACACAGCCTTAAACAAAAACCTATACACCTAATTTTACCTCACCCTCACTTATATGTGATCTACAGAGACCTTTAATAGACTGTAGAGAACCAAGAACCAACCATTTAACCCGTAGATTCTATTCTAGATTAGCTTGTTAGATTAGATTTATTTTATTATTGTATTTTAAGTGAGATACCTAAATCATTTTAGAATAACAATAGGATTTACTTTTTTACCAACATTAATTTGTTTAGAAAAGTGGATTGAAATCCATCTAGGAAGTATCATACTTCCCAGATCTAGCTCACGCTAGGCAGTTCACTACCCATATTGTTTAATTCTTTCTGGTGGTCTTGCTTTCATTACAAGTAGTTCCTCCTAGCCAAAAGGAAGATCTCACGGTCAGCTGTGGATTTAGAAGTCATACACGCGCAACAACCCATCAACCGACATTTGAACATGTATTCCTCCTATGCCCATTACCCTATTTGTTTCATCAACAATTCAAAGAAACAATCTAAGAAAAAGGTGAAACATTTTGGCACATCTGTGGGACCCATCCGGGGTTCCTTGCATTTGATTCATTCTTAGGAAAAAATTTTGTGTTTGTTTCCCTTCTAAAAGTGTACACACTAATTTTCTTCCCTGGTAATCCACTCCTTCTTTCTATTTTCTCTAAAGGAAACTTTTATTTTGGTGTATTTTAAAAAGAATCATTTCTTCATGCTTTCTAAATTTTAGTGAAAGAGCATCCCTCTTCCTCTTCATCTTATTGTGTCATCCAATTTCACATTTTTGATTTGGGTTTTAAAATCATCTGCATTAGCTCACATTAAATGAGGGTAACCTATATGCTTTGGAGGTCATGACTAGCGATGGTTGATAAATGAATCATAGAAAAGAACTTCTATCCTTTTTTATTTCTCCGAGTCTTACCAAACCACACAAAAATTCAAATATATACATTCTTAAACAACATATTACCTAGAAGAAGTGTAGGTGATCACACGATTATGACATAGTGGGTACCCGACTTGTTGCTCTATCGAGTCATACTTGAGTGAAGCTTTACCCCCACCATAACATTCTTGAAACCTCACCCTGTAGAAATCTTTCTTCATAGGAAGCCTTCCTCACCAAAAAATTATATTGTTCTGTTCATAATAGTCAGTCCACATAAATAACATAAGTTGAACAAACGTAATAGAATAGGCACTTTAGGAATGTTCTTTCTTAGTGTTCTTCTTGATTTGTGTTTTGAGGTGAGAGCTTTCAATCATTATTTTTGTCTTTCCTTACACACTCCCAATCATAGTCGGTGTATTCTGACTTCACCCGAGTGTACCTAGGCCATATCACCATCATTTCCAGTGCAGGGTCCGATTCCAAATCAAATTCTAATCCACAACCACTTTTTCTCATCATTGTTTCAATTTCACGATGAATCGTCATTGGTTACCTCTCGACTACCATCGGTTAAACCCAAGCCAACGTCGAGTTCTAGGTCCTTTGCTAACCTACTCAAAGGACATTCTCACTTCACTTTTTTCATTTTGTTCCATTTCCCATAGTCTCTGTCACATTCATTTTTCCCATTGACGTTTTACACATCCCAGTTTGGCATACTTGTCGATTTTACTTTCTACCTCACTGATTACTCACTGCCTATTCTCCATGTAGTGACCGATAGTGGTTACTCCCGAACGACGCGTCGCTTTTCCCTAACGGCATTGGTTAGCTTGTTTCACATTCCACCCACCATTTGTTACTTCATCCATTCTTTTTCAGTAATTGTTCTCTATACCATTTACAGAGAAATAGCCCCACTGATCGATCTTATCTTGGTTCACATGGTAATGCGACCCAAAGATAAGCGAATGCCCTCGTGTTCCATGCCAATTTTCAACTGTTCCCACCTAGTCCTTCACCACCTTCTATTTTATCACCAGCCATGGATCATATCCTCGCTACTAATATTGCTACAAGAGACGAGGAGTTTACACAACTCCTTAACCAAAATCCACGTCGCCTTACGCTTTACCTCTCCCATTTGGCCACTCGATATTCCTTAAGTCAATTGATAAATGGCATGCCCGTATCTATCCCCCTGACTCTCACACCCACTTCTGCATTGGCTCCATCTGGTTTAGTGCTACCCACTTCCACTTTACCCCCAATCATTTCACATTTACGTCCTATATCCTCTATTACCTGTCACGCCTATTACCTCTGTACCACCCATTACATCCACCATACCCTTGGCGACTACCCCAAACACAACCTCATCCATCCCTCATGTCTCACACATACCTATAGCTACATTACCACCTCCAGTCTCAGTGACCTCTACCCCATTTCAGAATGTCGTTCTTTCCATTCCACAATCATTAGCCCCTATTACCACTAGGGTTACCATGACCCTTCCTCCCCCATATACATACTACCAACAACCGCATGTTTCATCTATTGTTCATTCCGGGTACGTACCCCCTATTTTATTGTCTCCTTCTCCACTGCCTTACATGTCAACCCCATACACTAGAATGCCACACCCATTATATACCCAAAACCAACCTCCTCACATTATAGGAGGCATCCAATCATCACAACCCACCAATGAACTAATTAAATTGATGATGGAAAAGATGCAAACACTTTTTAACATTAGTTTCCGGCTCCCACAACACTCTCGCTTACGATGAGATTTGCAATAAGCCTATTCACCCATCCATCCCCATCCGTTCATACCTTGTGCATTGGGAAATGCCTAAATTCAACCACTTCAATAGTAAGGAAGACCCACAACAACATTTGCGCTCATTCAAACATGGGTGTTATTTGATTTCTCATGATGATGCCTTACTTTTGAGAACTTTTCCCATGTCCCTCACTGGACCTGTATTAGACTGGTATAGTGGGTTACCCAAACACTCCATATTTTCATTCAATTAGGTAGCCCAAGATTTTTTGGATCATTTTTCTATCAATATTGCCAAGAAAGTTACCATGACCAATCTATATTCCACACATCAGTACGAGGATGAATCTATCATAGATTTTGTTGCTCACTAGCACAACCTGATCAATCAACTTACCTTTCAATTGCCACAAACTGAACTCATCGAGCTCTTCACCCAAGCTTGTGCCATACATATCTCCCCAACCTTGTAGGTCCAAACTTTCAGAACATTTGATGAGGCATTCACTATGGCACGAAAGTTAGAAATTTGGGCTATCGAAGAGAAGAAAATCCAATTACGAAATAAGAATTCGGCATTCAAGTCAAATGAAACCTCCTCTTCTTCAAAACCTCCAACCAATAACTCAAATGCTAAAGGTACCGCTAATGTAGTGGTACTCAAGGTTAGCCCAAATCATCATCTGTCCAATCAAATCATTACACCTCATCTAATCTCTCACCCGTATAGGCTTTTCGATTCAGACAAGAGTAGAGAAAATATACCCCAATTGGGGAACCTTACTCTTCTATTTTAGAAAATTTGATCAAAGCTAGCACCATCACCCTTCCACCCATAAAACCACACACTAGTTTTGACCTTGCTCGCCCCATGCCCGCGTGGTATAAGGAACAAGATTTCTGTAACTATCACCGAGTGAAAGGTCATAGTGATGGCAACCATATCACTTTTAAGAATATTGTTCAAGAAATGCTCGAGAAAGGTGAGTTGACTATGGATAATCCAATCACTTGCCCCCAGACCAAAATCTACAAATCTTTAAAAAACCATTTCCCAATCATGCCCCTTTATCCAACAAAACCGGTGAGACATCCACTCACGATACATGTAGTGCCCACTTTCCTTGACACTTATTCGGATACTGATTTTGACACTACCGATCATATTTTGGACATTATTGTGTTTTGATATAGCGGGATGTGTATATACTAGCTCATGGATTACAATGGACATTATTATATTTTTCTCAATATGATGATTAGATGATAGACTATGGATTGACATTGATCTAGATTCATTTATTATGATGACAATCATTGAGACATTATTATTTTTATGTGGATGATGATATATTGGATGACATGGACAGGTTATTGATGTTGATTTTAGACATGTGACATTGATATTATGGTTAGCCTAGTATAGAGATCTATTGATGATGATAAAAGTTGAAAATTGAATTTTAAATGATAAATATTAAATCCTTGATATTGTTGTGATTTGGAATTAATAATTATATGTTACTTATATCATTTGGATGTTCTGATGTGGCCACGAGGCCAAAGGAGGTATTGCTATTTTGCAGGTAAAAATCACAACAATGTCGGGGGACTGGAGACTAACCATATTGGAATTCAGTGTGAAATCAACAAGGTCACCATGGCAACTGTGTTTGATTTGTGTGTGGTGTTATGTTAGGACTTCCCATGGGGGGATTTCCATTATTGTGACCATGGGGGCATATGTGTGCTTTATTTGTTGTGTCCCTTTTTAAAATTATTGTTGTATGTATTTCATTTGTGAGGTGTTCTTTCTTTTAATTTATTTTAATGTGATAGTATAATGTGAGTCATATAGTTAAATTTTAATTAAATTAATTGGGATGTGGAATGTAAATTAAATGTTATTGTCTTGAGTAATAATTAAATTTGAATTATATTATGTATCACTATATGATAAATAAATAAATCTTATGTCAAAAGATTGAAATAAATGAATGTCATAGATATTAATGCATTTTGAAAGAGTGTGTAAGTTACCATGTAAGGATGTGTAAGAAATTGTAAGAGGTTGTAAGGCTGATTTTGGAAGGTCAAACACTCCTTCCTCTTTGAAATTCAAATTTGGCCTTGAAGGACAAATTTGGAGGCTTGTGGGACAAGTTAAACTTGTCCCACACCTCTCAAAAACCTCCACCAACCATGATTATTATTTTGGAGTCAAAATAAATCTATTTTATTATGTTTTGATATGATTTTGTGTAGGTATTGATTGCACTTATCTTACAAATTTTAAAAGCATTCCTTTTTGAGTATGGGTTGAGCTTGTGTATATAAGTAATTTTTCATTCACATTTATTGTGATTTAATTGTATTTGATGTTGATTGCATGTTGGGATGAGGAAAAATTATGTGGCATCCCACTTGGAGTCCACATCATCCTCTTCCACCTTCTCCTTTAAACATGTGAATTTCCTCCTCATTTGAGGTTATTGAAAGTTTGTGATTTCACTCTTGGGGGTCAATTTTTTTCTTGCATTGGGAGCTTGCTTGTGCAAGGAGCTTCGATTGTTTTGCATGTTCTTCATTTGCTATTTTGGAACTGGTTTTTGTGCAACAAAGGAATTTTGTTTTGGAAACAAGTCTCCATTATGGAGAGGTAGGCTCTCACTCTTTTAAAATTGTTGTGTTCCCTCTTTTAGCATGAATTTTTATGTGTTTGTGTTTGCAATTATTAGAGGGATGGGTAGAATGCTTAGGGCATGGTGTGGAGAGAAGACTATGAGGTTTATCGGAGGAGGGATAAGGGATTTTCCATTAGCACTTGTTCTTGTGGAGGGTGTGTTGGTTTGGGATTCACCTAGGAAAATAATATGCTTGCATTTCTTACTTGGGGAGGCATAAGGGATAAATTTGGAGGAGGGATAAGGAGGGTTCGAGGAGGGATAAGGTTTATGGGATTGATGTGTTTTGGTAGTTTGTTTTTCTGGATGCCCAATTCAACATGGGAGGCATAAGGACACCTCCATAGTTCTTCCTCTTTTTGGCTTGATTTCGTGGAGAAGGAGCCTTTGTTTTGATTGAAATTGGTTGTTGTAGTTGAGAACTACATCTTTTGTTTGTGCATTTCCTTGTGCATGTGAATGTATGTTATATGTGAAGAAGCTATGTTGCCATGTGTTGTTTTATCATGTTCCATTCCAATATGGTTGGGGCTCGGGGGCCAATGGGGAAAGATGGCTTCTCTTTTTCCCATTGGATGTCTTGGTTGGGTGGAGAGTGTTTCCTTTCCCCCTTCCTTGTTGTGATCAAAAGAAGGATGAAAGAAGAAGAAAACAACATGCTCTGTTTGGAGAAGAATTCCACAGTTTGACAGTCATCTCCTTGAGTAGATTTGAATGTAACCTATCCCACTTTGAGTGGATGAGTGTATATATCTTTTAATGTGAAATGATGGCATTGTAATGGAAGTTGTAATTGAATTGAGAAATGTAAAGAAAAATTATATTCCTTGTTTTACTTGGATAGAAAATGTGAAAGATGTTTCATACCATGTATTAGACAAATTGAAATCAAATTGAAAAGGAAATCAGTTGTAAGTTATTTGAACTATCAATAAAGTGTTGGAAATGATTCCTTTAAATTTTATATGGCAATGTATTCTGGATTTGTATTGTTGTCCTTGAAAGAAATTTTGTTTTGAAAAGAAATAAGAACCTCTGTTTTGAAATGTTATCTCTGTGTGAAAAGAAAATGCGTATGGGAGAGAAATACAACATTTTGTTCCTTGTAATTATTAAAATTTGAAATACTAAATGTTGCCTTATTGTCTAAATGAGAAGATGGATAAATTAATTGTTTAGACAAGATTTGACAAGTTTACCATGTTTTGGAAGTGGCAAATAGATCATTACAGTTGTTAATAAATGAACTCTGTTCCTTTTCTTTTATAAATCTGGCAATTAAATTTTATCTAATAAATGTGCAGTTCAGATCTGAAACTTAAATTAAGTATTGAAACAATGTAATTTAGATGCAATAAGTTATAAGGAATTCAATTTGACCTCAACACCAGAGAAAGACATTTAAGAACTTCACAAAATCAATTTTTGAACTTGTTGGACCACTTTCCCATCAAAGGATGTAAAATATATCAGTTGCAACTCAATCCATAAATTTAACTTTAAAAACAATCTAAAATCTACCCAATATCATTCCTCCATGTTCAATTTACATGTTGAAAAGAAGAAATATTAAAATTGAACAAATCTTACAAGTAGGAAAAATTGTCAGTTTTAAATGTGAAACCCTAGCAAATTGATTTCTTAAAATTGACCCTTGAAACTTCACCAAATTCAAAATTGATGTTTTCTCGTGTAAATAGGACTCGAGAGCTTTCTAAAAGTCCTTTTTTTCCCAAAATGGAGTTCCCAATCAAAAGTTATGGCCATTTGAAGTTTTACTTCAAAATGGCCATCCAAAACCAAAAATGAAATAATTCGACCTTAGAAAAATTTAAATTTTGAACTTTAGAAAAATTTCCAAAAAAGTTCATGGCCCCGCCACCCTCTCATCCTATAAGAAATCACCACGTGGCACCTTGGAGGGTGGACCCTTATTAAAACTTAACATTTTGAAAATTTCCTTGGGAAAATTTTCCCAATTTTTCCCGCAACCCCGCGGCCCCCAACCAATCACGTGCTGACACGTGGCAGAGAGGTGCGCGGGTTCAAATTGAAAACTTAGATTTTTTTGAAAATTTTTCCTTGGAAAATTTTCAAAAATATCCCCACAACTCCGTGTCCCCGTAGCCAATCACGTGACGACACGTGGCATGGCGGGTGCGAAAGAAAATTCAAAACATAACTTTTTGCCTTTGGGAAAAATTTTTCCTCCGCACCTTTTCCTCTGCAAATAGGGTGTTTAACGTCACCCTCGAGGCATGGGCCCACACAATTCATTTTACCTTTTAACCTCTTTTGGCAAAAAAATCCCAAATATTCTCCACCGCTCCTGCCCGTGGCCAATCACGTGGCCATTTGAGCTAGCGCGGAGGCACAGAGGGAAATTTTCCTTCAAAAATTATTTGGGAAAATTTTCAAGTTTTTCCCCACATGACCCACTGGCTCGACCCAATCACGTGTTGACACGTGGAAATTTGGGCATCGGCGGGGGTGCGGAGATATTTTCTCCCTAACCCCGCGGACCTTCAAGGGAAAATTTTCCCCTAAAACTCTACCCGGCCATAACTTGAGTTTTACAAGGAGTTAGGAGGACTTATTTATATGGTTGGAAAGGTGAGGAAATTTCCTATCCAATGAACCTATTTTAGGAAATTTTTGATAACTCTAAATGTGTGAAAAATCTAGTTGAACTTCTAGGCCTGTTTGAGAGCAGACATGAGGGAGATTTGCTCCCTGAACCTAAGTAAAACATGTAACCCTAATTTTGGAACCTTATGAACTTGCGATAAGATAAAAATGGAAATCTTGTGTTTAGTTAATCATAATCTGTTCTGAACCTATTAGTTCAAACTAGTGTCTTGCAACTTAGTTGTAGACTCTTCTTATAAAAAAAAAATTATTCCATAATTTTTCCTAGTTTGTTTCTTGGTCTCAAGTGATAGTTGAAGCAGGCATCACACTTGGTATCAAAGTAGTGGTTCAAAGGCTTGGACCATTGGGCACACTAGAAAATTGAGACTTGAGACTTTAAAACTAGCAAATCTATTAACTTAGAAAAACAAAACTGTTTGAAATTGTTCATGTTAGTAAACTTAGAAAACTAAAGGAAACTCAAGGTAATGAACTAACTCCCCACTGCAGTCTCATGCAGGGAACTCAGACGGAGCAGAGGAACATTCACGGAGATTTAGAGTCACCACCACCACCTCCACCACCACCACTAGACCAAGGCTTAGCATATATCCTACCACATATTTTGTAGACCCTCCAGGATGTTAATGCTGCCCTACGTGGAGGATCAGTAGGAGGGCACTTAGGTAGGTAGGATAGAGATACTTCCATAGAGGGACATGCACCTCCTCCACCTAGTGAGGAGGATGGAGGAGAGAATTTTCATGGAGAGTCGGCTAGAGCAGAGTCTCCCTTGAGGGGACATGGTGACCATATTTTAGGATAAAGAGAGAGGTCTTGGAGCCCTAGGCTCGGGGATAGGCAGGTGGAGAGGCCCAGAGGCCGTCAGACCATAACTGCGGATCACATTAGAGAGATCCTAAAGCTTAGGCCCTCACATTATTCAGGTGACATAGGGGGATTCTAAGTAGAGGCCTAGTTGGTTAGCTTGAGCGGTTGCTTCAAGCTTTGTCCTTGTTCTAGCAACACAAAAGCTCATGTTGAGATCCATCTACTAAAGGATGGAGTTGGAGTATGGTGGAGGAAAAAGGAGCATAAGATCTATATAGATTTAGAGATAGTCACTTGGGAGTGTGTGAGGAGAGATTCAGAGAGTAGATACTTGCCATAGAGATTCATATACGAGAGGATTGATGAGTTCCATGATCTTCACATGCTTCCCTTATAGTGGTCGAGTATGAGAGTAGGTTTCTAAACTTGCTTCAATATGTTGATTACATGCGGGATGAGCAGTGTGAATCCACAGTTTCATCTAGGGCCTTAATATAGAATTGGAGGTGCAGATTCAGATCCACTACCCATAGACATTAGCAGAGGCCGTTGAGAAGGCCTACATTACAGAGGAGACTCGGGGTAAAACCCAACAGGCTAGAGACCGGGTCAAGAGCCATATTCAGTAGTTGTAGGATAGTAGATCGAGGGGGTCAACTCCTACTTGTGGTGGTTAGCATTCTTCATAATCATCTTTTAGACCACATGAGCAAGTAAGAAAAGTAGTCCCGTCCCACCTTTAGGCCTCCTTAGAGAGTTTATACATAGAGAGGTCATAGTATGGGGCCTCCTCTTAGGGGACCCACTAGACACAGGGTGGAGCTAAAGCTCGGTCAATATGAGCTTGACCACAAGGCCACAACAAACTATAGTTGGATCATCATGATCCATGGCACCCACCTCTAGGGGACCTTCCGAAGGTGCTTCTATTTGGAGAGGTTCAGGTGGTGGTTGTTTTGGGTGTGGAGCAAGAGGGACACTTTTAGAGAGATTACCCTTAGAATACTAATAAGGGTAAGGCACCCATCTCAGAGCCTACAATCAGAGACATGGGATGGAGTCACAGGATCTATGCAGTGATCGAGAACTGCCAGGCCAAGCACCAGAGCACAGTCATTGAGACCATAGGTAGTATTGGAGGTGTTCCTACCTCCATATTGTTTGAATCTGTTCTTCTGATTCATTTATTGCACCATCCTTAGTAGAGTGATGCAGGATGGTGGCTGTTAGATAGGGTCATAGTTGGGATGTTGAGATGGCTTCAGGAGCCAAGGTCTCTGTAGACTCCTTAGTAAAGGAGTGTGTTGTTAACTTGGGACCTTTCACCACCACTTCAGATCTCCTCATACTTCATTTGGGCTCATATGGAATCATTTTAGGCATAGATTGGTTATCTACACATAGGGCTAGGATGGATTGCTATAACAAGACAATATCTTGTGTAGATGATCTCATATTTTAGTCGATGATTTCTGGGGTTAGAAGACCTGTTTGTATTTAAACTATCTCTACTATGCAGCTCAAGCGGTGTGTGCGATGGGGTTGTCAAATGTATGTAGTCATAGTTATTGACTGGATAGAGGATGGGTCTAGTGGGCTATTGCTAGATCACCATCCCATTTTGAGAGAGTATGCAGATGTTTTTCTAGGGGAGCTACCGGGATGCCACCACATGAGATTGATTTCCAATTGATCGGTTCCGTGAGTAGAGCCTATCTCATGAGCTCCTTATCAATGACCACCCCGAGCTCTATGAGCTAATGTTAAAGCTGGAGGGCCTTCTAGAGAAAGGCCTTATCCATTCGAGTGTATCCCCTTGGGGTGCACCAGTTATATTTGTGAAGAAGAAGGATGGATCCTTGCGGTTGTGCATAGATTACCGCCAGTTGAACAAAGTGACGATCAAGAATCATTATCCCCTGCCTCACATTGATGACTTGTTTGATCAAATGAGGGGAGCCACAGTGTTCTCTAAGATTGATCTCAAGTCCGGGTACCTTGATTGAGGATTACGGAGGTAGACATCTATAAGACTACTTTTCGAATGAGGTATGGGCACTATGAGTTCACAGTGGTGCCTTTTGGCTTGACAAATGCCCCTACAGTGTTTATGAGTTTGATGAATGGGGTATTCAGGACCTTTTAGATCACTTCCTTCTCATATTTCTTGATGACATTCTAATTTACTCACGTACTGCGTGATGAGCATGAGGGGCACCTTCGTCAAAATTCTTCAGTGTCTTTGTGAGTAGCAGCTTTACGGGAACTTGAGAAGTGTGCTTTCTTTCGAGTCGAGAGGTTCAAGACTTGGGTCATATCATCTTAGGGAAGGTATCAAAGTCAATCCTTCCAAGATTAGAGCCATTATGGATTTTCCAGCACCCACTACAAAGGATGAGAGAGGTGCGTAGCTTCATGGGGTTAGCAGGTTACTATAGGAGATTTGTTTAAGATTTCTTTGATAGTACACCCCATCACCTCCCTTCAACGGAAAGGGAAGAAGTTTGTTTTTTCGAGACGAGGTGTGAGCAAGCATTTAGGTCCACTCGAAGGAATGCCTCACTACAACACCTATCTTACATTACGGTGTTGGACCCACATGGTGAGTTCTTTGTGTGCACAGATGCTTCGTTGGCAGGCCTAGGAGGTGTTCTTATGCAGGAAGGAAAATTTGTAGCCTTTGAGTCTCGCAAACTCAAATATCATGATCTTAACTATCTAACCCATGATCTTGAGCTTGCGGTAGTTGTGCATGCTTTAGTTCATTAGAGACACTTCCTTCTTGGTCAGAGATTCATACTCAGGACAGATCATTTGAGTCTTTTCCACCTCTTCACGCATGCACCCAATCTAAATGCTTGTCGAGAGGCATTGGATGGAGTTACTTTGTGAGTACGACATGGAGATAGAGCATGTGAAAGGGAAGGAGAATGTGGTTGCAGATGCTCTCAGCAGATGGAGGTGTTTGAGCATGGCTACTTCAGTGAGAACAGATTTACATAGTAGGATCTTTCGAACTTCCTCTTGATAGTTTCTATATTGCTGATCGAACAGAGATTGAGTCCCGAGAGAGCCCTTGAGGGAAATTTGATGGTTTATATCTAGAGGTAGATGGTATTCTCGTGCACAGAGGTTAGATATATATTTCCTAAAGATGGAGGCTTGAGGCAAGATATCTTGATAGAGGCACATCGTGTGCACCCTATTCAGCCCATCCTGGGGTGAAGAAGATGCACACCACTTTGAGACAACTATATCACTGGAGAGGTCTTTGCAAGGATGTGGCTCAGTTTGTGTCACGCTATTTAGAGTGCCAGAAAGTGAAGGCCGAGCATCAGCATCTAGCTAGCCTTCTCTATCCTCATGCTATATCGGAGTGGAAATGGGACACCATTTCCATGGATTTCATTTTTAGGTTACCGATGTTGAGATATCACCATGACACCATCATGGTCACGGTTGATAAATTGACAAAAGTAGCTCACTTTTCTCTGGTGAAGACCACCTATAAAGCTAGTGCAGTGGCACGTGTTTACTTGGATGAGATTGTCGTTGCACGAGATTCTGCAGAAGATCATTTGTGATCGCGATCCTTTGTACACTTCCCATTTCTTGACTACCATGCAGTATGTTCTCGGGAAAGGATTAACTTAAGCATAGCTTATCACCCGAGAGATAGATGGACAAAAGGAGAGGGTGAATCAAATTTTGGAGGACATGCTTAGGATGTATGTGATGGATCACCAAGCGAGATGGGTGGAGTATCTCAGTATCTTGTGGACTTTTTCTACAATAGTAGTTTTGAGTTCTATAGGCATGGCTCCTTTCCGGGCCTTGTATGGTAGGGAGTGCAGACACCCCTTAGTGGGACAGTTGGAGGATAGAGTATCTCTTGGACCAGCTCTTTTGTAGTACATGGAGTAGCAGGTAGTGTTGATCGTGAAAGATTGTAGGAGGCACAAGATAGGTAGAATAAGTATGTTGATCAGCATAGAACCGAGCATAATTTTGATGTGGGCATGAAGGTTTTCCTTCGTTTTAGGCCACATAAGATCCCGATCCATTATGGAAAAGGTTCTAAGTTAGCTCCTTGGTTCGTTGGACCTTTGGAGATCTTGGAGCGTATCGCCCCATTGGCCTACTATCTAGCATTTCCACCCAGCTTGTCTCGCGTACATGATGTGTTTCATGTTTCTATTCTTAGGAGATACATCACAGATCCTTCTCATGTACTGGATTGGACATCATTGTAGGTGTAGGATCAGGGGAAGGTGATGGTGGAGCACGTCCATATCATAGATCGTAGGACCCTGGGCCTTCGAGGTAGAGAGATTGATCGGTACAAGTGTAGTGGGACAAATATGATGAGACTGCAACCACTTGGGAGGATGCTACTTGCTTTACGAGAGTAGTTTCCACATTTTTCCAGTGACTTCTAGGAGGAAGTTGAGCCTAAGGGGAGGGGATGTAGTGCCCACTTTCCATCTGACACTACTTGATCATATTTTGGACATTATTGTGTTTTAATATAGCATGATGTGTATATACTAGCTCATGGATTACTATGGACATTATTATATTTTTCTCAAGATGATGATTAGATGATAGACTATGGATTGACATTGATCTATATTCAGTTATTATGCTTGATGATCATTGAGACATTATTATTTTTATGTGGATGATGATATACTTTGGTTGACATGGACATGTTATTGATATTGATTTTAGACATGTGACATTGATATTATGGATATCCCTAGTATAGAGATCTACTTGGATGATGATAAAAGTTGCAAATTGAATTTTAAATGATAAATATTAAATCCTTGATATTGTTGTGATTTGGAATTAATAATTATATTTTTCTTATATCATTTGGATGTTTTGATGTGACCACGAGGCTGAAGGAGGTATTGCTATTTTGCAGTAAAAATCACAACAATTTCGGGGACCGGAGACTAACCATATTGGAATTCAGTGTGAAATCAACAAGGTCACCATGGCAATCCGTGTTTGATTTGTGTGTAGTGTTATGTTAGGACTTCCCATGGGGGATTTCCATTATTGTGACCATGGGGGCATATGTGTGCTTTATTTGTTGTGTCCCTTTTTAAAATTATTGTTGTATGTATTTCATTTGTGAGGTGTTCTTTCTTTTAATTTATTTTAATGTGATAGTATAATGTGAGAGTCATATAGTTAAATTTTAATTAAATTAATTGGGATGTGGAATGTAAATTAAATGTTGTTGCCTTGATTATTAATTAAATTTGAATTATATTATGTATCACTATATGATAAATAAATAAATCTTATGTCAAAAGATTGAAATAAATGAATGTCATAGATATTAATGCATTTTGAAAGAGTGTGTAAGTTACCATGTAAGGATGTGTAAGAATTTGTAAGAGGTTGTAAGGCTGATTTTGGAAGGTCAAACACTCCTTCCTCTTTGAAATTCGAATTTGGCCTTGAAGGACAAATTTGGAGGCTTGTGGGACAAGTTAAACTTGTCCCACACCTCTCAAAACCTCCACCAACCATGATTATTGTTTTGGAGTCAAAATAAATCTATTTTATTATGTTTTGATATGATTTTGTGTAAGTATTGATTGCACTTATCTTACAAATTTTAAATGCATTCTTTTTTGAGTATGGGTTGAGTTTGTGTATGTAAGTAATTTTTTCATTCACATTTATTGTGATTTAATTGTATTTGATGTTGATTGCATTTGGGATGAGGAAAAATGATGTGGCATCCCACTTGGAGTCCACATCATCCTCTTCCACCCTCTCCTTTAAAAATGTGAATTGCCTCCTCATTTGAGGTTGTTGAAAGTTTGTGATTTCACTCTTGGGGTCAATTTTTCTTGCATTGGGAGCTTGCTTGTGGAAGGAACTTGGATTGTTTTGCATGTTCTTCATTTGTTGTTTTGGAAGTGCTTTTTGTGTAAAAAAGGACTGTTGTTTTGGAAACAAGTCTCCATTATGGAGAGGTAGGCTCTCACTCTTTTAAAATTGTTGTTTTCCCTCTTTTAGCATGAATTTTGAATGTGTTTGTGTTTGCAATTATTAGAGGGATGGGTAGAATGCTTAGGGCATGGTGTGGAGAGAAGACTATGAGGTTTATTAGAGGAGGGATAAGGCATTTTCCATTGGCACTTGTTCTTGTGGAGGGTGTGTTGGTTTGGGATCCACCTAGGAAAAGAATATGCTTGCATTTCTTACTTTGGGGAGGCATAAGGGATAAATTTGGAGGAGGGATAAGGAGGGGTTGAGGAGGGATAAGGTTTATGGGATTGATGTGTTTTGGCGGTTTGGTTTTTTTGGTGGATGCCCAATTCCAACATGGGAGGCATAAGGAGACCTCCATAGTTCTTGCTCTTGCTTGGCTTGCTTGCTTGGAGAAGGAGCCTTTATTTTGATTGAAATTGGTTGTTGTAGTTGAGAACTACATCTTTTGTTTGTGCATTTCCTTGTGCATGTGAATGTATGTTATATTTGAAGAAGCTATGTTGCCATGTGTTGTTTTATCATGTTCCATTCCAATATGGTTGGGGCACGGGGCCAATGGGGAAAGATGGCTTCTCTTTTTTCCATTGGATGTCTTGGTTGGGTGGAGAGCATTTCCTTTCCCCTTCCTTGTGTGATCAAACAAAGGATGAAAGAAGAAGAAAACAACATTACTACTGTTTGGAGAAGAATTCCATAGTTTGATAGTCATCTCCTTGAGTAGATTTGAATGTAACCTATCCCACTTTGAGTGGATGAGTGTATATATCTTTTAATGTGAAATGATGGAATTGTAATGGAAGTTGTAATTGAATTGATAAATGTAAAGAAAAATTATATTCCTTGTTTTACTTGGATAGAAAATGTGAAAGATGTTTCATACCATGTATTAGAAAAATTGAAATCAAATTGAAAAGGAAATCAGTTGTAAGTTATTTGAACTATCAATAAAGTGTTGGCAATGATTCCTTTAAATTTTATATGGCAATGTATTCTAGAATTTTTATTTTTGTCCTTGAAAGAAATTTTGTTTTGAAAAGAAATAAGAACCTCTGTTTTGAAATGTTATCTCTGTGTGAAAAGAAAATGCGTATTGGAGAGAAATACAACATTTTGTTCCTTGTAATTATTAAAATTTGAAATACTAAATGTTGCCTTACTTTCTAAATGATAAGATGGATAAAGTAATTGTTTAGACAAGATTTAACAAGTTTACCATGTTTTGGAAGTGGCAAATAGATCATTACATTTGCTAATAAATGAACTCTCCTTTCTTTCTTTTATAAATTTGGCAATTAAATTTTATCTAATAAATGTGCAGCTCAGATCTAAAACTTAACTTAAGTACTGAAATAATGTAATTTAGATGCAATAATTTATTAGGAATTCAATTTGACCTCAACACCAGAGAAAGACATTTTAAGAAATTCACAAAATCAATTTTTGAACTTCTTTGGACCACTTTCCCATCAAAGGATGTAAAATATATCACGATTGCAACTCAATCCATAAGTTGAACTTTAAAAACAATCTAAAATCTACCCAATATCATTCCTCCATGTTTAATTTACATGTTGAAAAGAAGAAATATTAAAATTGAATAAATCCTACAAGTAGGAAAAAAATTGCCGATTTTAAATGTAAACCCTGCAGATTTATTTCTTAAAATTGACCCTTGAAACTTCACAAAATTAAAAATTTATGTTTTTTTGTGAAAATAGGACTTCGAGAGCTTTCCAGAAAGTCCTTGTTTTCCCAAAATGGAGTTCCAAATTAAAAGTTATGGCCATTTGAAGTTTTACTTCAAAATGGCTATCCAAAACCAAAAATGAAATAATTCGACCTTAGAAAAATTTAAATTTTGAACTTTAGAAAAATTTCCAAAAAAAGTTCCATGGCCCCGCCACCCTCTCATCCTATAAGAAGTCACCACATGGCACCTTGGAGGGCGGACCCTTATTAAAACTTAACATTTTGAAAATTTTGCCTTGGGAAAATTTTCCCAATTTTCCCGCACCCCGCATGGCCCCCAACCAATCACGTGCTGACACATGGCAGGGAGGTGCACGGGTTCAAATTGAAAACTTAGATTTTTTTGAAAATTTTTCCTTTGGAAAATTTTCAAAAATATCCCCGCAGCAAATCATGTGATGACACATGGCATAGCAACCGTGAAAGAAAAAATTCAAAACATAACCTTTTGCCTTTGGGAAAAATTTCACTTTTTCCTCCATGGACCCACACCCCCAATAGGGTGTTGACACATGTCACCCTTAGAGGCATGGGACCCATAATTCATTTTACCTTTTAACCTCTTTTGCAAAAAATCAAAATATTCTCCGCCGCTCCGCCAGCCCGCGGCCAATCACAAGGTGCCACGTGGCCATTTGAGCTAGCGCAGAGGCACAGAGGGAAATTTTCCTTCGAAAAATTATTTGGGAAAATTTTCAAGTTTTTCCCACAACCCGCCAGCCTAACCCAATCATGTGTTGACACGTGGCAATTTGGGCATCGGTGGGGGTGCGAGATATTTTCTCCCTAACCCCGCGGACCTTCAAGGGAAAATTTTCCCCTAAAACTCCGCCTGGCCATAACTTGAGTTTTACAAGGAGTTAGGAGGACTTCTTTATATGGTTGGAAAGGTGAGGAAATTTCCTATCCAATGAACCTAGTTTAGGAAATTTTTGATAACTCTAAATATGTGAAAAATATAGTTAAACTTCTGGGCCTGTTTGAGAGCAGGCATGAGGGAGATTTGCTCCCTGAACCTAAGTAAAACATGTAACCCTAATTTTGGAACCTTGTGAACTTGTGATAAGATAAAAATGGAAATCTTGTGTTTGGTTAATCAAAATCTATTCCAGAACCTATTAGTTCAAACTAGTGTCTTGCAACTTAGTTGTAGACTCTTCTTATCAAAAAAATTTATTCCATATTTTTTCCTAGTTTGTTTCTTAGTCTCAAGTGGTAGTTGAAGTAGACATCAAAATTGGTATTAGAGTAGTGGTTCAAAGGCTTGGACCATTGGGAACACTAGAAAATTGAGATTTGAGACTTTAAAACTAGTAAATCTGTTAACTTAGAAAAACAAAATTGCTTGAAATTGTTCATGTTAGTAAACTTAGAAAACTCAAGGAAACTCAAGGTAATGAGCTAACTCCCACTGCAGTGCATGCGGGAACTCAAATGGAGTAGGAGGAAAATTTGTAGAGATTCAAAGTCACCACCACCACCTCCACCACCGCCACCACCACCACCAAACTAGGGCTTAGCAACTATCCTACCACATATTTTGCGGACCCTCCATGATGTTAATGCTGCCCTACATGGATGATCGATAAGAGGGCACTCGGTAGGTAGGACATAAATACTTCCATAGAGGGACGTGCACCTCCTCCACTTAGTGAGGAGGATGGAGGAGAGAATTTTCATGGAGATTTAGCTAGATCAGAGTCTCCCTTGAGGGGACATGGTGACTGTATTTCAGGACAAAGAGAGAGGTCTCGGAGCCCTAGGCTCAGGGATAGGTAGGTGGAGAGCCCGGAGGCCGTTAGACCATAGATGTGGATCACATTAGGGATATCCTGAAGCTTAGGAACTCACATTATTCAAGTGACATAGGGGATTCTAGTCGAGGCACTGGTTGGTTAGCTTGAGTGGTTGCTTCAAGCTTTGTCTTTGTTCTAAAGCAACACGAAAGCTTGTGTTGCGATCCATCTACTAAAGGATGGAGATAAAGTATGGTCATGGATAGAGGAGAAGAAGCTCCATATAGATTCGAGAGAAAGTCACTTGGGATCTGTTTGAGGAGAGATTTAACATCGAGATACTTGCCACGAGATTCATACTGACTTCCTTACAAAGTGGTGAGTATGAGAGTAGGTTCTTGGACTTACTTTAGTATGTTGATTACATGCGGGATGAGCAGGTGCGGATCCACGAGTTCATCTGGGCCTTAATATAGACATTGGAGGTGTAATTTGGATCCACTACCCACGAGACATTAGCGAGAGGCCATTGAGAAGGCCTAAATTGTAAAGGAGACTCGGGGTAAAACCCAACGAGTGCTAGACCGGTCAGAGCCATATTTAGTAGTTACAAGATAGTAGATCAAGGGTGTCGGCATTATTCACCATCATCTTTTAGACTAGAGCAGCAACAACAACAATAGTCCCGTCCACCGTTTAGGCCTCCTCAAAGAGCCGATGCACGAGAGGGTCACGGTATGGGCCCTCCTCTTACGGGACGCACTAGGACACGGGGTCTCAACAACAGAGGCCACAATAGACTATAGCTAGATCATCAGGATCCATGGCACCTACCTCTAGGGCACATTTCGAGGTGCTTATTTTTAGAGAGGTTCGGGTTGTGGTTGTTTCGGTGTGGAGCAAGTAGGACACATTTGGACAGATTGCCCCAAAACCCTAATAAGGGTAAGGCACCCATCTCGAGATCCTACGAGATGGAGACATGGTATGGAGTCACAAGATCTATGCGAGAGATCGAGAACCACAAGGCCGAGCACCGAGCATGGTCATTGAGACCACGGTAGTATTGGAGGTGTTCCTAGCTCCATATTGTTTGACTCTGTTCTTCTAATTCATTTATTGCACCATCCTTAGTAGAGCAATGCAGCAAGTGGTGGTGTTAGACAGATGATAGTTAGGATGTTGAGATGGCTTTGGGAGCCAAGGTCTCAGAGACTCCTTAGTTAAGGAGTGTGTTGTTAACTTGGGACCTTTCACCACCACTTCGGATCTCCGCATACTTCTTTTGGGCTCGTGATGGAGTCATTTTAGGCATGGATTGGTTATCTTCACGTAGGGCCGGGATGGATCGCTATCACAAGACTATATCTTGTGCGAGATGATCTCGGAGTTGAGTTGGTGATTTCGGGGTCGGAAGACCTATTTCTATTCACACTATATCCGCTATGCAGCTATGTGTGTGATGGGGTTGTCAAATGTATGTAGTCATAATCAGTGACCGGACAGAGGATGGGTCTAGTGGGCCATCACTAGATGACCATCCCATTTTGAGATAGTATACAGATGTTTTCCCAGGGGAGCTATTAGGGATGCCACCCCCACGTGAGATTGATTTCCATATTTATCAGGTTCTAGGAGCAGAGCCTATCTCACGAGCTCGTTATTAGATGACCACCCCAGAGCTCTATGAGCTCAAGTTACAGCTGGAGGGCCTTCTAGAGAAAGGCCTTATCCATCCTAGCGTATCCCCTTGGGGTGCACTGGTTATATTTGTGAAGAAGAAGGATGGATCCTTGCGGTTGTGCATAGATTATCGCCGATTGAACAAAGTGACTATCAAGAATCGTTATCCCCTACCTTGCATTGATGTCTTGTTTGATCAAATGAGGGGAGCCACGGTGTTCTCTAAGATTGATCTCAAGTCTAGGTACCATCATTTGAGGATTACGGAGGTGACATCCATAAGACAACTTTTTGAATGAGGTATGGGCACTATAAGTTCACAAAGTGGTGCCTTTTGGCTTGATGAATGGGGTATTTAGGATCTTTTAGATTGCTTCATGCTCATCTTTCTTGATGACATTCTAATTTACTCATGTATGTGTGATGAGCATGAGGGCACCTTCGTTAAATTCTTCGATGTCTTTGTGAGTAGCAGCTTTACGGGAACTTGAGAAGTGTCCTTTCTTTCGATTAGAGGTTTAGTACTTGGGTCATATCATCTCAAGGGAAGGTATCATAGTCGATCCTTCCAATATTAGAGCCATTATGGATTGGCCAATACCCACTACAGTGACAGAGGTGCGCAGCTTCATGGGGTTAGCAGGTTACTATAGGAGATTTGTTGAAGATTTCTCTCGGATAGCACACCCCATCACCTCCCTTCAGTGGAAAGGGAAGAAATTTGTTTGGTCAGACAGGTGTGAGTAGGCCTTTAGGACCCTAAAGGAATGTCTGACTATAACACCTATCCTTGCAGTGTCGGACCCACATGGTGAGTTCTTTGTGTGCACAGATGCTTCGTTGGTAGGCCTAGGAGGTGTTCTTATGCAGGAAGGTAGAGTTTTAGCCTTTGAGTCTCACAAACTCAAAGATCATAAGCTTAACTATCCAACTCATGATCTTGAGCTTGCGGCGGTTGTGCATGCTTTAGTTCATTGGAGACACTTCCTTCTTGGTCGGAGATTCATACTCAGGATAGATCATTTGAGTCTTCGCCACCTCTTCACACAACCCAATCTAAACACTCGTTAGAGGCATTGGATGGAGTTGCTTTGTGAGTACGACATGGATATAAAGCATGTGAAAGGGAAGGAGAATGTGGTTGTAGACACTCTCAACAGATGGAGGCATTTGAGCATGACTACTTTAGTGAGCATAGATTTGTGGAGCAAGATCCTTCAGTAGCTTCCTCTTGACAGTTTCTACATTACAGCTCGAGCAAAGATTGAGTCCCAAAGAGCCCTTGAGGGGAAATTTGATGGTTTCTCTCTAGAGACAGATGGAATTCTCAAGCACAGAGGTTGGATATATGTTCCTAAAGATGGAGGCTTGAGGCGGAATATCTTGACAGAGGCACATCGTGACCCCTATTCAGCCCATCCCGGGTGAAGAAGATGCACGCCACTTTGAGACAGCTATATCACTGGAGAGGTCTTCATAGGGACATGGCTTAGTTTTTTTCACACTGTTTAGAGTGCCAGAAAGTGAAGGTTGAGCATCAGCATCCAGCTAGCCTTCTCTATTCTCATGTTATCTTTGGAGTGGAAATGGGACACCATTTCCATGGATTTCATTGTTAGGTTACCGATGTCGAGATATCACCACGACGCCATCATGGTCACGGTTGATAAATTGACAAAAGTAGCTCACTTTTATCTTGTGAAGACCACCTATAAAGCTAGTGTGGTGGCAGGTTTTTACTTGGATGAGATTGTTAGGTTACATGGGATTCTGTGGAAGATCATTTTTGATCGCGATCCTTTGTACACTTCCCATTTCTGGACTACCATGCGGTATGTGTCCTCGTGATGAAGATTAATTTCAGCACAACTTATCACCTCGAGATAGATGGATAGACTAAGAGGGTGAATTAGATTTTGGAGGATATGCTCATGATTTACGTGATGGATCACAAAGTGAGATGGGAGGAGTATTTGTATCTTGTGGAGTTTGCCTACAATAATAGTTTCCAGAGTTCTATAGGCATGGTTCCTTTCCAGGCCTTGTATGGTAGGGAGTGTAGGACACCCCTTAGCTGGGATAGGTTGGAGGATAGAGTATCTCTCGGACCATCTCGTTTAAAAGAGATGGAGTAGTAGGTAGTGTTGATTAGGAAAATATTGTAGGAGGCACATGATAGGTAGAAGAATTACATTGATCAAAGATAGAACCGAGCATAATTTTGATGTGGGCATGAAGGTTTTCCTTCATGTTAGGCCACATAAGAGCCTCGATCCATTATGGAAGAGGTTCTAAGTTAGCTCCTCGGTTCATTGGAACTTTGGAGATCTTGGAGCATATCAGTCCATTGGCCTACTATCTAGCATTGCCACCCACTTGTCTCGCGTACATGATGTGTTTCATGTTTATATTCTTCGGAGATACATCACAAATCCTTCTCATGTCTTGGATTAGACATCATTGCGGGTGCGGGATCAAGGGTAGGTGATGGTAGAGCGCGTTCATATCATAGATTTTAGGACCCTGGGCCTTTGAGGTAGAGAGATTGATCAGGTACATGTGCAGTGGGATAGATATGATGAGACTGTAGCCACTTGGGAGGATGCTACTACTTTACGAGAGTATTTTCCACATTTGTTCCAGTGACTTCTAGGAGGAAGTCGAGTCTAAGGGGAGGGGGATGTAATGCCCAATTTCCTTGGACACTATTTAGATATTGATTTTGACACTACTGATCATATTTTGGACATTATTGTGTTTTGATATAGCAGGATGTGTATATACTAGCTTATGGATTACTATGGACATTATTATATTTTTCTCAAGATGATGATTAGATGATAGACTATGGATTGACATTGATCTAGATTTAGTTATTATGCTTGATGATCATTGAGACATTATTATTTTTATGTGGATGATGATATCTTTGGTTGACATGGATAGGTTATTAATGTTGATTTTAGACATGTGATAGTTGATGTGGGCATGAAGGTTTTCCTTTGTGTTAGGCCACATAAGAGCCCGATCCATTATGGAAAAGGTTATAAGTTAGCTCCTCGATTCATTGGACCTTTGGAGATCTTGGAGCGTATTAGCCCGTTGGCCTCTTGTTTAACATTTCCGCCCAACTTGTCTCACGTACATGATGTGTTTCATGTTTCTCGTTCTTAGGAGATACATCACGAGATCCTTCTCATGTCTTTGGATTGAACATCATTGTAGGTGTAGGATCGGGGGTAGGGGATGGTGGAGCCCATCCGTATTATAGTTGAGTGTAAGGGGAGGGGTATGTAGTGCCCACTTTCCTTGGACACTATTAAGATATTGATTTTGACACTACCGATCATATTTTGGACATTATTTTGTTTTGATATAGTAGGATGTGTATATACTAGCTCGTGTATTACTATGGACATTATTATATTTTTCTTAGTATGATGATTAGATGATAGACTATGGATTGACATTGATTTGGATTCAGTTATTATGCTTGATGATCATTGAGACATTATTATTTTTATGTAGTTGATGATATACTAGTTGACATGGACAGTTTATTGATGTTGATTTTAGACATCGGCATTGATATTATGGATAGACCTAGTATAGAGATCTACCTGGATGCTTTGATAAAAGTTGCAAATTGAATTTTAAATGATAAATATTAAATCCTTGATATTGTTGTGATTTGGAATTAATAATTATATGTTGCTTATATCATTTGGATGTTTTGATGTGGCCACGAGACCGAAGGAGGTATTGCTATTTTACGGTAATAATCACAACAATGTCGGGGACCTGGAGACTAACCATATTGGAATTCGGTGTGAAATCAACAAGGTCACCATGGCAACTATGTTTGATTTGTGTGTGGTGTTATGTTAGGACTTCCCGCGGGTGGATTTCCATTATTGTGACCATGGGGGCATATGTGTGCTTTACTTGTTGTGTCCCTTTTTAAAATTATTTTTGTATGTATTTCATTTGTGAGGTGTTGTTTCTTTTAATTTATTTTAATGTGATAGTATAATGTGAGTCACATAGTTAAATTTTAATTAAATTAATTAGGATGTGGAATGTAAATTAAATGTTGTTGCCTTGATTATTAATTAAATTTGAATTATATTATTTATCACTATATGATAAATAAATAAATCGTATGTCAAAAGATTGAAATAAATGAATGCCATAGATATTAATGCATTTTGAAAGAGTGTGTAAGTTACCATGTAAGGATGTGTAACAAATTGTAAGAGGTTGTAAGGCTGATTTTGGAAGGTCAAACACTCCTTCCTCTTTGAAATTCAATTTGGACTTGAAGGACAAATTTGGAGGCTTGTGTGACAAGTTAAACTTGTCCCACACCCATCAAAACCTCCACTAACCATGATTATTATTTTGGATTCAAAATTAATCTATTTTATTATGTTTTGATATGGTTTTGTGTAGGTATTGATTGCACTTATCTTACAAATTTTAAAAGCATTCCCTTTTGAGTATGGGTTGAGTTTTTGTATGTAAGTAAATTTTTCATTCACATTTAATGTGATTTAATTGTATTTGATGTTGATTACATGTTGGGATGAGAAAAAATGATGTGGCATCCCACTTGGAGTCCACATCATCCTCTTCCACCCTCTCCTTTAAAAATGTGAATTGCCTCCTCATTTGAGGTTGTTGAAAGTTTGTGATTTCACTCTTGGGGTAGAATTTCCTCTTGCATTGGGAGCTTGCTTTGTGGAAGGAGCTTGGATTGTTTTGCATGTTCTTCATTTGTTATTTTGGAACTGGTTTTTGTACAACAAAGGACTGTTGTTTTGGAAACAAGTATCCATTATGGAGAGGTAGGCTCTCACTCTTTTAAAATTTCTATTTACCCTATTTTAACATGAATTTTGAATGTGTTTGTGTTTGCAATTATTACGGGGATGGGTAGAATTATTAGGGCATAGTGTATAGAGAATACTATGAGGTTTATCAAAGGAGGGATAAGGGATTTGCCATTGGAACTTGTTCTTGTGTAGGGTGTGTTGGTTTGGGATCCACCTAGGAAAAGAATATGCTTGCAATTCTTTCTTGGGGAGGCATAAGGGATAAATTTTGAGGAGGGATGAGGGGTTGAGGAGGGATAAGGTTTATGGGATTGATGTGTTTTGGCATTTTTTTTTGTGGATGCCCAATTCCAACATGGGAGGCATAAGGAGACCTCCATAGTTCTTCCTCTTTTTGGCTTGCTTGCTTGGAGAAGGAGCCTTTGTTTTGATTGAAATTGGTTGTTTTAGTTGAGAACTACATATTTTTTGTGCATTTCCTTGTGCATGTGAATGCATGTTATATGTGAAGAAGCTATGTTGCCATGTGTTGTTTTATCATGTTTCATTCCAATATGGTTGGGGCTCGGGGGCAATGGGGAAAGATGGCTTCTCTTTTTCCCATTAGATTTCTTGGTTGGGTGGAGATCGTTTCCTTTCCCCCTTCCTTGTTCGATCAAAAGAAGGATAAAAGAAGAAAAAAACAAAGACATCTTTGTTGTTTGGAGAAGAATTCCATAGTTTGACAGTCATCTCCTTGAGTAGATTTGAATGTAACCTGTCCCACTTCGAGTGGATGAGTGTATATATCTTTTAATGTGAAATGATGGCATTGTAATGGAAGTTGTAATTGAATTGAGAAATGTAAAGAAGAATTATATTCCTTGTTTTACTTGGAAAGAAAATGTGAAAGATGTTTCATACTATGTATTAGACAAATTGAAATCAAATTGAAAAGGAAATCAATTGTAAGTTATTTGAACTATCAATAAAGTGTTGGCAATGATTCTTTTAAATTTTATATGGCAATGTATTCTGGATTTGTATTGTTGTCCTTGAAAGAAATTTTTTTTTTAAAAGAAATAAGAACCTCTGTTTTGAAATGTTATCTCTGTGTGAAAAGAAAATGCGTATGGGAGAGAAATACAACATTATGTTCCTTGTAATTATTAAAATTTGAAATACCAAACGTTGCCTTATTGTCTGAATGAGAAGATGGATAAATTAATTTTTAGACAAGATTTGACAAGTTTACCATGTTTTGGAAGTGGCAAATAGATCATTACAGTTGTTAATAAATGAACTTTGTTCCTTTTCTTTTATAAATCTGGCAATTAAATTTTATCTAATAAATGTGCACTTCATATCTGTAACTTAAATTAAGTATTTAAATAATGTAATTTAGATGCAATAAGTTATAAGGAATTCAATTTGACCTCAACACTAGAGAAAGACTTTTAAGAACTTCACAAAATCAATTTTTGAACTTGTTGGACCACTTTCCCGTGAAAGGATGTAAAATATATCGATTCAACTCAATCCATAAATTTAAATTTAAAAACAATCTAAAATCTACCCAATATCATTCCTCCATGTTCAATTTACATGTTGAAAAGAAGAAATATTAAAATTGAATAAATCCTACAAGTAGGAAAAATTGCGATTTTAATCAGTAAACCTTAGATTGATTTCTTAAAATTGACCCTTGAAAATTTACCAAATTCAAAAATTGATGTTTTCTGTGTAAATAAGACTCCGAGAGCTTTCCTGGAAAGCCCTTTTTTGCCCAAAATTTAGTTCCCAATCAAGAGTTATGGCCATTTGAAGTTTTACTTCAAAAATGGCCATCCAAAACCAAAAATGAAATAATTCGACCTTAGAAAAATTTAAATTTTGAACTTTAGAAAAATTTCCAAAAATGTTCTGCTGCCCCACCACCCTCTCATCCTAGAAGAAGTTTCCACGTAGCACCTTGGAGGTGTGGACCCTTATTAAACTTAACATTTTGAAAATTTTGGCTTGGGAAAATTTTCCCAATTTTCCCATGAACCTGCGGCTGACCAATCACGTGCTTGACACGTGACAGGGAAAGGTCTTGCGAGTTCAAATTGAAAAATTAGAATTTTTTTGAAAATTTTACCTTTGGAAAATTTTCAAAAATATCCCCATGACTCCGCGTCCCCACAGACCCAATCACGTGACAACACATGGCATGGCAGGTACAAAAGAAAATTCAAAAACATAACTTTTTTGCCTTTGGGAAAAATTTCACTTTTTCCTCCATAGACCCGCACCCTTGCAACCAATAGTGTATTAACATGTGTCACCCTTGGAGGCATGGGCCCGCGCAATTCATTTTACCTTTTAACCTCTTTTGGCAAGAAATCCAAATATTCTCCGCCGCTCACTTGGCCCGCGGCCAATCACAAGGTGCCACGTGGCCATTTGAGCTAGCGCGGAGGCACATAGGGAAATTTTCCTTTGAAAAATTATTTGGGAAAAATTTCAAGTTTTTCCCCACAACCCACCGGCCCAACCCAATCACATGTTGACATGTGGCAATTTGGGCATCGGCGGGGTGCGGAGATATTTTCTCCCTAACCCCACGGACCTTCAAGGGAAAATTTTTCCCTAAAACTCCGCCTGGCCATAGCTTGAGTTTTACAAGGAGTTAGGAGGACTTTCTTATATGGTTGGAAAGGTGAGGATATTTCCTATCCAATGAACTTAGTTTAGGAAAGTTTTGATAACTCAAAATATGTAAAAATCTAGTTGAACTTAAGGGCTGTTTGAGAGCGGGGCATGAGGGAGATTTGCTCCACGAACCTAAGTAAAACATGTAGACCTAATTTTGGAACCTTGTGAACTTGTGATAAGATAAAAATGGAAATCTTGTATTTGGTTAATCAAAATCTATTTTGGAACCTGTTATTTCAAACTAGTGTCTTGTAACTTAGTTGTAGACTCTTCTTATCAAAAAAATTTATTCCATAATTTTTGTAACATCCACATTTTAATACTTTAGAACAAGAATTTTTTCATTTTTTTATTACTATTTTCTAGTTCTAAATACATAATTTAGAACACACAGATCATAACAATCATTCTTATAATAGATAACCATATGCAGCTATAATGACTTGGTATACCACCGATCTATTCATTCCATGACTCGGTGAACTACCGATCTATTCATGTGTATCTTAGAGTTTGGTGTTTTCAATAGAACACTTCATTCTCATGGTTCTCTTCCCTAATCTAGGATTTTGAGTACTCAGTCCAAGGAACCTATCTGAATAATTGTTACCATTATTCATCGGCATCACGTTCCTTAGACTAGGTGACATAGGACAACACAATCAACAGCTTGCGATACTTTGGCCAAAGATTTGAAACATACTATTCATGTTACTTATTCCTTGATGGCATACTCGTCAATCCAGAATACGTCCTTCACCCCACTCCAATGTTATATAGAATGTCTTATACTGACTTCTGTCAGTCCCCTTGCCCCAAGTTTTCACTCTGGATCGAGGTTAATATCATAATTCACGTTATAAGGATGCCCTTGAAGACTAGGGGTAAGCTGACATACTGGGTCAACCAATGTTAACCCCATGTGTTAGGGTACCCTGAGTCTCAAAGGGTAGCCTCATAACCTGTCTATGGTCCTAACCAGTCCCGAAGGGAAATCTTGATCAAGTTTCAAGTGTAAATCTTAACGATCAATGCAGAAGGGTGTTGCCATATGTCATCTGCATTGTTGTATCCTTGAGAAGATCCTAATCTTCTTGAAGGTACAACCCTACAGTTGACATGTGTCAACATCCTACGAAATAGCCTCGGAAAGATGTACATACCTCCAAGAATTCACTTATGTTGAGTTATATTTGGATTACAGGCCCTCCTAATTGGGTAGCCTTCCCTAACCCTAGGTCCCACACTTCTTGAGTTACCTTTTGTAATTAGGTTCAGTTTTACAGAGAAAAGTTTTAATAAGATTTAAGATTGTTTCAAGTTGTTGATTGGTACCTAACAACCTTGTACCCTCATAATAGGACAACAGCCCTAAGTTTTCCCATTAGGAAAATAACTAAACCAACAAGGGTTCCAAAGACTGAAACATATCAGACTTATTACCATTAAGACATGGTGATTTATAACCATCAATTACATTGCTTTGAATTAGAACATTAAGAGAGTAATAGAATACTCTTCCAGTTATAGCTACATTTTAGGGCATAGTTCAACCTCAACATTCCCTAAAAATGTAGTGGTCTTATTTACAATTTTACCACAATCATAAGATGTAAAGAATTACTAACCAAAAAAATGTAGTACCCAGCCATATATTTAGCTAAGGCTTACTTAGGGAATCCATCTAGATCCCATTGAATATAATAGTAAGAATGCACTCTCATTCATACAGACAAAAGAAGATCATTTCAACAAATAAGAACACAACCACATAAGTAATATGTCCCCATTTCATTTATTCCCAAACCTATACAATTACAACCTATGCACTTCAGCATATTTTAATACAATAGTCTTCAGCAAAAGAGTAACTTTCTTCTATAGTACAATTAGAAAAATCATGTCGAATTCTTCATAAAAACTAGATTAAACAGTCTGTGCATCATTTCAGATCTGCCTGCCTTTACCACTTAAGATGACCATCTGCAAAAATTGCTAGCACGGGTCAGTTCAGTGAACTGAGCATGATAAGCACTAATCCTTAAACAATTGCATTCCACTAATTGTTTTCATTAAACAATCCTATTTAAATGACATCAATTTCATCAAATCCAAAATCATGGCTCACACTAGTTTCCTTTTTCAAATGACTAGTATATCTTAATTCAAATCACAGACATAATTTCAACTTAGTCTATTTCAGATGATTTGTATAATACAAGAAAAGAAGAAAGGACATTCGGTAACATATGTACCTAATCATCCGCAAGGCCAAGAACAGTGTCAATCATGTTTGTTCATTCCAATTAAAAAAATAAAACCTTTTTAAGGTAAGCATCCAACAGTTTGCATAAAAACAATTTAAGCAAAGGATAGATTACTGTCTCATGCAAGATCACCACAAAACTACCATTAACTCTATTATACCAATTTTCAATCATTGATAAGTATGCAAAATTCTAACTACAGGGTTACCTTTATACAAGAGATAACAAACTGAGTTTAAATTCAAGACAATGGTACTACCAGTAAATGAAAGGAGTCTTCTAAGTTAAGATCTCACCACTTACAATTTCTTCCCTCTTATTCTTAATAGTCTTGTCATCTCATAACCAGACAGTAGAGTTCCTTATAGGAATTCTAAAGAAGAGAACACTATAATTTCAAGAGAGAGTGAGTACCTTCGTATTTCGAAATCCTATAACAACTATCTTTCATAACTTAGAGGAAGGAACAGAGAAAATCAGAACTCTATTTTAATCAAGTTCAGAACTGTACAACTTCCAAGAAGTAATATATATATATTCTAATCCAATCAGGGAAAAAGGAGGCAAGTAAAGCAACACTTAAGTTTAACCAAAAGCTTAAGTCAGGTAGAGCCGCCTTAAAAATTGCCTATAGATCCCTACGGTCTTACAATTATACATTAAACAAAGGCCAATAACATTAAAAATGTTCTAATCATAGACCACAATCCTGATCTAAGTAAACAGTCTACATTTCCTTCATTACTCGAACCATTTGAGTCTAAGAGTTAGGGAAACTTTCCCATTACCACTTATTACCCATGGATCATAACTAATTATACCAACCATTGCACTGTTAGGTTGTTATATCATTTCAAGATTCCAAACCAAAAATGCATGTACAAAGTTAATTATTGAAATCTAAATACAGATTCAGCAATGCCCCAAAAGCCATCCTACTCATACCATAGTAGTTATCAGTGCTTTTACTGTACAAAAATAAATAAATCATTCAGTTGCATATGGGTCATCTCAATCCAAATTTCAACTACAAAAGAAAAGCATTAGCTGTACATAAATAAACTTAACGACGTTGAAGTCATTGTTTTTCTTTTAAAGTAGAATTCCTGACATTGTGTAATGTGGCCTTGAGAAGTAGATTTCTCGTCACCTCAGGGTAAAACACAGTCATACCTCAGCCACACATTAAACATAATTTACATTAAGGTAGATCTAAGATTTATCCGTGAATTTTCCAGGAGTTATAGGGCTTAACATAACCATGTTCCTAACATCCATGTAAAAATTGCAAAAACAACAGTTACACCAAATACTTCCTTACTCACAGAACCTGTATTCATAAGAACATTCAGACCCCTTTAAAATAAAAGTACAGGTTTAAATTTCAAGCAACATTTCCAACTCACGTGACTAAAATAGTCAAGTTTTACTGAATAAGCTAACATTCCAACCACAAATTCTATTACTTACTTTCCTGAACATGGACCAGTAATAGTTGGAGTTCATACGGCGAAGCAAACAATCAATAATAAAATTATATTTGAATAGTAAATAGATACAGTGGTGTTTTTCAAACACGTAATCCAAAAATTATATTCGAACAGTGAATAAATACAGTGGTGTTTTTCAAACACGTAACCATCTAGCACGCATTCTTTCATGGAGCTAGTTTATAATCAAATATCTCTAGCAGATAAAGAAAACTTACAACACTTCCAACCACAAAGCAAAACTCCATATTGGATTCACAACATGGAAAACAAGGATAATGAAGCAGGTTTCATCCAGGATCCAAACACAACCCAGAACCCCAAATCAACATAAAACCCAAATCATTGTTACCAGCCAAATCAAAATATGCATATATCATCAGAACAAAGTTGTTCTAATGAAAACATTTAAAGGAAAGAAAGATTTTAATAGTTAGGGCCTATCATGCCTGATAGTGTCGCTAAAAATTTGAAGAAGACCTCTGAATGCGCTCACACCTTCTCTTCTTCTTCCACAAAAGATTAAACAACAAAATATTGTTACCTCCATGCCTTATATACTTCCCCTGATAGAGAAGTAAATTTGAAACTCTCAAAATTGCCATGCAACGAAGAGTAGACGGCTGGTTCGAAGAACCAGTGCTCATGCAGAGCGAAAAATGGAATGCATGGAAAACAAAACAACCAAGAAAAATTCCACTTGCATGCCTTCCCAAGCAATCTGCGCTCGAGGCCCGATGCTCATTAATTGCATTTATTTTTATTCTCCCACCTATTTTCCATTGCCACCGACTGCCAAAGTTGGTGAATGCTAAAACAACATAAACAAACATTCCCATTCTTAGAGATGTTGCCACGTGAGATTCCTCTAACAAACTTATCCTCCGCTAACTCTGGCAGCATTCCCTGTCCCCATCCTTATCCTTTCTTAAATGCCATGGAAACTACCACCCATGACTCGCGACCCTCCTTAGGTCCCCCTTCATAGCATTAGTTTAGGATAGGTTAGTGACTTAGGTTAGATCATAGGTAGACTTAGTCTCATTGCCATAGGATATAACATTAGTCACCCTCCATAGTGATAGGTTTAGTTAACCCTTAGGAGTATTAAGCTCATAGTTTTAGGACTAGGTTAGATTAACTAACCTTGTAACATTAGGTTATAGTTTAGGTTAAAACTACTAACCTTACTAATTCTAGTATAGGTACCCTAAATAGGACTAATCAGTAATCGAGTTCAACAGGATAAAACATTCCTAGATCAGATTCCGTTTGGCATCAAGTAATTTAAGATTTAGATATAAAACATACACATCTTACCTGGCTTAAGGTCCAGGTCCTTCCCGATGTTATGATAACTGGAACTAGATTCTAATTACCATGATCAGCCAAAGTTAACCTCTCGGAATTGAACATTCAAAGCTCAGTCAAACTTAGTAACTCTCAAAAATTCGATACCATTTGCTCATCCTGAATAAAATTAAAACATCCCTTGGATCAATGTAACTAATCCAAGGTTGAGTCATAAAGGTGGATAGATCAACAATCATCCAGAAATCAGATTGTACTCAAATGCGAAGAATGAAAGAAACAAAAGAGTCCAAGCATATTCCGGTTCAGTCAAAGATCTTAAGAGCAGAAAAGATATAATCCAAATCAAGCATGACTTCCTAAAACCAAAGGAACATGTCCTTATATAGGAGAAATCATATATCAACACTTGAATGCTCAGGAGAAAGTAACAACAGTTCAGGGTGTTATAATTTTTCATAGTTTGTTTCTTGGTCTCAAGTGGTAGTTAAAGCGAGCATCACAATACCCATACCCGTGAGGTTCACACAATCTTTAACAAGGTACCATGTCACATCTCAATTACCTCACATCCCTTCCATAGAGGAAATCCTTTCCCGAAATCCTCCTTCCAAATTGGAACCAACCATCATTGTTCCTTCACCAATAGAATAACACTCTTCATCTCCTACATCACCTACGGAGGAGTCTTCTACTAACATTGAGACCATCTCACCCCTACCTTCTCCACTTATCGAACCTTTACCTATCGTACCTCCTCCACCTGTAGAGGGGCACTCATTACCTCCTCCACCCATAGAGGAGCACCCATTACCTCCTCCACCCACAGAGGAGCACCTATCCATTCCTCCACTTATTGAGGAAGTCCCATCATCTCTTCCACCCATCATAGACCCGGTGGAGATACCTTTTCCTCTTGGTGAGCATTCTCCATCAGCTACCCAACATCCAACAGACCTACTTTCAGCTCTCTTACCCACAGAAGCTGAAGCTAGCCAAATCCCTATCTCTAAGATGCATTTTACAAGAATTCCCATTAGGTCTTCACCAATTCCACCCACAAACATGTCATTTTTACATTTGGTTGATCACTTGGATTATGTGGATAGGGATTTATTATGGGGCACCTCTTACTCCCCTGTCTCAATACAAATGTAGAGATCCCTCGATGACACCTCCACTATCTACCCAAACACATTTCCACCCATCAAACCAATTACAACCACTACTATCGCAACCCCTTCCACGATATTTGTTCACACTCACACCACACCGTTACCCATAACCAAACCTATGCTTAAACCCAAACCCATACCCACAATATTTACCTCCACCAAACCTATTACCACTTTAGGGGTCACCCCGACCACTAGCCTTACTCATCCACCTATTAAACTAGATTTAGCTACATCCTCCAACGTTAAAACCACACTTACTCCTACACCAAAACTAAAGAAAAATACTCATCAACCTCATACCCCTACCACACCAATCACACCCAAACTTTTCCCATCTTCCTTAAGACCTCTCTCGCCCAACATGGTCAAGCACCCTTCACCCATAAACCAATAACACAACCACCCATTCCTACCTCACAAATATCTAACCTACCCAGCAATCGACACGACTCATACCAACACCTACAGTCTTTTACCACCAATACCTCCGATACCTTTAGCCATTGCTTCACTACCTACTACACTTCGGTCATTGTCCCTCACACCCCAAGCATGACCTACATCATCTACCTTCACAAAGACCCCGTTATCTCTATGGGTAAGTCACCTTCTTCCTCCATCTCGCTTTTCCTTCTAGACCCCATATACCCACCTCACCTTTACCCAAGAAGGTGCAACCCAAAAACAAAACCCCACTACCCCACCACAAGGTAGTCAAAACAACCCCACATCCTCCTACCCATCCATCTACTGTACTCCCTACCTAAACGAACCCAACCAATACCTCAAACCACATAGGTGCATAAACCCATAGCTCGACTGTTCTTACTCTTCCAAAACAATTCCCGGAAAACCAACCACACCTACACCCAAGCCCACATTCACTTCCCATTGTCATCCACTAGCAGGTCCTATGCCCAAATTTTAACCAACCTCCTCGAGACTTCATTTATCACATTACTTGCCACTCCAACCTTATGACCCCCTCAAACCCAAGCCAAAGGGGTTTAGTGATACTAAAATTTGTGCATACCATCGTGTGCCAGGGGCATGATGTGGAGAATCGCAAGGCTCAAAACCATCCTTATCCAATTATGTCCACCCGAAACCAACTTTAATGACAATGACCTTCTCGGATGAGAATCTTGATTCACCTACACCCATTCCCACAAAGCACTCCACTCAACATCCACAACCTCCATCCTCACACTCCCGAACCACACACAAAGTTTGAAATTAATATGGTTCGCATCAGAGAACTTGCCACGCCACCACCCCCCAATGTCATTGTGCCCAACCGACCTCACAAGGATTTTCTCCTCCAGTAGTTTTTTTCCCTTCATATCGTTATACCACTTACCCTACAACTTCTCTATTTGACAAATTCCTCAAATCAACATGGTACATGTCACTACGCTTGTGCAGAAGGGTAAATAAAAGGTAGCTGACCCACCAACCAATCCTATACCCAACATACCATCTGCCCCCATACCTAAAATAACTATCCGCGACCCCACATACCCCATTTCTAATTGCGTCACACATCGCACCATGCTCAAACAATTACACCAATATCCCCTAAAAATGTCCTTATACGACCTCATCCAAACCTCAGAATCCCATCGTCAAGCCCTCATGGAGGTTCTTCAAACTATTGAGGTTTTACCCAATGACCCTAAACCCATAGCCTCCATTATCACACCCCATCATGTAGCCTTGCTCACTAAATTACCACCTTCATACCTATTGTTGCAAATCAGCGAGACTCTGATGCAAATCAGGTTTCTAAGTTGATGTTTCAGGCATCTAGTGTGATTGCACAACATTGAAACCTCTCTCCAAGTGTGGGACTTGTAAAATGAGAGAGGAATCTCCATATTAGAGGCTAGTTCCTCAAACTCCTCTGATCAAATCTGTTATTTGTACAATTACAGAGGTTTGAATCCTAATCCTACTCTAAATTCCAAGGAGACAGAGATAGAAAGTGCAAAAATTGAAACTAAACTAATAGGTGATACACCAAAGGAGTGGTGAACACTTCTTGTTCATGAAAATTGACACAATTTCATAAAATGCAACATGAAACATCATACACAGGCTGATAAGATGCAATTAGAGGTCTGAAATGAAGCAAGACAATACAAACAAAGGACTAAAAATTGATCACAGAGTCTGCACTGTCATTTTTCACTATCAAAATCCTTGCATTTGCAACATCAAAGAGGCAGAAACCTGTTACAATCATGAAGAAGGTCTGATACTTGCAAAAATCACTTGTTGAAGGTGAAAGAAGAAGCTTGCTATCCAAAAAAATGTTCCACCTCAAAAAATGAGCCAAATCTGGCTTTTACAATGCATGGGTCGAGCCCAGGAGAGAGAAAATGTGTAAAAAACATGGAAGCCATTCCCCATTGAATGAAGATGCATTAAAATAGCATGGGTGTCCTTACAGACCCATGCCCTGACATTTTTGGCCATGTTGAAGAAGAATGCGACCCATTTTGCATTAAAACTGGTTGTTGAAACATCATTTCTGGCCATTACCACGTGCCAAAGGAATTTATTGATTTTATCTCTCCAAACTCAACCAAAATTCAAAATTGACCCTAGAATCATGTATATAATTTCACCAGCTTTCCATTAATATAAAGAACGTGAAAATCTGAGCTCTGGATCGAAAGATATGGTGATTTGAAAATTTAGGGCAAAAACAGGCCAAAATCGGATCGGCGGGCAAAAGTTTGAAATTTTACCCGTTTGGTCTTTGGAAAAGTTTTTCAAATTTTCCCTACGCTCCGCCACTCTAGGTGCCACGTGGTGGCTTCCTATTGGCCGGGCCTCCTAAGGAAATATTTCCCACAAAAACTCCAGTTGAGCCATAACTTGAAAAATATGAGGAGTTAGGAGGAAAAATTTACCTTTCTGGAAAGCTGAGAGAGAGCTCTATCCAATGGTGCCATTTTTAGATGAGATTTGAGTGCCTAAAAATCAAAAATGGAGACTGAGGCACAAGAGAGGTAAGAACACAAGGAGTTAGCCACAAAAATTAGCAGGGCACATTTTGGATAACAATTTTGGCGACTTAGGGGTCATCTCGCCTCGCTAGATGAAGATACCGCTTGCTCAAGCAGCCCATTGGGCATGGAGTCATAAAATTTTCTATTCGAACCCCAACTAACTTAGAATGTTACAAGGAGGAAGATGGAATATCACCTGATGGAAGCAAGGACTACAAAACATCTCTAGGGACAACAAGCCTGTGCCAAAGCACTTAGGGAAAGCAAAACAACCTACAGCAAAACAATGTGCACAAGCACTTGGAGGAATGAAAACCTAAGCTAATATTTACAAGGTGGAGAATTTCCCTTTAGTAGAAATACTTTAGATAGATTCCATTGACTGGAATCTGTAGTTCTTTGCCATCCAATGAAGACAATTGGAAGGCATTACTGTCCTTACACTTTGTGACCATGTATGGGCCACTCCAAATGGCATCAAATTTTGAATGCCTTCCCGGTTTTGCTCTATCTGCATCCCATTTTAACACTAGATCTCCAACTTGGAAAGATCTACTCTTGGCCTTCCTATCAAAGGTCTTCTTGATCAAAGCTTGATCCTTCTCCATTGCTTGGGATGCCTGATCTCTGATCTCTTGGAGCTCCATCAACTCTGCATATCTCACCTCCATGGGCCCAAACTCTAGCAACTCTAATTGCTTCATGAGTTCCAATGTTGGCAACTCAAGTGACATGGGCAAGATTGCCTCTCTTCCATAAACAAGCCTAAATGGAGAGTTACCTGTGGATCTCTTGGGAGTTATCCTATCAGCCCATAAGGCTGATTTCAGTTTGGTATGCCAAGACCTTTGATTCTCATCAAGAGTCCTCCTAATGATCCTCAACAAGTTCTTGTTTGTAGATTCAGCCTGGCCATTACCCTGAGGGTAGTAGTTTGATGAAGTACTTAGGTAGATCCCATTCTTGACAGCCCACTCACTACCTTGGATCCAATGAATGCTAATGCATTACTCGAGATTATTGTAGCAGTATGCCAAATTTGGTTACTATTCCCTCATAGAAGTCTAAGATGCTAGACTCATCTACTTCCTTGAGTGCTACCGCTTTAGTCCACTTGGTGAAGTAGTCTCAGTGGCAAAAATCCACTTATGCCCTTGGCTTGAATTGGGATAAATGACTCCAATGAAGTTCAAACCCCATTGCATGAATGGCTGGTCAACTGAAATTGGATGCAATGGAAGGGCAGCAAGCCTCTCTTTACCTCGTGAAGAATGCACAATTCTCACACCTTTTGATCCACGCAAAGCAATCACTCAAAAATCTTGGGCCAATAATAACCAGCCTTCATGATTTTTAGAGTCTGTCATTCTTGGTGCAAAATGACCACCACTGGTCCACCATGGAACTCTTCCAACACCCTATGAATCTGATTTGTGCTAATGCATCTCAAAGAAGACTCCATTCACATCTTTCTTGAACAAAACACCATCTACTATGGCATATGGGACAACCTGCAATCTAAAGTGTTTTATTTAGGTTTTGTTCATCTCTGGAGGGCATAGACCTATGCTTAGGAAGTACATTATACCTTGGGTCCAGCAAGGAGTGGGGACAACATTATCCTCTTTTTGAGTGCTACTCTTGCACATGGCTGTCTTGAATCACAAAACAACCTCTTCTTTATTGCATAATCCTTTTTGCTTGCCTAGAATTAGATACTCACACAATCCTTTTCCTCTTACCAGCTTGGTGACTTTGATCTCAATATCATACTCCATGACACTAGTGATCTAACCTGCCCTTTTCTCATTCAAATCCTTGTTGAGGAAGAATTCCTTTACTCTCGCATGAGAGACCAACAACTCGAACCTTGTTGTTTGAGACTAGATGCTTGAATTTCTTCAAGCTTCGATTACTTTGCAAGTACATGCTTCTAAATAAAAGAATATCTCACCTCATAGTCATCTAGGCTTTGGTGAAGAAAGAAATTGGCTACTCACCATTGTCCTTGTTCTCGCTGCACCAAAATGGTAGAAATGGTATCATTACCCCCAAATGCATAGAGGATGAAATCCTTGAAGAAGTCCAGGTTGATGAGAGTTGGTGCTTGAGAGATGGCTTCTTTGATTTCTTCAAAACTCTCCTTGCCTTCTGCTATCCATTTGAAATCCATGCTTTTCTTCAACATCTTGGTGATAGGTTTGACAAGGGCTGCAAAATCTAGGACAAACCTCCGAACAAAATTTATTCTCCCCAAGAAACTCTGAAGTGCCTTCTTGTGGCTTGGCAATGGTAGTGCTCTTATGGCTTCAACTCTCTCTAGATCAATTGCTAATCCTTCTTTGGAGACAATATGGCCAAGGAGCTTTCCTTCATGTGCTAGGAAGATACACTTCTTAGGATTCAAAGACACTCCAAATCTCCTGCACCTTTGGAAGACTTGTCTCAAATGAGAGAGGTGGTCTACTACATTCTTTGAAAAAATAGTGATATCATCAAGATATATCAGCACCATGTTGTTAATCAAACCTTTGAACACCATGTCCATTGCTCTTTGGAAGGTAGCTCCAGCGTTGGACAGCCCAAATGGCATTTTCCTATATGCATAAGTTCCCCATTTGGTTGTGAAGGTTGTCTTGAACTGATCTTCTTCCTTCACCATAATCTGATTGTACCTTGAGTAGCCATCAAGCAATGAAAACCTTTTGGAGCCAGCAATAACTTGTAAAATCTGCTCCATAGAGGAAGTGGATAATGGTCCTTGAGAGATGCTCTATTCAAATCTCTGAAATCAACGCACAATCTGATCTCTCCACTCTTCTTTCTGACTGGAACTAAGTTTGTAACCCAACTAGAATGCTTGATTGGGAATATGATTCTTGACTTAATCAACTTGTTCAATTCCTTCCTCATGAGAGGTTCCATGTGTGGATTGACTGCCTTTGTTTCGCCCTACGATGGGCTTAGTATTTGGATCCAACTCAATGGTGTGCTGAGCTAACTTGGGATTGAAACCTTTCAAATCTTCATAGCTCTAAGCAAACACATCAGGGAACTCTTGACACAGCTGTATGAACTCATACTTTTCTTGTTCAGTTGTCATCTTTCTAATTTGCAATGGTTCTCTTCCACCAAGATGGATACTGAATCTTCTCTCTTGACCTGAATGTTTTCTTTCTCTTTCCTAAACTGATCATTGGGATTGAAAATGGACTCCAAAGTGATAAGTCCCTTGGGCAGCTTGTTAGTTCTCAGCTGTACCACTTGGTCACCATACTGCTGTTCCAATTTTTCCTGATTTTTAGCTGAGAACTCACTTCTTCTTCTTGTAATAAATGGATGATTTACTGGTCATTCTCAAACACTTGCCAACTTACATTGTTATCCGCACTGAAGGCCTCACAATCACATGGATGTTTGGCTATACCTTGTCCTTTTGAATGCTTTCCACAATATCAAAGGCTGCCCCAACTGCTGCAAGCCTGTCAGCAGCTTGGTTTTCTTTTCTAGGAATGGATTTTATGCTAAAGCCCTCAAAATCTTCAATGAGGTCCCACACCCTAGTTTGTAGCACTTGAGCAGATTATTCTTGACAAAGATGCTGCCCTTAACTTGGTTTACAATCAATTCACTGTCACCAAAGACTTGCAAGTTCTTTATTCCTCTCTTTATTGCCCAATGCATCCCTTGCACCAAGGCTTCATATTCAGCAGTGTTATTGGAGCATGCAAACTGAAATCTAAAAGATGAATAGTACTTTACTCCTTGAGGTGAAATAAGCATAGCTCCACCTCCCGCACCTTGTCTACTCCTTGATCCATCAAAAAACAGCTGCCATACCTCATTGTCATCCTTGTGGTTTGGCTTGGTGATGCTAGGAATGGGCTGATCTTCTTGATGTATGCAATAGACCCCTAGCTCAGATTATTCTACTTCTTGATAAGGATCAAAAGCATGCACCTTGTTTTCCCATTCATCAAGAGTTAGATCCGGGATGCTTCCAACCTTGGTGTTAGCTTCATCAGTGCTTGGGTGATCTTCTTGATCAAATGCCGAACAATTGGCATTGATCTGACTTGGAGTGTAGGGCTCAATGTGGAAGTTTGAAATAGGTTCAAACCTAATTATAGCTTTAGTTCCATACCTCATTCTGAATAGCATGTGTGACCAATCAGCAGACAAATATCCTCCAATCTTGGCTGTGAAATCTCTTAACAAACATAGGGAAAAGAGTGGTGGAAGGTCTATAACTAATACATCTTGTAAAACAACAACATTTGGACATGCATGCAAGGTAAGACTCAAGTTTCTAATCACCCCAACTATTGTTACTGTTGTCCCATCCAACTGCACTACCCTTTGGATATGGTTTCATATTGAATTCCTAGCCGATCAGCTATTTGATTGGGCATCACTGAGCTACTTGCCCCGGAATCAATCATGCAATTGTGCACCAATTGGTTTCCAATGATTAATGAGACATAAAAAGGAGGGGGCTTCAACATTTTACCTTGCTATCCTCCATGATTCCCTTCAGGCTGGGTAGCATTTGTGAGCACCTTCTCTTGCATTTGGACTTGTTGATTTGAAGTTGGCCAGTCCTTCATGGCAGCTTGTAGCAAATCTCTCTAGCCCGGGATAGATAGGGATTCCCACATTGATATATTTACATTTGTCTTCTTCATCTGATCAATGATACTAAATGGTGATGAAGGATCTCTTTGCTATCCCTTGGTTTGCATATTCATCCCTTGCATGTGGGCAGCAACAACTAGTATTTGAGTTGGTCTAGGAGCTGTTCTTGGCTGCCCTTGTGCATTTACAACTGGATTTTGTTTGCCAACCATTTGTGGAGCCATAAAAGGTTGTGGATTGGTTGGAGCTAATGGATGTTCTTCACCCAAATTCCTTCTTTTTGACCTTGTGTTGGCTGCAACACCTTGAGAGACTGTTTGATTTATGCCACAAAAATCCTCTGCCTGCCAGTTCACAAGTGTGGTGTCATTTGGAGCTGATTGCTGCTGGAATGTTTCTTGTTGTTGGTTGTTTCCTTGACTACCCTCACCCTCCACACCAGTAGTTTTCACCATTAATGCTTGATTCAAGGCACCTCATTGAAGCACATAGATTGGTTGTGAGGTTCATTGCATGGAAAACACCAATCATACTCCTGAGCAATGTTGTTTTGTGTTGGCACCAATGCCTTAGAGGTAGATATAGCATTTGGATTATAGGGCTGAAATGGTCTGTTGGCAGGAGGCCTTGCTTGATTTAGATTTGCAGCTAGATTGGGTGGTCTATGAGGTTGATATGGCTACCTGTTAGGCAGAGCTTGAGGCTGGAAGGAAGGTCTAAAACTTTGGGCTTGTTGCCTCTTGAGAGTAACCAGCTCATTACCTAAATTTTGTAATTGCTTCATGACTTCTTGAAGCTCATTTGGGGCACTAGGAGATGAAGTAGAAGCTTCATTTGAACTCGATTTCTAGGAATGGGAGAAGGAGCCAAATTAGGTTCTTGATTAGTGTTTGGGCTCTCTAAACTTGGAAACAATGACATGGGAGGTCTAGGGGCTAGTTTGTTAGCTTGATCAAACAATTTTCAGCCCTAATGGCAATGCTATAAGCCATAGGGATAGTTATGCCTCCCATGGACTGAATCAACATAGAAATATCAGAATTTAGAGCTTTGAGATAGTAAAGAAAATCACCTTCTGTTGTTGGCCTGACTGCCACTAGAATTCTCTCCTAAGTCCTTTGAAATCTGAAATTAAAATCACCAACCGCTCATTGGGAGCTCTTTTGATAGTTGTCAGCTACTCCAAAAGGGACAAGTTGTCTCCCTTTTCCCCAAACTGCTCATGGAGGGCTATACATAGCTGATTCCAATTTTGAATAGAACCTAAGGCAAGACTCCTGAACCATTGCAAAGCTTTCCCTTTGAATGAAGATGCCAATAGTTTGACAACGCAACTTGCATCTCATTGATCTCATGGATTGCAAAATGTTAGCAATATCCTTAACATGATCACCAGGTGAGGTCTAATTTTCTCCAGTGAAGTATGGAATGTTCTTCAATACTGCAACTGGGATTGGATTTTGTGCATTGAGAGCAAGTGGGCTGCTGCCAGTGAAATTGACATAGGGGTTTTTTTATGCCATTCTAATTGGTCTTATAACCCTTGTTGACTGAATGAAAGGCCTACCAGGTGGAGGAGTTGAGAGAGTTCTGTTTGGTGGAGATGGAGACCTTTGGATTCTCCTCCCACTTTGCCTTATTCTTGGAGATAACTGCAGATATTCAAACATCACCTCTTCCTCTCTAGCTCTCAACCTTGTGTTGATTCTTCTCATGAGTTTTCAGGTCTGCATTGCCAAAACCAACTGATTTTCCCCTCGAGTCGCTAGATGTGCAATTTATAGCTCTTTTAAGCAAGAAAATTGCAGCAGATGCACATCAACTTTGTTGTAATGAAAATGAGACCTCTAAGGTCCCACCGGGCATGCCAAAACTTGTTGTTGCAAATCAGCAGCACCCCTGGATGCAAATCAGGTTTCTAAGTTGATGTTTCAGGCATCCAGTGTGATTGCACAACATTGAAACCTCTCTCCAAGTGTGGGACTTGTAAAATGAGAGAGGAATCTCCAAATTAGAGGCTGGTTCCTCAAACTCCTCTGATCAAATCTATTATTTGCACAATTGCAGAGGTTTGAATCCTAATCCTACTCTAAATTCCAAGGAGACAGAGATAGAAAGTGTAAAAATTGAAACTAAACTAATAGGTGATACACCAAAGGAGTGGTGAACACTTCTTGTTCATGCAAATTGACAAAATTTCATAAAATGCAACATGAAACATCATACATAGGCTGATAAGATGTAATTAGAGGTCTGAAATGAAGCAAGACAATACAAACAAAGGACTGAAAATTGATCACAGAGTCTGCACTGTCATTTTTCACTATCAAAATCCTTGCATTTGCAACATCAAAGAGGTAGAAACCTGTTACAATCATTAAGAAGGTCTGATACTTGCAAAAATCACTTGTTGAAGGTGAAAGAAGAAGCTTGCTATCCAAAAAAATGTTCCACCTCAAAAATGAGCCAAATCTGGCTTTTACAATGCATGGGTCGAGCCCAGAGAGAGAAAACATGAAAAAACATGGAAGCCATTCCCCATTGAATGAAGATGCATTAAAATAGCATGGATGTCCTTCTTACATACCCATGCCTTGACATTTTTGGCCATGCTTTGAAGAATGCGACCCATTTTGCATTAAAACTGGTTGTTGAAACGCTCATTTCGCCATTACCACGTGTCAGAGGAATTTCTTGATTTTCTCTCTCCAAACTCAACCAAAATTTAAAATTTACCCCAGAATCATGTAGATAATTTCACCAGCTTTCCATTGATATAAAGAACGTGAAAATCTGAGCTCTGGATCGAAAGATATGGCGATTTGAAAATTTAGGGCAAAAACAAGCCAAAATCGGATCGGTGGGCAAAAGTTTGAATTTTTACCCGTTTGGTCTTTGGAAATTTTTTTCAAATTTTCCCCACGCTCCGCCACTCCAGGTGCCATGTGGCAGCTTCCTATTGGCCGTGGCCTCCTAAGGGAAAATTTCCCACAAAAACTCCGCCGAGCCATAACTTGAAAAATATGAGGAGTTAGGAGGAAAACTTTACCTTTCTGGAAAGCTGAGAGAGAGCTCTATCCAATGGTGCCATTTTTAGAAAGATTTGAGTGCCTAAAAATAAAAATGGAGACTGAGGCACAAGAGAGGTAAGAACACAAGGAGTTAGCCACAAAAATGAGTAGGGGCACATTTTGGATAACAATACCCACCTCACCTTGTTCACCAAGTGGCCTCCTCAACTTCTCGGAGGCAAAGATCACGCCATACCAAAATGATGACTGGACCTAGCCCTCTTCATCTCTGTCCACATTGATGACATACGGTGTGCTGCCGTGTGATGATTGATGGAGGTGCTAGCATTAACATCATTTCATCCTATGCATTTGCTCAAATGCGCATACACCGATACAATTTCATGCATAAACATCCGGTCATGTTGCATTCATTCAACAATGCTATCACCTCCACATACCTCTAATTTTGAATTTCCCGATGAATCCATTGCTACCCTTTCCTGGATGAACCCCCTTACCTAATGAAACTATTCTTTAATGGTTCCAAGTATTAGCATGGGGGTAGAGCTGGTGTTATCCTCATCCTCTGGATGGAGAACCCATGCCTTTGTCTTTAAAACTAGAATTTGAATGCACCAACAATATTACTGAGTACGAAGCACTCATACTAGGTCTCCAGACCACCTATGCCCTCGATGGCAAATCAATCCACATCTTTGGTGATTCATAATTGGTCATAAACCAAGTCAATGGTATGTACCAATGTCGTAATGAGATACTTCAAAAGTATAAACATCATGTAGACATACTTTTGACCACCTTTGATCGTTACACCCTTCAAACCATCCCACGGTCAACCAATAAATTTGCAGACACCATGGCCTACTTAGCTTCCCAAATACCCGCTTCCCTTGCCAATTCCAAAATATTTGTCACTATACATTGCCTCCATTTTCCTTCTTATTTACCTCATGATGTCTACTCAATCGGATCGACACCCCGACCCAAGTGACCTTTGGTATAAACAATATTCGACTACTTTTCCCTCTCCATCTTACCTCCCGATCTCTCCCGTAATGACATAACGCACCTTCCTTAAGAAGGTCTCCCATTTCGTTATCCTGGGGGACTCCTCTATAAGTGTGGCTTTGATGGTATTCTCTTACAATGCCTCACAAGTTCTAAAATTCCTTATACCATCAAGGAGGTTCATGATGGCATATGTGGAGGTCACTTTAGTGGCCTTGCTATTGCTAAGCGTATTCTTTGCCTAGGCTATTACTGGCCGACCCTTAACCATGATTGTTGCGACTATGTCAAACGCTGCGTGAAATTGCAACAACATTCCAACCTTCATTATACACCCAGTCATGTCTTACAAGTTACTCGGGACCATTTTCCCTTCTCTCAATGGGGTTTGGATCTTGTCAGAGAAATCAATCCTCATTCTTCCCAATGACATCAATGGATCATAACCACTACTGAATACTACACAAAATGGGTGGAAGCCATACCGCTCATCTCCATGAAAGCCAAGAAAATATGTGAGTTCGTTAACCATCACATCATTTGTCTCTTTAGTGTCCCTCATCACCTCATCACTGATAATTGAAAACAATTCAAAAACAAAACACTGCAAAAACTTTGTGACGCCTTTGGCATTCAGCTTAGTTTCTCTTCACCTTATTACCCATAAACCAATGGCCAAGCTGAATCCACTGACAAAACCCTCAATAAAATTCTCATGAAAGTGGTTGACGATACTGGGAAGGATTGGCATACGCACATTCCTTTTGCTCTATGGGCATACCGCACTAGTATTCACACTTCCACTGCAGCTACACCCTTTTCATTGGTCTATGGTACTGAGGTTGTTCTACCTCTCGAAATCTAGATCCCCTCACTTCACATTTCTCTCCATGAAATTCTTACTGATGATGACTTTCATCAGGACCACTTAACACAACTCGAGTTATTAGATGAACGTCATCTTAACGCTCTGGATCACCTTCAAGTTTGTCAACAACGTATCAAATGTGCTTATGAAAAACGTGTTCATGAACAAACCTTCCAAGTTTGTGACCTTGTTTTGAAATAAAATCAACACGTAACCAAAGAAGAAAAAAGTAAACGGGGAAAATTCACTCCTAATTGGCTTGGACCATACATCATAACTCATACCTATGGATTAGTTGCCTATCGTTTGTCCTTGCTTGAGGGTAAACCTGAGCCGAGCCCCTTAACGCATTACATCTTCAACCATTCTATTGTTGAATTTTTGTCCTACCTCACCCTATATCTCTTTACAGGCTCATCCCTTGAGTGCTATCCACTCCATCCATCTCCCGATGATTAAACAAGAAGCATGTGATTGCTCGTCACCCTTTTTCCCTATCTTAAATATGTGCACTATGGATTTGCACATGGCATGATTCTCATGGATACTTTTCATCTTTTTTAGATGAGATCCCATGGTTGCTCACCCTTTCCTTCTCAACAAGAACCAAATGCTTCATTATAGTCTTGTCTATGACTTAAAAGCCAAAACAAAAGAAAATAAGATGAATCCCTTAGAAGGACATCTTCCGAATAAGGGATCAACTCCTTGAGTCAAACTTCCAATATAAAATATGAATCCCTCAAAAGGACATCTTCTACCTTTTATTTTCACTATGAGTAGACTTCTCCCTTGAAGGACAGCTATAAAATGCTCACAACTCTTTACATAGTCTTTCCAAAAGAGGACTATTTTCTCAAAAATCAAAATTAATAAGCTTCCCGCATCGATCAGCTTCGCAAAGACCTCAAGGAGACATATATTCCTCTTGTATAGACTTCTCGCATCGATCAGGTCTATCTAAAAAGTCAAAAAGAAAAGAAACATAAAAATAAGCTTTTTCGTCATGGACTTACCTATTATGATCTTGGCTCTATTGCCCAAGGCATTCTACTTCCCATTTTATGACCCAATTACCTACATCTCCTCACCCATTGTCTTTCCACTTCATACCTCAAGGGACCTACTACACCTATGACATTTGGTGATCATGTGACTATTCATCACCCTTAGAATTATCAATCATGTAATGTCTTTGGGGTCTTACATTCACTAGCCTATCTGTAGATGTGTTTCATACATCTTGATCCTTGCCAATCAGGTGGCTTTCTTGCCCCCTCTTATCTTTTCTCTTCTTCATTACCTTTTGATCTTCTTATACAGGACTTGGTCCTTGATGCTTACCATTTGGGGTCATCCTCCCCTTTCACCATAATCGCCCTCACCTGCAACATTTTTACTATCATCTACCCCCACCTATTAAACCCAAACCCACAACATGACCACAAACCTACCAACTCATTTTCATCTTCTTCCCTAGCTTATGGGAGAACTACATCATCACGAGGTCCCTTTTCACTGGGACTATGTAGGCGATAGTTCCGGGGTAGGGGGCTGGAAGGTTAGCTCACCCACTCTTTACCCTAACCATTTTCTACCACTTTTACCTGATTTCTTATTCATCTCCTCTCCTCATGACCACCTAAACCTACTCGGACCACTTTACCTTCACCTCTAGCCCTCCACCTTCTTTCAACCTCCTTGCATATGTTGTTGATGCCTTATTATTTTACCCCTACCTTGGCCTTACCTATGCCGTGTCTTAATATTTGGACTGGACCCTCACTAGTGACCTTTGACATCATTTTTTTGCTATACCTTGTGGCACTTTTACCTATGTTGATTGACCTAATGACCTTACCTACCCTATTGCCGTGACTATTTATCTTGACCCTACCTTTGGTTTCTTCGGAGCATACCTAAATGTTCCCGCACCTAACCTATGTTGTGTTTCCCGACCTTATCCTATATCTTGGATACCTGATTCACTTCACCCTTGTTTGGATAAACCTATTGACCTTACACGATGTAGAGTTTTCCTACTCTTCAACTAGGTAGCGTCTTTGCAGTTTATACGTGTGCGTGCATTTGATTGCTACCTTTGACCACGACCCATTACCTAGATCACCCGAGTAGACCTTTCACTATCTTCTCCTACACCCACTTACCTTTTCCTCACATTTATCTTTTTCAAACCACTCACCACTTCAGCTTGCTACCTTGTCGAGTTCTAGTTTGAGGGGGATACACTTCACCCACACATGGGGCAACCAAATATTTTTTTGTTAGCATCACTTACCAATAGTGGGTTCAAAACAAAAAGGGGCAAAATGTAGACACTAAAATTAGGTCACACTCCCCTTTCGTCCCTCAACATATAAACACCCTTCATCACATTAACCTAGCCATGACCCCCTTTACATCACTAATATTAATTCAATTAATCTAATTAAATTAATTCATTATCCCCACCATATTTATTATTTAAATATCTTAATTTAGATAATATCCACACATGCACCTCACCTAGAGACCTCATCAAGCCAACTCACCCTAAGACCTATTCTTAGCAAGTTACCATAACTAACTAAGACTTACCCAAACCCTAAAAATCAATGCCTACACTCCCTCTAACCACATTCTTGCATGCTCACGAGAAGCTCCAAGGCTAATCTATGGGATAATGACACAAGATCTAAGGAAATCAGGAAGATCTCCCTAAGTTTGGTAAACCTAGAAAATCCCACCTTGATCGTACGCGTCGCTAACCTAACCATCACTTGGTTAAGCCATACCACGCATTACCCCTTTTAACCCAAAACAACCTTATTCTCAAGGTTAGAATTTGGAAACGAAGGAACTTGGAGCTTGAACATTGGAAACAATAAAGTTCATGAGAAAAATAGCACATCTCGGAGAGATAACACATCTCCAGAGCTAATTCCAGTGAAAATTCACATCCAAGGAAGGAGATTGAGCATCTTCTCATGCACAGCAATCCCAGCCATGATCTGATCTACCCAAGCAAAAAGGAGTGTGCATGCAGCCCATGCGAGAAGATTTTCTTCGATTCTTTGATCACTTGCACCTTCAAATCCATCATCAACACCTCCATCCTTCACACACAAACCTTTAGGAACAAAATCCAAGTAAGTACAATGTCATACTTTCTGGTTATTTCATTTCATCATTATTTTATCATCCATTGTTTATCTTGCTCCCTATTGACCATCTCTAACATTTTGTACCTCCATAGACCCATCAAAACCTCGTAAAAACCTATTCCAGGTCACCCAATACCTCATCCAAACCAGCCAAAACCCTTTGTGCTGTCACAAAGGAGACCAAAACCCTGTTACTATGAAATTCCCAGATCTCACAATAACTTAGCACCGGCTATACCTAGCTACGATTGGTCACCCTTGACCGACACCGGTCTCTATGTTTGCCTACACAGCCTTAAAGAGATACCTATCCACCTAATTTTACCTCACCCTCACTTACCTGTGACCTACCCGAGACCTTTAACAGGACCTAAAGAACCCGAACCAACCATTTAACTTGTGGATTCTATTCTAGCTTAGCCTATTAGATTAGATTTATTTTCTTATTGTGTTTTAAGTTAGATACCTAAATCATTTTTAAATAGCAATAGGATTTACTTTGTTTACAACATTAATTTTTTTAAACAGTGGACTATAGCCATCTAAGAAGTATCATACTTCCCGGATCTAGCTCACGCTAGGCGGTTCACTACCCATATTGTTTAATTCTTTTTAGTGGTCTTGCTTTCATTACAAGTAGTTCCTCCTAGCCAAAAGGAAGCTCTCATGGTCAGCTATGGATTTGGAAGTCATACGCGTGCAACAACCCATCAACTGACATTTGAACAGGTATTCCTCCTACACCCGTTACCCTATTTGTTTCATCAACAATTCAAAGAAACAATAGAAGAAAAAGGTGAAATAATAACCATGGATTTTGTACAAGGGTTGCTTATGTCAAGAACTAAACATGATGTTATTTTGGTAGTTGTTGATAAACTAACAAAAGTATCTCATTTTATTGTTGGAAATATGAAGGAGGATTCTCTTGTTTTGGCTAAAATATTTATACATGAATTTTTCAGATTACTGGGGTACCTTAATTAATCATATCGATAGAGATCCTAGAATAACGTCAAGATTTCAGAAAATGCTTAATGCAGCTCTACAAACTAAGTTAAATTTTAGTTCTACGTATCTCCCAAAAATGGATGGTCGATGAAAGAGTTAATCAAGTTTTAGAAGATATGTTACATATGTATTGTATGGATCAACATTATAAGTGGGAAGAATATCTTCCATTAGTTCGATTTTCTTACAATAATACATATCATGCTTCTCTTAAAATGGCAACTTTTGAGGCACTTTACAAAAGAAAATGCAGATCCCCTATTAGTTGGGATAGCATATAAGATAGAGAGGTAATTAGACCTAAAATCCTTACGGAAATGGAACAAAAGTTAAGTTGATTCGTGGATGCTTGAAAGAAGTCGCTGATAGACAAAAGAGTTACGCTAACTTGAAGAGGGTTGATAGGAAATTTAAACTTGGTGAGAAAGTATTTCTTCGGGTTAAACCGAAAAAGAGTTCTATAACTTTTGGCAAGGCTACCAAGTTATCACCTCGTTATGTGGGACCTTTTGAGATAGTTGAAGTAATCAACCCTGTAGCTTATCATTTAGCATTACCTCCTACTTTGTCACAAATGCATGATGTTTTCCATATTTCTTTGCTTAATAAATACGTTTCAGATTTATCACACGTGTTAAATTAGAATTCCTTACAAGTCCACAACCTAGGAATAATCATGGTTAAACCCATTCAAGCGCTGAAACTCACAAGTTGCATTTAAGAAATCAAGAAGTAATTCAATGTAAGGTCCAATGGGACTAGTTTAACAAAGAGAGTGTAACTTGGGAAAATCTAGAAGATCTGAAAACTTTTCCATATCTATTTGATCGAAATTGATTTTGTTGGCTGATAAAAATTTATGATTTTATCTTTATATGACAATAAGTATGCCAGTTTTGGGCAGATATTTATTTGATTTGGATAAACAACTATTTAATGCTGATTTCTTGAACTATAAGATTCTAATATATTTTGACTTATGGTAAGAGAAGTGAATGAAGTGATTTTCCTGAGGTATATTGTTAAAAAAAAGAGTAATCATCGGGATGATGATTCTTTTAAGGAGGGGAGCATGTAACACCCTTTACAGTTGTTATTTTCCTCCTTTACATTTCAAGTGTTGACATGTGATTTTCCTTATAAAGATATGTTCTTTTGATTTTTGGAGATCATGCTTGATATGGATAAATCATCTTCTATTCTTAAGATCCTTTGAATGAATTGGAATGGCTTCCTTGAATCCATTTTTCACTTCTTGTAGGTGAGTTGCAATCTAGTTTAAGAGTTGTAAACTTATCTATTAATCTGACTCATCCTTGGATCAATTTTAGTGATCCAAGGAATGTTTTAAATCTACTCTATTGAACAAATGGTAAATCGACATTCCATGAATTGAAATATGTATGACTAAACTATGATTGATTACAAGTTCTTTGATTGTTGTGTGAACGTGTTTCTATTCAGTCGTATGTTGTGTTTGGATCTTTTCAGTTCGATCATGGTAGGACAATGCTGACGCAAACAAACTATAGCCTGTTCATGGCATAGGAAACATTCTGGTTCCTAAAACTAAAGGGACTGTCCTACGGAATCCTAAGCTAGGTAAGAATATACATATTTACTACCTAGCTATGTTAATTAATTGAATTTTATCCTAACCTAAGCTTTGTACTAAAGGATCATGGAGAGGTTACTAGGTTATTTAAATTATCCTAAAACCTAATGCTATATGGTTATATCTAACCTAATGCCTAAAAACTATTGTGTTGGAATTAATCTAACCTATGTGGAAACTACCTAAGGTGGTAATTTATGGATTGGGTTATATCCTAAGGTTACCTATCCTAAGCTAACCTAAGATCTAACCTAAGCAATTATTACTACCCTAAACTAATGGGCATGAAGGGGGAATTGGTGGTCGCATGTATCACAGGCGACGGTTCCAAGGCATTTAAGTTGTTGATAAGGTTTTAAAAGCTCACGTACTGCCAATTGTGGCAGGGGCTAGTTGACTTGGCGGAGGCTTATGTGGAAACTTCACTAAAAATGGAGTTACATGTTAATTTTGATTTGGCATTCACCAAACTTGGAAGGCGGTGGTAAGGAAGGATAGGCAGGAAAATAGGAATTAATGGAATTTATGGTTTTCGGTTTTTGTGCTCAAACCATTTTGGTAGGCATGCAAACGGGTTTGTATGGGGTCATTTCACTTTGCATGTTTCATGATTTTCACTCTGCATGCTCTCTGGTTTTTTGAACCAGCAAATTGAACTACACTTAATGGCTATTCTTGAGGTTTTAGACCTATTTTTGGTTTGTGGGATATATAAGAGGTAGTGTGGAAAAATAAGGTGGTTGTTTGATCTTTCGTGGAGAAGAGGAGAAGTTGTGAGCTTGGCTAGAGGTTCTCTTTGATTTGGAAAAAGTGCTATCAGGCATGATAGGCTCTAATCTTTAAGATCTCTTGCTTTCTTATAAATGTTTCATTAAAATGATTCTGCTCTTTTGAGATTCTTGGATTGCATATCTTATCTGGTTATTTTCTTGTTGGGTTTATTAAATCTTGTGATATTGGTTTTGAATCCTTGGTAAATGATGTTCTGTTTGGAAACTTACCATGTGTAGATTTTAAAAGAGAATGCATGAAAAACATATGTCTATAACTTGGCTTTTTCATGTTGGAATGGGTAATGGAAGTATTCTTTTAAATAATATTCATTTTTATTTAGATATGGTTCAGAGTTTTTGAGAACCTTAGGTTCTGTCTGATCTTGTTGGATTTTGTGTTTTGTTTGATCGTGAGCTTGTGTTGAGCTTGTGTTTTAGTAGATCTTGTATTTGAGCTCGTATTTGGTTTGGAACTTGGTTCTGGTTTTGTGTTTGTTGAGAACTATTGATGGAGGTTCTTGTTGTTCTAAACTAGTGTTGAAATCTTGGGTAACTCGGGATTGTTGTTGAAGCCATATGGGGCTCTGTACTCATGCTTTACTCTTGTGGTATTTTGGACTATTAATGGAAGTTCATGATTTCACCGCACTCTTATCTTGTTATTTATTTGATTCTAAACTCTTGTTGGAAACTTGTGTTTCGTTTGAGATAGGAATAGGACTCCTTGTTTTGAATATGAACTATTAATGGATATTTGTATCTTATACTACCTCATACTAAGATACTATGCATATCTGAGCTCATGTTGAGTTTTTGTAATTTGACACTGTACATGAAATTTAGTACTTAGTGTTTGGAAATAGTAGCAAGAACGATATGTCGGTTCTATTCTGGTATGTTGAGTTTTCTTTGTTAATGATTTAAACTTGGATGGGAACTTTTTTTTTCCTGAACGTGAATAATTACTTGGGTAGTCCTGTACCTTTGTGAGAAGCTTGTGTTCATCATTGTGCTCAGATTTTGTACTTTCGAGCTCTGAGATGGTAGTATTATCGACATGTTCGATTTGGGTTGGTATTTGAATTGGGTTTTCTTAACTTCTTAAAGAGTTTAAAACTCAGAACTTTTCTAATAAAATTACTTACTCAAGGAAATCATGAGACTAGATTATATCAAGCCATTTAAATATCCTTGGGGATTTAACTGAAACATTTTCTAAGAATAATGGGATTTCAGTCTGAGTTTGTTGATACTTCTGATCATGTTTAACTTATTGATCGGTTATTTTTCTATCTCTTGTTGGATATAGTAAATACACCTTGTGTCTTTATAAAAGAAAGGAATGTGATTCATTTAGAACAGACTGTGTTTTAGGACTGTTATTTGTATTTCATTCTGGGTATGGAATTGAAACTTGTGTTCATTAAAAGTAAAGAAGTGTAAGGAATATGGCAGTGTGCTTTCTTATTATTGGATAGATCATTGGTTGAAATTTTTGTTTTGATTCTCTTTTTATATAGAGATTTCTTTATGAGTTGTTTGGTCTTCCTTTACCCAATCATTTGTAGAAATGATGTTGGAAGAGATTATATTATTTAGTTTTATTGAGCTGAAATGCCAATTTGTTTGGCAGACTGTTGTTTGACAAGACTTTACTTGTTTGGTTTGAGATGAGTAAGTTTGTCTCTTGCACTCTATCTTTTTAAGAATTCTCCTTGGATGAACTCGAGTAGAGATTAACTCCTATATGAGTCTACCTTGATTTTTGAACGTTGTTTCAGATCTTTAAAAGTTAACTTCTATATGTGGAAGTAGATTTAAACTTGCAGGTAGACCGATTGATTCTCTATTCCTTCTTGGATTAAAATGAAATTTTGTTCTGATGAATATCTTAAATGTTAAATTTTAAGGTAGTTGTCTTTTAAAAGAAATAGTTAAATCATGTTTGAATCTGTTCTGTTTCTCGGATGTTTTGTGTTTGGGCATAGTTGTAATGTTTCTTCTTCTTCTTTTGCTTTGGAGCTAGATGAATCATCCTAGGTAGAACCATGATTTAAATCCTTATTTTGTCTTGAAGCAAAGATAAATGTTGTATTCTTTTATAAAAGATTGGGAACAATGAGTTGATATGATCTGTTGTTTGACTAAGGATAATTGATAGAATCAATTAGAATCTATTTTGTAAGGCTGATATGGTGGATTATATTATGTCCTTCTCTTGAAAGTGAATTCAATTGGTTAAAGTGTACTTCTTTTACCATTGCTTTTGATATATTGTTTTTAGTGATGTAATAATTGTCTCATTAAAGCGAGTTGTTTTAATGGAACAATTATTAGAATGCACTTCTTTTTAAGGCTTAGAGCTTATCATGCTCGAGCCATTGAACTGACCCATGCTAGCAATTTTTGCGGATGGACTTCGTAAGTGATAAGGAAGGTAAAAACTTATGTGGTGCATTGGATGATTTAAGTCTGATTTTTTGAAGAACTCTGAATCATTCTTGAGATTGTATTGAAAAGAAAAAGTAGTATTCTTTTGTAAGGAAGGTTTTTGTCTTGTAGCATACCTAAATGTATAAGTTTTAGAGATGAATTAAATGTTGAAAATTTATTTACAGTGGGTGTGTAAATTATCTTATACTTTCATTGTATAGATGGAATCTTATCTTGTTGTTATACTCCACATTATGTGTATGTTGAATGGGGTATTCTTAGATAATTTTGACAGTGGGAATTAGACTAATCTCCCTAAATAGGATGTAGCTTCTTAAGTTGTAGAATTTGATGTCATGACTAAACAATTCAATATAGTAATATGATATGGAATGAACATTCAGTAATAACTATTGAATTTGTAAATGATTTATAGGGGTGCTAGACCCTAGCACTTAATCATGTAAAGGAAGATTCTTCCTCTATCTTAAGAATGCAAATAAAATGGAAGACATGATTCCTAATCATTAAACTTCGTTTAATAAAGTCTACTTAGTTACAACCTAGATGGTTGTTACACTTCCTTGAATGGTTAAGTCACAATAAATGGAACTTATGATGTTGATATCCTATTATGGTTGACGGCTTGTTAAGTCCATTAAATAACATTAAAGGAAATCTTAAGCTATGAAAGTTATTTAACAATCAGTTGAATCTGTTATAGAGATGAACTTAAGGAGTGTTGGATTAGGGTTAGGCAAGGTTGCTGAAATCTATTTTTATAATCCAAATTAATTAACTTTATAATAAGCTCCTTGGGGTATATACATCTAGATGAGGTGTTCGGTAGGATGTTGGAACACGGCAACTACAGGGCTGTACCTTCGAGAATATTAGGATCTTCTTGAGGATATAGCTATGCAAAACTGACATGTGGCAACACCCTTCTACATTGATCATCTAGATCTACACACATTGGACTTGACCTTAGTTCTCTCTAGGTCTGGTTAGTAACATGTCTAAGATATGGGGTAGCCCCTAAAACTCGGTATACCTTAGCACGGGGGTTGACTTAGGTTGACCCAATATGCCAACTCATCCTAAGTCTTAGTGAGGCTCCCCTATCATAATTTATGTAGTTAACTTGAGCTAGGGTTAAACCTTGGGCAAGTGGATCGACGAAAGTCATTAATGGACATTCTAGATAACAATAGAGTGGGGTGAAGGATGTATTACGGATTGATGAGTATGCCATTGAGGAATAGTAATACGTACAGTATGTTAGAAATATTTGGCCAAAGTATCACAAGCTACTTTGGTTGCATTGTCCTATGTCACCTAGTCTAAGGTTTGTGATGCAAATGAATATTGGTAACAAATATTCAGATAGGTTCCTTAGATAGATCACTCAATACCCTAAACAGGGAAAGAAAACCAAGTATACATAGTATATGGAAAAGTATTCAATAATTAATGTTAAAAATGAATAGATCGGTAGTTTACCGAGTCATGAAATGAATAGATTGGTAGAACACCAAGTCATTACAGTTGCATATGGTTATCATTATATATGAATGGTTGATAAAGAATGTGTATTCTAAATTATGAATTTAGAACAGAGAACATTATTTTAAAAAAATCCTTATTTCTAAAGTCTTAAAATGGGAACGTTACACCCAGTCATCAACCACTCCCACCTAGTCCTTCACCACCTTCTATTTTATCACCCATGGATCCTACCCATCCTATCAATATCACCACAAGAGACAAGGAGTTCACATGACTCCTTGACCGTAACCTTGCCACCTTGCGTTTTATCTTTCTCACTCATCCAATCGAGATGCCTCGAGTCAAATGATATATGACATGCCTATATCTATCCCCCGACACTCGCTCCTACTTCTACCCTATCCTCTACTAGCTTTGCACTACATGTATCTACCTTGCCCCTAGTCATTTCGTAGTTAGGCCCCATACTTGCTATAACCGCCACATCTACCACATCTATTATACCCACCACATGCACTATACCTTTGCCAACCACCCAAAACATAACCTCATCTGAACCTATTGTTTCATATATACCCATAGCTACCCAACAACCCCTCGGTGACCCCTACCCCTTTCCAAAACATTGTCCTTTCTATCCCACAATCCTTAGCCCCCATGGCCACCAGGGTCACCATGACCCTTCCACCTCCATATACATACTATCAACATCCTCCTAGGTTTCATCCATCATTCACTCTAGGTACGTACCCCCTATTTCATTCCCTCCTCAATCTACCTATATGGCAACACCATATACTAGAATTCCACCCTCGTCATATGCCCAACACCAACCCTCTTATACTACGGGAGCTACCCACCATCACAACCTACCAATGACCTAATCAAGTTAATGATGGATAAGATGTAGACATTGGAAGAATCGGTTTCTAGCTCCCATAACACTCTCACCTATGATGATATTTGTAATGAGCCTATCCACCCATCCTCAATATACTAGAATGCCACCCTCGTCATATGCCCAACACCAACCCTCTTACACTACAGGAGTCACCCAACCATCACAACCTACCAATGACCTAATCAAGTTAATGATGGATAAGATGTAGACATTGGAAGCATCAGTTTCTAGCTCCCATAACACTCTCACCTATGATGATATTTGTAATGAGCCTATCCACCCATCCATTCCTATCCGCCCATATCCCATGTATTTCGAAATGCCTAAATTTAACCACTTCAATAGAAAATAAGACCCTCAACATTATTTACGATCTTTCAAACATGGGTGTTATCTAATCACCCATGATGACGCTTTGCTTCTGAGAACCTTTCCCATGTCTCTGACTGGGCCTACATTAGATTGGTATAGTGGGTTACCTAGACACTCTATCTTCTCATTTAATCAAGTATCCCAAGCCTTCTTGGATCACTTCTCCATTAACGTTGTTAAGAAGGTTACCATGACTGACCTCTACTCTACGCATCAGTATGACGACGAATCTATCACAGATTTTGTTACTCATTGGCGTAGCTCTGATCAATCAACTCACATTCCAACTACCACAAACCAAACTCATAGAGCTCTTCACACGAGCTTGTGCTAGACATATCTTGCTGACCCTACAGGTCCAAACTTTCTAAACCTTCGATAAAGCATTCACTATGGCACGAAAGCTAGAGATTCGGGCCATCAAAGAGAAGAAAATCCAACTACGCAATAAGAATTCAGCCTTCAAATCAAATGATGCCTCTTCTACTCCAAAACCATAGAATAATTATTCAAAAGTTAAGGGAACCACTAACGCAGTGGTACTCAAGGCCATCCCATCTCATCCATCAAATCAGGCTAGTCCCTCATCTAATCTTTCTCTTGTCTAGACTTTTCAATTTAGACAGGAACAATGAAATATACCCCAATTGGGGAACCTTATTCTTTTGTCTTAGAAAAGCTCATTAAATCTGGGGCCATCACCCTTCCTCCCATAAAACCACACACTAGTTTTGACCTTGCTCACCCCACACCCACATGGTATAAAGAGCACGACTTCTACAACTATCATTGAGTGAAGGGTCATAGTGACAGAAATTGCATCACTTTCAAAAATATTGTCCAAGAAATGCTCGAGAAAGGCAAGTTAACCTTGGATAATCCTAATGCACCTACTAATCAAAACCTACACATCTTCAAGAAACCATTTCCTAATCATACCCCTTCTTTTGATCAAACTAGAGAGACCTCAACTCATGATAGCCATACCCATGAGGTCCATGCTATTTTCAGCGATACATCCGTTGCTACCCAATTACCTCATATTCCTTCCATAGAGGAAATCTTAGCCCAAAGTCCTCCACCTACACTTGAACCCACTTCACCTACTCCTCCACCCACAAAGGGACATCCTTTGTCTCCTCTCTCACCCATGAAGGAGACTCCTGTTGACATCGAAACTACTTCACCTTTGACTTCTCCACCTAGAGAGCCATCACCCATAGTACTTCTCCAATCCATGGAAGATACTTTTCCATCTCCTCCACCCATTGAGGAGCACCCATTTTCTCCTCCACCTATCAAGGATCTAGTAGAGATACCTTTTCCTCTAGGTGACCATTCTCCATCAGCTACCCAAGATTTTTCGTGACTTACTTTCAGCTCTCTTACCCACGAAAGCTGAAGCTAGAAAATTCCCTATCTCTAGGACACATTTTACAAGAATTTCCATTGGATCCTCATCAACCTAACCTACAACAGTGTTGTTTTTACACCTGGCCGAACACCTAGATTATGTGGATAGAGCCTTACTTTGGGGGCATCTTCTACTTCTTGTCTCCACACAAATGTAGATGTCACTTACTGACACTTCCACTATCTACCCAAAAATATTTCAGCCAATCGAACCAAATATAACTATAACTATCAAAAATTCCACCACGATACCACTCATGGCTCAAACCACACCCCTACCCATAACCCAACGTGCATCTACACCTAAGCCTACACTTACATCATCTTCCTCACCTAAACCCAACACTACCTTAGGGGTCATCCCAACCGCCACCTTACTCATCCACCCATCAAATTAGATTTAGCTACATCCTCAAAAGCCAATACCAAACCTACTCTGATGCCCAAACAAAAGAACCAACCCCATAAATCTCATACTCCAACCTCACCGATCACACCTTCATCACCTTCACCCTTTTCATCCGTCTTAGGACCTCACCCTTCTAACATGGTTATGAAACCTCCACCCACCGTAAATTGATAACACGCTTTCCCATTCCTCCATCGCAAACCTCAAACATACCCAAGCACCCGCCACAACTTCCACCCACATCTACAACATCTTTACCACCCATACCTCTAATACCATCAATCACTCCTTCACTACCCACAACACTTTAGTCTCTTTTCCTCACACCTCCAAAGATGACCTACACCATCTACCTTCACAAAGACCTCCGTTATCCCCATGGGTAACACACCCTCTTCCACCATCACCACCTTTGTCGACGGATTCGATGGATCTAGAATCCATCCCTCCTAATTTTTTTTTCATAAACACCATTTCCTTGGGGCCTTTGAGTTATAAACATGAGGGCGAGGCTCCCTCTTCTCTTCCCTTCCTATACCCTGAAATGATCGATGATGGTACACCTTCAATTAACGTCATTCAATGTCAGGATGATGAATCTATACTCACCTACCTTGGTTCAGAAGACTCATATATTCATCGGTTGTTACCATCTAAGATGTAAACCATGTTGAATGAATCAACTATCAAAATCAACATTCATACTCAGGATGACCCTCACATTCTAAAGATCGGTTAATCTTTAGATGCTTTCTTGAATAAGAAACCATCACTTCTCTTCTTAGAGATCATAACCACACTTTTTCTTGGTCTTACACGAGACATGCCCAGAGTATTGACCCCACCATAGTGGTCCACAATATCGTAACCATTCTTGATGCTAAACCCATCAAACAAAAGATGAGGAAAATGTACCCTTGCATTTCCCTTCTCGTAAAAGAAGAACTTTAGTGCCTCATTTTGGTTTCTTTCATTTTACCAATTGATTATCCTCATTGGATTTCCCTATGAACTAAGGTGCGGGGGGACTCCGCATTTGCATATATTTTTGTGACCTCAACCTAGCTTTCCCAAAAGATGACTTTCCCCTACCTGGTATTGACTAGCTGGTTGACCTTACCGCTGGTCATGAGATGTTATCACTCATGGATGGCTTCTTGGGTTATAACCAAATCTTACTTTCCCTAGAGGATCGACATAAAACCACATTCATCACCCCTTAGGGGACCTTCTGCTATCGAAACATGCCTTTTGGCCTTAAAAACACTGGTGCCACATATCAGCGGGCTATGACTTACATCTTCCATGACATCATGCATCATATATTGGAAGATTGTGTGAACGATCTCCTTTCCAAATCCAAACATCACTCACGAACACCTATCCATCCTCAAAACCATCTTTGACCGCCTCATTAAATATTGCGTTCGCCTTCAGCCCAAGAAGTGTGTCTTCACGGTTCTCTCAGGAAAGCTCCTAGGATTTATCATTTCCCTACGTGGTATAGAAGTTGACCCTACTAAATTCAAGGCCATTCTTGAAATTCCTCCACCCACTAACCTTTGGAAACTCCATAGCCTGCAAGGTAAGTTGCAGTCTATTCACCATTTTAATTCACAATTGTTTGATCGGTGTCAACCATTTCGTCATCTACTCAAGAAGGATGTCTCCTTTAAATGGGATGATGACTACCACAAATATTTTGAGGCCTTAAAACAATACCTTCTCCAACCACCCATACTCATTCCACCTAAATATGATCAACCCTTCTACCTATACATCTTAGCTATTGATCACTCCTTGTGAGCCATGCTTGCTCATCGTGAGCCATGCTTGCTCATCGTGATGAACAACACCGGGTTCGGAGATGGTTTATTACATAAGCCATACTCTTTTAGAATATGAAACCCGATACACCCATGTTAAAAAAATATACTTAGCCTTAGTTTTTCATTGCCACGAAACTCCACCATTACCTACTCAACCACAAAACCTATGTTGTGACAAACACGACGACCCCTTACACTTCATGTATTCCAAACCTTACCAAAATCAATGCGTCGCATGCTGGCTTATGCATATGGCTGACCTCAACCTCAAATTCATCCATCAAAACTCCATCAAGGGCTAAGCTATTACTTACCAATTGGCTGATGCACCTTTTCTAGGTAGTAATCCTCTAACTTTGACTTCCCAAATGAGTCAATTGCTACCCTTTCCCTGGACAAACCCATTACCAAACGATACTCTTCTTTGATGGTTCTAAGTGTCAGCGTGGGGGTGGGGCTGGAGTTATCCTCATTCCATTTGATGGCGAACCCATTCCTTTATATTTCAAACTATATTTTGATTATACAAACAATATTTCTAAATACGAAGTGCTCGTATTAGGTCTCCAAGCTCCTATGCCTTAGATGTCAAATCCATCAACATCTTTTGTGACTCCCAATTGGTCGTAAACCTAGTCAATGGTATATACCAATGTCATAATGAGACACTTAAAAAGTATAAACATCAAATAGGCATACATTTGACCACCTTCAATCACACCTTCAAACCATCCCACGTTCAACCAACAAATTTGTCGATACCATGGCCTACTTGGCTTCTCAAATACCCGCTTCGCCACCGATTCTAAAATATTTATCACCGTACAATGAATCTAATCACCATCTTATTTATCTCATGACATTTAATCTATTAGAACCATTGCCCTCTGGACCTCGAGTGACCTTTGGAATAAAAATACTCGACTATCTTTCCCTCCATCTTGCCTCCCAAACTCACTCGTAATGGATGAGAATTTCTCAAAATGTCTCTCATTATGTCATCATGGGTGGCCTCCTCTACAAATGTGGCTTCAATGACATTATCTTACAGTTCCTTACGAGTTATGAAATTCCTTATACCATTAAGGAAGTTCATAATGGAATATGTGGAGGTCACTTTTGTGGCCTCGTTGTTCTAAGCGTATTCTTTTCCTAGGCTATTATTAATCAACCCTCAACCATGATTGTTGCAACTATGTCAAGTGTTGTGTAAAATTCCAACAACATGCCAACCTCCATCATACACCTAGTCATGCCTTACAGGTCACTCGTGACCTTTGGCCCTTCTCTCAATGGGGTTTGGATCTTGTCAGAGAGATCAATCCCCATTCTTCCCAAAATAAATGGATCATCACTGCTACCAAATACTACATGAAATGGGTTGAAGCCATACCTCTCATCTCCATGAAAGATGAGAAAATATGTGAGTTCATCAATCATCACATCATTTGTCGCTTTGGTGTTCCACATCGCCTTATTACTGATAACGGAAAACAATTCAAAAATAAAACCTGTGAAAACTTTGTGACGCCTTTGACATTCAACTAAGTTTCTCATCACCTTATTACCCACAAACCAATAGCTAAGCTGAATCCACTAACAAAACCTTGAACAAAATTCTCATGAAAGTGGTTAACAATACTGGGAAGGAGTGGCATATGCACATTCTTTTTGCTCTGTGGGCATACCGCACTAGTATTCACACTTCCACTGCTGCCACACCCTTTTCTCTAGTCTACGATACAGAGGTTGTTACGCCTCTCAAATTCCAAATTCCCTCACTCTGCATTTCTCTCCATGATATGCTCAATGATGATGACTTTCATTAGGACTGTTTAACACAACTTGAGTTATTAGACAAATGACATCTTAATGCTCTTGATCATCTAAAAGTTTACCAAAAATGTATCAAACATGTGTATGACAAACGTGTCCATGAATGAACCTTCTAAGATAGAGACCTTGTCCTGAAAGAAAATCAACATGTAACCAAAGTAGAAAAAAATTAAATGGGCCAAATTTGCTCCTAATAGGTTTGGACCATGCATTGTGACCCATACTTATGGATCAGGTGATTATCATTTATCTTCACTCGATGGTAAACTTGAACCTGAGCCCCTTAATACCTTGCATCTTTAACCATTCTACTATTGACTTTTAGTCCTACCTCATCTTCTGTCTCTTTCCATGCTCGTCCCTTGAGCACTATCCACTTCTTACACCTCACCAATGATTAAACAAGAATCATGTGCGTACCCATCACTTGTTATCTTCTCTTGAATATGTGTACCATGGCACTACACATAGCATGATTCTCATGGATACTTTTCATCTACCTTTAGATGAGATCCCATGGTCATTTCACCCTAATTTCTAAACAAGAATCATATTCTTCACCTTAGTCTTGTCCATGACTTAAAATCCCTCACATGGGATCCAACTCCTTGAGTCAAACTTCCAATAAAAAGATGACTCCCTCAAAAGGACATCTTTCTCTCTATAATCACTTGCTATAAATAGACTACTCCCTCGAAGGATAGCTATGTAAAGATCTTTCAAAAAAGAGAGAAATCTGAAGCTTCTCGCATCAATCAGCTTCACAAAGACCTCGGAGTTAATTTATTCATCCCATATAATTCACGCATCGATCACTATCTCAAACATTAGTTAAAAAAACAACCTTTTAGTCATGGACTTTCCCATCTGACCTTGGATCCATGCTACCTCATACCATATAAAAATGAACCACTTTTCACCCTCTCATCATTCACGCTCACATTTCCTCTTGCCGTGCGAAGGGACCTCTTGGAACTTTGACATTTGGTGATCATGTGACTCTTATTCACCTTTAGGATAATCAATCATGTAAAGTCTTTAGGGTCTTATGTTCATCAGCATACCTATGGTATGGTCCACCATTATGATCCTCACCAATCGTAGCTTTCTTACCTCCTCTTATCTTTTAACCTTCTTTATTACATATTGATTACCTTATATAGGACCTGGTCCTCGATGCTTACCTTTAGGTAATCTTCTTCTTCCACCACAATCAAAATTACCTATACCAATTTTCCCACAACTCACCCATACCTAACAGACCTAAACTCAAATCATGCCTAAAACCTACCAACTCATTCTCATACCTCCTCACATTCTTCCCTAGCTAATGGGAGAACTACATTGTCCTGAGGTCCCTTTTTTCCGGGACTATGTAGGTAGCAATCTCCGAGGGCATGGGGCCCTTGGAGGTTAGCTTGGCCACTATCTACCCTAACCAATTCATCTTTCATTTTCCCTAATCACATTTTACCCTACTTAGTTTCCTTTTTATATCAAAAATTGGAAATTAAACCAAAAAAACAACAAGTTGCTTCACATTTTTATCATCAACAAAACATACATTTGTTATGACTACCATTTCTTTACCATCATCATGTCTATATTACAAAACATCTTAAACATGACCCATATCATCATTCATTACACAAATTAATGAATTACAACCTCAACCAATTTAAACTCCACCATGCCTATGACCTAACTCCACCATGCCTAAAACCTGACTCAACCATGCCTATAACCTAACTTGATTCATGCCTATGACCTAACTCCACCATGCCTAAAACCTAACTCAATCCATGCCTAGCCCAAAACCTGACTCAACCATGCCTATAACCTAACTCAAGCCATGCAAAACTCAGAACTTGACTCCATCCATGCCTAACACACCTAACCTTTAATTCATCTAACAAATAAAACATCAAGCAAGATTGAATGCTACCTCATCATCATGCTACCATCTACATGATGGAACCTCTTTCCACTTGTGCACCATTACATGGTCCCCTCTCCGATCCCTCTCCTGCCTCTTCCATCAAAAATAACCATTCGCTCTCCAATCACTCAATCCAATCAAATTGATCCAACCTAGCATGCGGATCCACCTATCAACCAATTCTCACCAGCCATGTGGCTCGCCAACTTATTCCTCAGCCTCACTCTGTCACTTTCCACTTTTTCTCTATCTCTCTTGTCATTTTCCCAATTCACTAAAAGACAAATGATTTGAAAAATGTGGTAATTTTTATTTTTATAACTTACCCAACTTGACCGGTGATGGTTTCACCTTGACCGACATCGGTCCTATGCCCTAGCTTACCATGGTTGGTCTATCTTGACTGGCATTGGTTCCTTTTAACCATCATCGGTTTATCTGCTTAGTCTTTTTCCTACCCCCTACCCCCAATTTTTGACTTGAATCCTTTTTACCCCACCCACACCTCACTTGGACACTTCACTATATCCTCTTGACCTTATCATTTACCCCCTCACCTCATCCTCATTTGGGGACTCATTATTTTTCCCATACCTCGGCCCTACCCGTCTTTGTGACCTAGATACTTGGACTTGGAACATTGCTAGTGATCTGTGACCTCATGTGTTCACTATACCTTATGGCACTATTACCTATGTTGATGGACATTTTGACCTTACCTTGCCTCTTGCCATGACCGCTTATCCTAACCCAACCTTTGGTGACCGAACATATCTAAATGTTCTGCACCTAACTTGTGTCATGCTTCCCGACCATATCATATACCTTGATACCGTAATCACTTCAACCTTGTTTGGATATGCCTATTAACCTTAGATAATGTAGAGTTTTCCTAATCTTCAACATGGTATTGTTTTGTAGTTTATATGTGTGCACTCTTGCTACCTTTGACCCGACCCATTACCTAGATTACCTAAGTAGAACATTTTTCCTTTTTTCCCCGTTACCCACCTTCCTCTTCATCACATTCACCTTTTATCAAACCACTCACCGATTCTACCTTCTACCTCATCAGTTCCTAGTTTGTGGGGATCACCTTCACCCACACATGGGGCAACCACATCTTATTTTTGTCAGCATCACTTACCAATACAAGCTACACAACAAAAAGGGGAAAATGTAGACACTAAAATTAGGTCATAATCCCCTTGGTCCCTCGTCAAATAAAACACCTTCAACACATTCACCTAACCATGGCCCCTTTCATCCCACACTAATATTAATTTAATTAAATTAATTTATCATCCTCACAATATTTATTATTTAAATATCCTAATTGAGATAATGCCCACATATCCACCTCATCTAGCCACCTCACCCTAAGACCTATTCTTAGTAAGTTGCCATAACTAACTAATACCTACCCAAACCCTAAAAATCAAAGCCTACATTCCCTCTAACCCCATTCCCACACGTTGGAAGGAGGTTTCCATTATAATCCGAAAAGTAATATGAATGAAATCCTAGAAAATCAAGGGGATCTGCCTAGTTCAGTAAACCTAAGAAATCTCACCCTAACCGACATCGGTTACCCTAAATCACCACCAGTTAACCTAGAACCACCGTTGGTTATCATTTAACCCCAAAAACAACCTTATTTTGAGGTTGGCACATTTCTGAGAGATAATCACATCTTTTGAGAACAAGTGAGAAAACCATAGCTACATGCAAGCATAACCAACATCTATACACACATCAGAGCATCCATAGCCAACATTGAAAGCAATCACACAACCATCTACCTTCATGGGAGAATCTAGGAAGTGCTTGCACCACATCAAGTTCATTCCATTTGATCACTCACCATTACCAACTAGACATCAAGCTTGTACAAACAATAAGTTTTATTAACTAGCACTTGTCCATCATCATTTAGATAGATCCTTTTACTTCATTATTAGTTTCTGCTCCCATTTCCATTCCCCCACCATTTTTCCTCCATGCAAACTTGACCATCCTTTTATCCACACCCTTAAACTACCCATACCTAGATTTTAATCATTCCTATGCATACTTGAGACCCATACAAACCTGGCCATTGCCCTTCCATTTCCATCTAGCCTCAGATCTGTCACCCCACCAAGTTTTTATTGAGTTTCTTGTACCATGACCATACCAACGTCAATTACCCACAATCTGTCATTGGTTAACCTAAACCGACATCGGTCATACTAGACCGATGTTGGTATATGTGTTTTTGACTAGAAACCAAGAACTGAGCTTCCATTCTCTACCCAATACCTGAAATCACCCAAAATATCACCCCGACCTATACCAATACCACACAAAGATCTTAACCTTTAGATTCAGTCATAACTTTCCTATTGTGAATGAATTTTCTTATTTTAGATGAATGAGATAGCTAAATCAATTTAACTATAGTAGGATTTCATTTATTGTTCACATTAAGTTGTTCTAAATAGTGGATTGATAGCCATCTAGGAAGTATCACACTTCTCGGATCTAGCACATGTTAGGAAGTCCACTTAACTTTTATTTCTTGCTGGTATGTTTTTCCATTTTAGGTAGTTCCTCCAGTAAAAATGAATCTCTCATGATCAGTGTGGATCCGTGTTATACGCCCGTAATAACCTACAACCAAAGATCTCAATAGGTATTCCTTCTAGCCCCTTTACCCTTATCTATTTCAATCAACATTTGAAGAAATGGTCTATAATCGGGGAAACACATAGGTGCGAGGAGCCAAAACCACCATTAGTAGGGTAGGGTTCATAGGTACGGGTATGAGACCTCCGATGGCGGGACGGGGTTCGTAGGTTACTACGAGACCCATGACACCGCCATAAATAGTTTCGATGGCTAGATTCAGGGATGCCCTAAATGAGGCCAGGTACTACTAGGATCATTTGATTCTGCTGTCGGGATAGACATCCCTTCCTATGCGGGGTATAACATAAATCGAGGCCTTGAGTGAGAGGAATATATCTCGTACACATAGTGCATAGAGTATAGGGGATGAAAAGCCTAGAGATAGGGTCAGGGAGAGGCTACTATCTCATAGAGGTCAGATCTAGCTATAGGCCGAGGTAGAGATAAGGGCTAGACCCGTAGAGGGAGGAGAGATGGTGGCAGGGCACCAGGCTAGAGGAGAGGAGGAGGAGACAGATGAGACCAGCATGGATATCAGTTGGGTGATGATTAGTCACCATATATGTTCAGGGTATAGATTTGTCTATTATTTTTAATTTATCTTGGCTATGTGTTTGAAGATATCGAGGATGTACATGATATTTTTGAGAGACTTGTATGTATTTGTATCGGTGTACATAATTTCATTGGTATGGAAGATGGTATTTATGGTATGGATGATGCATTTTCTTTCATTTCCATTGTTATATGTATATGGGTAGAAACTAAGTGGATTAGGCATGATGGAGTCACTCGGTTTAGGCATGATGAAGTCGAGGTTGGTTTAGGAATGATGGAGTCATATTGGTTTAGGCATGATTGAGTATAGGTTGGTTTAGGCATGATGGAGTCAGGTTGATTTAGGCATGATGGAATCAGGTCAATCTAGGCATGATGGAGTTAGGTCGATTTAGGCATGATGGAGTCAAGTCAGTTTAGGCTTTGATGGAGTCGAGATCGGGTATGATGGATTCAAGTCATTTAGGCATGATGAAGTCTTTTTTTTTAATTTTGATTTAATGTTCAAGTTATTGGTAACATGGGAAATAAATGATGAGTTATATGTATGTTATGGTGTAGATTTCCAAAATATTTGATATTATGGAAATGTGAAATGATTGATTGGATGTTTTTATGATGTGGTAACATGGTAGATATGTATGTTTGTATTAATTTCCAAGTGTTGTAGAAAATGGAAACTAAGATAGAATATGAATAGGAAAATGGGGAAAATAGGTTAGGGTAAAGAGTGGTTGAGCTAACCTTCAAGGGCCCCATGCTCTCAAAGTGTTGCCTTCATAGCCCGGTGAAAAGGGGCATCGAACAATTTATTTCTCCCATAAGACAGGGAATAATATGATGAAGTAGAGGAATGGGTTGGTAGGTTTTAGGCATGATTGATTCTTGGTCATAGGCATGGTTGAGTCTTAGGTGATAGGCATGGTGGAGTCTTAGGTGATAGTGGAAATATTTTAAAATGTAGGTGTCGATGGTCTGGTCCTATATAAGGTGATCAATAAGTAATGAAGAAGGTGAATGGTAAGAGGTGGTAAAAGATCCACTTAATTGATAAGAAACTTAATGAGTCTACCATACCCAAGATGGGATTATGAACATAAGACCCTAAAGGTGTTGCATAATAGACTATTCTAAGGGTGAAGAAAGTCACACGATCATGAAATGTCGTAGTTACGAAAAGTCCCTTGAGTAGATAGGAAATTAGGGTAAAAAGGTAATGAGGTGAAAATGAGTGGTTTTGGTGTAACTTAATGTACGACAACATGTTTATCTAATAAGAAACCCATGATCTAAAATAGGAAAATCCATGACGAAAAATTTATCATTTTCTTCTTTTGTTTATTTTTTTGTTTTTGATAGACTGATTGGTGTAAGAAGTCTATATGGGATGAGTATATTATCTCCTTGAGGTCTTCATGAAGCTGATCCATGTGGGAAGCTTCTGAAACTTTTATTTTATTTTTTTAATGACTTTATATAGCTATCCTTCAAGGAGAAGTTTGTTTATAATGGTGAGATAGAGAGAAGAGATGTCCCTTTATAGGGAATCATCTATTTTATAGAATTTTAATTCAAGGAGTTGAATCCCATTTTTGTTTTGAAAATTTCAAGTCATGGAAAAGACTATAGAGGAAGATTAGTTTCTTGTTTATAAGACAAAACCATAGCACATAGAGGTCAATGATGAAAGAGATGATTTCAAGTCACAAATGACCATGAGATTCCATTTTTGAAAAAAATATGAAAATTATCCATGAGAATCATGCCATGAGTAGAGCCATGGTACTCATATTGAAGATAAGGCTGAAAGGTGACAGGTAATCACATGATTCTTGTTTAGTCATTTATCCTCAAAACAGGTAATATGGAAGGTGAATGGTGATCAAGGGACGAGCGGTCAATAGATTGAGAAGGTGATATAGGACTTGATTTTAACAATAAAATAGTCTAATATGTGATGTATTGAGGGGCATAGGTTTGGTTTTACTTTCGATTTGAAGATAAATGATAAGCACCTAATCTATAGGAATGAGTAATAATATAGGGTCCAAGATAATTAGGATCAACTTTTCCTGTTTACTTTTCTCTTCTTTGGTTACATGTTGATTTTTCGTTCTACCGACACGGAAGGTTCATTCATGGACATGTTTTTCGTAGGCACATTTGATACATTTTTGGTAGATTTAGAGATGTTCAAGATCATTGAGACAACATTCATCTAATAACTCAAGTTGTGCTAAACAATCTTAGTAAAAGTCATCGTCGTTGAGCATATCTTGTAATGAGATGCGGAGAGATGGAATTTGGAATTCAAGATGCAAGACAACCTCGCATGTAGACCGAGAGAAAGGGTGTGGCGTAGTCAAAGTGTGAATACTAGTGTGGTAGGCCCACAAGGTGAAAGGAATGTGTGTAAGCCAATCCTTCCCAGTATCATCAACTACTTTTATAAGAATTTTGTTCAATATCTTATTGGTAGATTTTACTTGGCCATTTGTTTTGCGGGTAATAAGGTGATGAGAAACTGAGTTGAATGCCAAAAGTGTCACACAACTTTCGTAGGGTTTTATTTTTGAATTGCTTTCCATTATCAGTGATGAGATGGTGAGGGACACCAAAGTGAAAAATGATGTGATGGTTGATGAATTCACATATTTTATCAGCTTTTTTAGAAATGGGGAATGGCTTCTACCCATTTAGTGTAATATTTAGTAGTAGTTATAATCCATTGATGGCATTGTGAAGAATGAGGATTGATCTCTCTAACAAGATCCAAACCCCATTGAGAGAAAGGCTAAAGGTATCGTATGATCTCGTAAGGCATGACTAGGTGTGTGATAAAGATTAACATGTTAATGACATTTCACACAATGTTTGACATAGTCACAACATGTGATCCAGATTTAGGGTTGGCCAAGTAATAGCCAAGGTGAATATTTCATTTAGCGACATCCAAACCACTAAAATGGCCTTCAAAAATTCCATCGTGAACTTCCTTGATGGTGTAAGGAATTTCAGAACTTGTAAGCCATCGTAAGAGAATACCATCAAATCCACACTTATAAAGGAGACCACCCATGATGTCATAGTGAGAGAGACTTCTAAGAAAGGCACATTTTCCATTACAAGTGAGATCGGGAGGTAGAATAGAAAGGTAAAGGTAGTCTGTTTACTTATACCAAAGGTCACATAGGTCGGTGTAATAGCTTCGACGGAGTGGACCTCATGAGGTAAATAAGAGGGTGATTGTAACCTTTGTATTGTGACAAATATTTTAGATTTGGTAGGTGAATCAAGTATCCGAGAAGCCGGGAAGGACATGGTTTCCACAAATGTATTGGTAGAACATGGGGTGGTTTGAAGTTCATAACGGTCAAAGGTAGTCAAAAGGTTGTTGACATGACATTTGTACTTTTTCATTATTTCATTACAACACTGGTATACCCCATTGACTTGGTTTACAACCAGTTGGGAATCACCAGATATATTAATTGATTTAACATCTAGGGAGATGACAATTTTAAGGCCTAATATGAGTGCTTCATATTCGGCGATGTTGTTAGTGCAATAAAAATTGAGTTTGAAATTTAAAGGCATAGGTTCACCATCAAGAGGAATGAGGATAAAATTGGCACTTCCTCCACACTGACATTTGGAACCATCAAAGAATAAGGTCATTTGGTAAGTGGTATCATCCAAAGAGAGGGTAGTAATGGATTTGTCGGGAAATTGAAGTTAGAGGGTTGATTCCTAGAAATAGGTGCATATGCTAGTTGGTCAACGATGGCTTGGCCTTTGATAGACTTTTGATGCATGAATTCAAGGTCAAGGTCTACAAGAAGCATGAGCCAGTGTGCAGCTCATTGATGTTGGTATGGTTTGGCATATATGTAATATAGAGGGTCAGTTTTAGGTATGAAAAAGGTTTTGTGGTTGAGTAGGTAATGATGCCATTTAGTGGCAACAAAAACTAAGGCTAAGCAAAGTTTTTCAGCATGGGTGTACCTAGTTTCATAGTCCAAAATGGTATGGCTTATGTAATAAACCGCTTGTTCCCTTTGTTTCTCATCGTGATGAGTGAGTATGACACCTAAAGAATGGTTAGTAGCAGAAATGTATAGGTAAAAGCGTTTGTCATCTTTAGGAGGAATCAACATTGGTGGTTAAATAAGGTATTGTTTTAAGGTGTCGGAGGATTTGTGGCATTCATCATCCCATTTTAATGAGATGTAATTTTGAGGGATGATGAAATGGTTGACAAATGGGCTGGTCGAAAAATTGTGAAATTAACGATGAATAGATTGTAACTTACCCTACAAAATTTGAAGTTGATAGAGATAGTTGGTGGAGGCATTTTGAGAATATCCTTCACTTTAGCAGGATCAACTTCTATGCCATGCAAAGAAATGAGGAAACCAAGGATTTTTCCTAAAATTAATGCAAACACACACATCTTAGGTTGAAGGCGAACATAATAGTTTATAAGGCAATCAAAGATGACCTTAAGGACTATCGGTGTTTTGGCCCAATGTATAGATTTGGCAAGAAGTTCATCTACATAATATTCCAATATGCGATGCATGATGTCATGGAAGATATAAGTCATGGCTTGCTAATATGTGGCATTAGTGTTTTTAAGGCCAAAAGGCATGACTCGATAGAAAAAGGTTCCCTAAGGAGTGATGAATGCAGTTTTGTGTTGATCTTAAGCGAGTAGTATTTGATTATAATGTGAGAAACCATCCATGAGTGATAGCATCTCATGGCCAATGGTGAGATCAACTAGTTGTTCAATTCCTGGTAGAGGAAAGTCATCTTTTGGGCAAGTGAGGTTGAGGTCATGGAAATCCATGAAAATACGGAGTCCCCCTATCACTTTTGTGATAGGAACAAATTTATAAATCCATTAGGGATATTTAATGGGTAGGAAAATGAGAGAAGGCGCTGAATTTATTCTTTAACAAGAAGAGTAATGTGAGGATGTATTTTCCGCAACTTCTATTTTATGGGTTTAACATCAGGAATGGTAACGATATTGTGGACCACAATGTTTGGGTCAATACCGAGCATATCTGCATAGAACCAAGTAAAAGCATGGCTATGGTTCTCGGAGAAAAGAAGTAAAATCTTCCTATTCAAAGCAACATCTAAATATTGGCCTATCTTTAGAAGGTGTGGGTCATCCAGTGTTAATGTTGATTTCAATAGTTGATTCATTCAACATGGTTTATGTCTCGAGAGGGTAGCGGCCATGAATATAAGAATCTTTTACACCAAAGTAGGTGAGGATAAACTATTGGACCCCTAGAATATTGACCAAGTATGAAGGCACGTAGGCACGTAAGGTAAAAGTGTGTAAGAGAAGGAATTAAGGAAGCACGTAGCACACGCGATGCGCAAAAGGATCGAGACTTAGTCATTTTGCACATCTGGAGTAGAACACGTGAAAATCATGACCTGATTACACATGGAGAAGATGCCAACCTGACACAAAGTTGGCCCAGAAGGAGCATGCTTGTGATGGAATATTCTAGAAGAACATCATGGAATGAAGTGGAGAGCTCAGGCCTGGAGAAGCATGCTTGCATGGAGGACCACATTTGGACACTTGGCACTGGATCTAAGGGCATTGGAGGGTGAGTTGGTAGTCTAGGAAAGCTATAAATACAAGCACCTACAGAGACAAAGATAGAGAGACACATGGAGATATACATACATATATCCATATAGACACCTAGAGAGTGAGCGGAGCTCTACAAAAATGTTGCGAGGACTCTGTTAGTGAATAGTTGTATTCAGGAGAGAATGCACTAGGCCTAGGGGTTGTAAATTTTCTTTTGGGTAGCTTAGTTACATTAAGTCCAGTGCAATGCATGACTGTGGTCTGCTTCTCTGCAACCCTCTATAATGGTTCCATGGATGTAATAAGGTTACCTGTTATAATATATACATGAATATCAATGGTTATGATGCATATTTCTCTCTTATGAGTTCTCTTTCCTGTCATGCTAAGTATGAATGCTTGTATGTTTCTTTCTGTCACAATACATGTTGTGGATTTTGTTAAGCACTCGATCTGAAATGACTGCAAGGATCTAGAGGCCATTCTGAGCCCTATGGTTCTTGCATGTCTTAACTTCCCTTCTGAAATATCTTACACTAATCATAGATGATGTATCCCACTAAACTCACATAAAAGAGAGACTCGGTACCCGCGCATGCCTCGAGTGAGTGCTCAGCTTTCACTGGGTGATAGGTCGGCATGCATGGGGTTCCTTTCTTTTGTGATAGGAGTAAAAATGACTACATCTTGGTTCCATTTTCGGGACCTCTTTTCGAAGTTGTAGTGGGATTTTAGCATACATCATGATCTATGTAATGAGTAATGACAGAACGGTTAACGTTGGAGAGTGTTGAATCATGGTTCAAAAGCATGGAGGATGAATTTTCTCAAAGATTCAGCATTGGACCTGAGTTTAATGCACGTAGATGGGTAGAAGAAAATCTCTACCATGATCTGTACGAAACATTTTTTTGTTGTTTCCCTATGGAACTATATGAATGGCTCTCAGCCTATGCATCTAGATCAAGTTGGTGTTATAGATCACATCTGTGGACCCAAGAAGAGTACTAAAGGCTACAGGATGCAGATCTGACATGGACCCATGCTATGGATCATTGGTGGAAAGGAGTATTGGCTAGCTACACTTTGGAGTATGCCATTTCCACATATTCTTGTCTGGAGGTGGCTGAGTTTGAGTTTCTGAGGGAGCCTAGAGGATCATTTCTACATGTTGTCCCTCTAGATCTAAAGATCTTGATGATTACCATGAGTTTAGAGGCTTTCCCAATGGCCGGCTAAACCATTCTGAGTGCTTTAGGAGAGGAAGCTAGGGTGGAGGAAGATGGTAGATGTTGCGGTGGAGAAAGAAAGGGAGGAGAGATGAATCAAGTATGGTGAAGCGCGTGAAAGGGAATTGCTAGACAACACAAGGTTACAAGTGTGATGGACGTATGGCGAGAATATGTTATGGGAAGGATTTGAGGTTCACGCTGAGGATGTGGAGCCTAAGTAGTCTGTGTGACCCCATCTTGGAAAGCATGTGAGAGAAACCCCTTCAACTTCTAATGAGAGTTCGTCACGCGGAGAAAGAAGAACCATTAGCGTGCATCTAAGCCCACCTAGTGACTGGACCCTAGCACTTGGTTTTCCAGATCAGGGGGATAATATTGCTAATCTAGTTGATTACATTGGAGGTGATCATTCTATGCCCAGAGGTATAATTTCTTGTTTGGTACTTCTATGGCTGCAAACACCAGCCCAGTGTTAGGAATTTTCGGGAAGGTATAGGCACACAAGCATTTGGTCTCATGTCTGGAAGTGGTGTGGGGTATACTATTGGCAGTGGGGCATTTTTGTAGACCGTAGGCATGTAGCTTAGTGGAACTATGGGAACCCTTGGCATGACCACTTTAGGACCTAGTGGGCCTAGTGGATCTGGTGGTTCAGGAGGAGTAGGAGCTGGTGGGTCTAGTGGATCTGGTGGTTTAGGACCTAGTGGACCTAGTGGATCTAGTGGTTCAGGGGACCTAGTGGATCAGGTGGTGGAGGAAACATAGGTAGAAACCAAGGATCTAGCGGAGGAGGATTTAGACCCCAACCACCCCCACAAGTTTTCTTTGAAATGTCTCTACATTTTCCCAATTATAGAGGTATTGAGGATGCTTTATGGAACATGTTCACAAGTGTGAACTGCTATGGCATGCGAAGGGTGTCACAACCCCGAACGGAAGGCTAGTCAGTTTGTAACCATGTTGCAAGGGCACGCACATAGCTAGTATAGGAAGTATGACCCTCATCAGACAATAGTGGATTATACTTTGTCTTAAAGAATGCATTCTTGGTAGAGTTCCACATTCTTGAGTTTGAGTAGAAGAGCATCAGCACTTTGAAGGAGATTTAGCAAGGAATGACAGAGAGTGTGTGGGAGTATGATGTGCACTTTAAAACTCTCTTGTCTAAATTATCATATGATATTCACCCTTCACAGCATGCTCAATGGTTTTTTGGAGGATTGATCACCCCTTTTAGAAGGGCCTTATCTCATAAAACTTTTACAGACCCGCGTGAGGAATTGGAAGCTACCCTACATGCCAAGGCTATTAGTAGTGTTGATACTAGCATTAGCCCATTCTTGGAGGCTTATATTACTACTATGGCCAAGTAGTTGGAAAAAATATCTGCAAACTCATCCCATGAGACTCGCAGTGGTTTGTGGTGCATAGATTGTGAAATAGAGGGGCACGTTAAGGATAATTTCCCTTGGAGGATAGTACATGCTATGGCAGTAGAGTGTGAAATTTTTCATGGGGACCATGATGCAAGTAGATGTCCCTTGCTACAGTGCACAATCAGGAAAAATGTATCTTGTTATTACAAGATTTGCACTTCTATAACCCATGATACTAAGGACTATAGGCTTATTGATCAAATCCATGAGGCCATTGATCATGTGGTACGCCAAACCAATGTTGCCAATAGTTCTAATGGCGATGATTGCCATTATAAGGAGCGCAGATGGAGGCATGCATGGAAGATGTTTTCAAGTAGGATTCTTTGGTCGTGGTAACTACGAGAGAAGAAAGGAGTGAGTTCTCGCAAGGAACATGTTTCAATTATGGATCTACAGAAACATTACAAATAAGAATGCCCAAAATTTTTGTAATGCTCATGGTGTGGAAAGAAGCATAAATATGAGTACTCGAAATTTTTTGAGCATATGAATCAACAACACCGGAAGGACAAGGGTATTGCAATGGTGGTTAGTATCAAGAAGGAAGACATATCTTGGATGCCTCGGGTAACACGGGATGTAGGTTTGTAGCCTATCTTGGTAACAACAAGGGCAGAAACCACGCGCATAAGAGAGGTACCAAGACAAAAGAACCTAGTTTCAAGGGAGGAGGTCGTTCATGGAAAGTATCCAGACCCCATGCATCAAAAGGAGATATATCAGGACACCATGGATGTCATTAGGAGCTTCTAATGGGAAATCTAGTGTCTAAAGGAACAATCCAGGAGGGAGGAACAAGGAAGGAGATTCAAGGTGCAAAAGGATGACCTGGATGAGATCAAGGAGGTGTGTAAAATGCTAAGGCAGGAGAATATCATTCCCTTGCTCGGATCATGGTTGAGAGAGAAGGTACCATGGACCGAAGGAGAGTGTGAGAGATAGGTATTGCATGTGAACCTTCCCCTCATAGCCTCGATTATGACAATGAGATTACGTTGAATGTAGTTGTAGATGGATGGCTCCTCAGCAATATCCTTATTGACATAGGCGTGGAGGTTAATGTTCTAACTTTGGATGTTTGGCATCGATAGGAAGACATGCATTATAGCCATCTTCAAATGTGCTTTATATGGTAAATAATACTAAGGAAATTCCCATCGGTGTCTTAAAGGATGTAGCTATTACTATCCAGGGAGCTAAGTTTACTGGGGACTTTGAATTCTTGGCGCTCACCGAGATGGACAATTTCCTAGCACTACTTAGGCATTATTGGTGTTACAAGAACAATGCGGACCTTCGGTTCAATAAAGGGTACATCAGCTTTAAGAACAAGGAGGAATGGTTCATTATACCCCTAGCTAATGGGAAGTCAATACCATATATTACACCATTGGGGGAAGAAGTTCTGGATAGGATATATGTGTGCTCAATCAGAGACCCTAAGATGATACACCCTACTAACAGGGTTATCCAGTTTGAAGATGCTCAGTCAATAAGTGATACCACTAGCCTGACATGTGACAATTGGGTGCATGGGACTTATGAATTGATGGGATGAAAGTTAAGAGGTTCAGTGACTAAGGTAACAAAGGCACACATGGTTTAGTGCCTTGGAGGAAAAGAAATGCCCAAGTATTCAGGAGGATCCTTCCCTGAGATCTTTCTACGGAGGTGGAAGCTCAGTGGAAGGATGAGAAGGAATGGAGGGGATGTTAAGTTATGTCTTTCTCGGCATAGTAGCGCGGTGGTGGGCTACACATCAGGAGAGCCTTTTAGAGTGGCGCGAGGTAAGAATTTCTCTCTATCATATTTTCTAGGAGTAATGTACCCACCATCATCAAGGAGTACCATGGGAAGGAGCCCACCTCTTTCCATATCCAAGAGTGTGAACGGGTTTGGAGAGAAGGCATGGAAGATTTTCCACCATCCCTCTGGGTGTACAAGTTGTATTCTACACTGTAGGGTTACACACACACATGGTATATTCATTCGGAGACACGCCACCAGATAAGGAATTGGCAAGAGCTCACAGCTGACCTTATTCAAACCTTTGAGTATCAAAGTACCAAACCATCGGTTGATAAGGCCTTGTAGGGTATCAAGTGCCTTACCATGGGGGATAGTGCTAGGATGGAAGATAGGCTATTGGAATTACTAGGTGAACCAAGGTTGGGGGCGTGCTTTGAAGAAGAAGTAGAGGAAACAAGAAGAGCTACAACTTGAGCACGCATGTTTGGAAAAATAAAAAGGAAAGTTGGTATATGTGATTGATGGAGAGGAATCGGAAAAATTAGATGTTAGCCATTCTGTAGGGACACGCAAGGTAGTAGATAGTGCAGATACTCACGCGTGCGCCTACCATGAGCCCTTAAAATGAAGAAAGTTAACATCGGTTCAGGAGAAGAACCTAAGGAAGCTATTATAGGAGATTACTGGTTGGAGAAGGAAGTATCTAAGATCATTGATCTGCTATGTGAATTTGAGGATTTATTCCCATGTAGGTACCATGAGCTCAAAGGTATTCACCATTCCTTGGGGAGATGAAGATAAAATTGAAGGACGGTGTGTGCCCGGTTAGGAAAAGACCCTACCAAATGAATCCCAATTTGTATGTGAAGGTTAAGGAGGAGATAGAAAAATGATAGCTTCTGGGATCATTGAGGTAGTGGAAGAATCGGAGTGGATAAGTCTCGATGGTAATCAACATCAAGAAGGATGGGTGGATTAGGATCTATGTGGATTATAGGGAATTAAACATAGTTTGTGTCATTGATCCCTTTCCGACCCCCTTCACTGAAGAAATTTTGGAAGGAGTCATTGGGCGCAAAATATATTCCTTTACAAATGGATTTTCAGGGTACCACTAAGTCCGGATTGCAAAGGAGGACCAGGAGAAGATAACTTTCACCTCTAAGTGGGGAAGTTTTGCATATACAATCATGCCCTTTGGGTTGAAGAATGAGCCTATTGTCTTTTCACGCATAGTGGTGCAAGCATTCCATGTCTTCATCCATAAGTATCTTCAGGCCTATTTAGATGATTGGATAGTGTATGGTCTGGTTAAAGACCATTGTGACAATTTAAGGTTAATGTTTGATAGGTGTAGGCAGTTGAGGATATCCCTCAACATCAATAAATGTGTGTTTACTACACCCTTTGGGACTTTATTGGGGCATATCACATGTAAGGAGGGCTTCTTTGGTAGATCTTGCTAAGGTTGTAGTTATTATGGGGTTAGGGAGCCTACTAGCCAGAGCGCAGTGCGTGGATTCCTTGGGCATACGAGCTATTACAGGAAATTTATTAAGGGATATGCCAAGATCACTATGCCTTTAGAGGAACTGCTTAGACATAAAAGTTCCTTCCATTGGGGAGAGGTGCAGTGGAGGGTGTTTGATACATTAAAATATAGGCTTATCACCGCACCTATATTATGTTTTCCCTCTTAGGACAATCCCTTTCATGTCCATGTAGACACCTCAGGGACTGCCATTGGAGTAGTGCTTATACAACCATGTGAGGGGATTGTTGATCATCCTCTATGTTTTGCAAGCAAGAAGCTAACACCAGCAGAGCAGAATTATACCACAACTAAGCGTGAGGCATTGTCAATGATCTACGCACTTTTCAAGTTTAGATAGTATCTGCTAGCAACACCCTTTGTGTTTTACACCAACCACATGGCATTAAAATATTTGGTGAACAATCCCATCCTACAAGGGCGCATATGTCGATGGGTGTTTTTGTTTCAAGAATTTGAATTCACCATTGTAGTGAAGCCTAGAAAAAGCAATTGTGGGCCTAATCATCTATCAAGAATTGATTCAGGGGAGGATGCGTAGAGTATTGAGGAAACAATGTTAGATGCACAACTATTTAGATTGTAGCATGTGCCCTCGGATTTGGAAGAGATTGTAATATTTTTAAAGGAAGGTGTGGTGCCGGAAGGAATGAAGACTTTAGAGAAAAATAGTTGGCCATATGCGTTGCACCCTACATGTTAATTAGTGGAGACTTATACAAGTTGGGATGTGATGAAGTTTTGTGCAAGTGTGTATTAGAGCATGAGCACTGGCCATCATGGAGGAGGCACACGGAGGAAGTGCGGGTGGGCATTATGCAAGTGATGCCACCATGCATAAGATATTAATGGCAGGTTTGTGGTGGGAAACCTTGTACAAGGATTGTAGAGACTATTGTAAAGCATGTAATGATCCCAATTTAGTACATTAGAACAAGTAAATTTTTTTTTTTGACAAATGCTTCCTAGTTCTAAATACATAATTTAGAACTCACAAATCAAAACAACCATTCTTATAACAGAGATAACCATATGCAAATTGTAATGACTCGGTACACCACCGATCTATTCATTCCATGACTCGGTGATCTCTGATTTATTCATGAGTTTCACGAGTTGGCGTTTTTACTTTAACTCTTCACTCTTGCGGTTCTCTTCCCTAATCTGGGATTTTAGAATGCTCTATCCAAGGAACCTATCTGAATAATTGTTACCATTATTCATCGGCATCTCGTCCCTTAGACTAGGTGACAAAGGACAACGCAATCGCAGCTCGCGATACTTTGGCCAAAGTTTTGAAACATCTTTTCATGTCTCATATTCCTTGACGATATACTCGTAATCTGGAATATGTCCTCCACCCCACTCCAATGTTATATAGAATGTCCCATCTTGAATTATGTCACCATCCTCGCCTTTAAGTCATTCACTCAGAATGGATTAATAACATGACAATGTTATAAGGATGCTCTCGAGGACTAGGGATAGGTGACATCTTGGTTAAACCCTAGTTAACCCGGTGTGTCAAGGTACCCCGAATCTCCAAGGGCAACCTCATAACATGACCATGTTCCTAACCAGATCCCGAGTAAAAACTTGTTCGAGTTTAAGGTGTAAATCTTAACGATCAATGCAAAGGTTGTCGCCATATGTCACTGCATTGTTGTATCCTTGAGAAAATCCTAATCTCCTCGAAGGTACAACCTGCGCAGTTGTCATGTGATGACATCCTACAAAACTACCTTGGAAAGATATATTAAACTTAAGGTGTTACTTACGTTGAGTTGGAATTACACTTTAAGACTCTCCTTTCCAGTTAGTCTTGTCCCAACTCCCTGGTGTAGACACCAAATTTGTGTCTTACGACCCCCGTGCCCCGCATCTCATTTCCCAACCTAGCCTCATCACCTAAACCTTACACAATTATTTATTAATTACCTTATAATTAATAAATCCACATCTCTAAACACTGCCACCTCATTTCACCACCTCATCATGACCTAGTCCTAACCCTAAACTAACCTAATTAATACTTATAAATTGGTCTACATCCACACCCATGACTAATTACTCCTCACCCGCACCAAAATCAACCTAATAATGACTTGACCAAGCCCACAACTAATTCCTCGGGAGAAAAGGAGGGAAAGTTGGCTATTTTACTAAAAATAGCTGACTTTGACTTAAGCGATATCGGTTCCTACTCGACCGCCGTCGATTACGTAACCGCCATCGGTTCCTGTAAATAACCCCACCAACCAAAAACAAAGGATCGGAACCTAGGAATTGATTGGAAGGATCGGGAACTCACTTTGCCGAGTAGAGACAAGTGAAGGAAAGAGAGGAGTTTGCAGAGAAGGACATCAAGCCCAAGGCTCGCAACCGAGTAACCGAGCCTAGTGACACTCATCTAAGCATTGGGAGAGAAGATAGCTCATCTTTAATTGTCCAATCATCCTACTCGAGCCACCGCCTTTTATCACGGTCTTTAGACCTGATATCTCCATCAAGAATTAGTAAGTAGTATCTTGTATGTTATTTTAATAACATTTCTTGGACTTCTGAATCACAGCAATTCTAAGTCTATTCCTAGATCTACTACCCGGTAACACCCTCCATCTAACTGTCATTCCTCTACCCCTACATTGCCCCCAAGAACAGCCCCCATACTCTCTGAGTCTTCTCCATCACCCCATTACCTATCCCCAATCATTTACCAGCCTTATAAACACCATAGCCACCTTATAGCCACCTTATAGCCAACCTTCACTAAAAGCCCCTAAACCACTGCCCCTACCGATATCGGTTATCAAAAACTGGTACCGGTGACAGTGACCAGACATCGGTCACTATGATTCAAAACCAAAATGAGCCCTTTCCTCTATTGTTTTAACAAGGTAATTAAATTGTAATTTTGCAATAATTTGTGTTAATTCATATTAGCAGGGGAACTAACCACCTTCGAAAGGAAGTCTAATATTTCTTGGGCCCAAAGCGGTTCCCTCACTTATTGTCTAATTAGAATCGGTGGTCTTGTATTCTTACTTCTGAGTAGTCCTTCCCGGACAAAAAGGAGTTCTTCACAATCGACCGATCTCTCTCTCTACGGTACACGCACACCCTCTCAACATTCAACGGTATTCCTCCTAGCCCTAACCCTTATCTGTTTCTCAAAGGAATGAAAGGATAAAGCAACTCTATTCCAGGCAAGAAGCATTCCGTGTGAAACATTTTGGCACGCCCAAAGTGGGACCCATTTTGGGTTTCTTTCTTTCTTTCTTGCTTTCATATAGGGAGCACACTTGTTATTTTCTTCTTCTAATATTCACAAGATATTCTTTTATTTGGTAAAAGAATTTGTCTTGCTTTCACATCTTTGCATTAGTGAAAGTCATCTTCTTTGCTTCATCGAATATCATTTTCGATTTGGGTTTAAAACACGTGCATCACATTCTTGCTTGCCGTTTTCAATTCTAGTGAACATAGATTAAGTAACAGGTCGTACACGTGGGGGTGATATCCATGGTATTGACAAGAAATTAATCTTACTTTCACTACACAACACATACCAAATCACATCATAATTAACACAACAGCTCAAACATCCCCCTTTTCCGTGGTATTCCTCCACCCGATTGAGGTAACTTTATAAGCCAAAACAAACTTGACATTTCCCCTAAGTCTTCTATTTAGGATTGACATCATCTTGCGTCTAAGGCATAAGCCCAAAGTGATTAAAACTAATCCTAGGTTTAGTCTGTTAATTTGCTTGTGCATCTTGCTTGTTTTTTGTTCTATTTCTCTATCATACACTATTTTTTGTGATCACTTCAGAATAGTTTGGTAGGCATACTAAGCACTGTTAACCCCAAATCAGCAACTTCCTACAACTTCTTACACTGGTCCTATTATACCGACATCGGTTAACTTACCGACACCAGCTACATCCTGACCGACATCGGTTATCTGACCGATATCGGTTACTGTCTTTCACAGTTCCCAAAACCAGCAACCCACCAATTCCAACACTTTGTTGTTGCTTCTGTTCCTGATAGATTGCATCCCTACTATGTACTCTTGTCCATGGTTGTTATCACTCGAAACAAGTTATGACCATGGTTTCACATGCCTGCTCCGTGCCTTTGCCTGAATCACCCCCTTCACATCCTGTGGGGAATCCTATGGACACCAGCGAGGTTCCCAAAATCCCTGTAGGAGATAAGGAATTTACAAAAATTTTGGATGCTAATCCTAGTGCTATATAGTACTATTTGTCTCATGCCCCTGACCGTACACCCGATGGTCAACTCCTTGTTGGTATGCCTATTAGTATAGCCGCTCACTTAGCTCCTTCTCCACCTGATAATTCCACCTTGCCTTCTTCATCCTTAGCCCCGTCACCCAACTCAGTGGCTTCAGAGGTTCTTACGGCATAGATTGGCTTTCCTTTTGTTAATCTGGGGCCCCATATATCATTACCACCAACTGCTCCTACCTCGTCTCTCTCGCAGACTACTCCTTTCATAACTTGCTCTCTGCCACCTATCCACACAAGCTTTCCTTCTCAAGCTCTGCCCACCTTTTCATTTCCACACACGTATCCGGTGACTTCAACATCTTATATAGGACATCCCTATTCGGTCGCCTCAACATATTCGTCCTCAATACCTTATCAACATTTAACCCCACCGTTGTCTAGTGGTGGCCCTTGGCCCAATCCCCCTCCTTTACTGGCAACCGCACCATCATCTCATCCAACCACTGATTTAATCAAACAAATGATGGACAAAATGCAAAATCTGGAGGCTTCTGTTTCAGGAAGCCATAGCACCCTGACATATGAGAAAGTTTGTTGGGAGCCTATTCATCCTTCTGTCCCCCTTCATTCATATCCTCCTCAATGGGAATTACCAAAATTCACTCGTTTTAATAGTAAGGAGGATCCTCAACAACATTTGCGATCATTTAGACATGCCTGCTATCTGATTGCTCATGATGATGCCTTACTACTCCACACCTTTCCCATGTCCTTATCAGGACCCACCTTAGAGTGGTACAGTGCTTTAACCCAGCACTCAATCTTCTCTTTTAACCAATTAGCCCAATCTTTCTTGGATCATTTCTCCATTAACATTGCTAAGAAAGTATCTATCACTGACCTCTATGCCATCCAACAATTTGAAGACGAATCTATCACAGATTTCATTGGACGATGGCGGGGCCTTATCAACCAACTTACTTATGCCTTGCCTTAGGCCAAACTTATCGAACTCTTTACGTGGGCCTGTGCTAAGCACATTTCTCCTACCCTCCAAATTCAAACTTTCCACACATTTGACGAGGCCTTTACTATGGCTCGAAAACTAGAGATTCGAGCCTTAGAGGAAGAGAAATTGTGGTTGCGCAACAAAAACCCCAATTTCCAAACCCAAGACTCCACCAACAAACCTAACACCACCAATTCTCATGCATCGACTGCTTCGAAATCAAAAGGAGCTGTCCATGCGGTGATGGTCAAATCCCAAGCACCATCTAATACCCCGCCAAAAACCACCTATAAGTATAAAGCCGAGCCCATCAATTACACTCCCTTGGGAGAAACTTATGGTGTGATATTGGAAAAATTGCTCAAGGCAGGAGCTATTACCTTACCTCCTGTTAAACCTCACTCCGGGTTTGATTCCACCCGTGCTATACCTTCTTGGTACAAAGAAAATGACTTCTGTAACTTCCACCGCGTGAAGGGACACAGTCATGAAAACTGCAAGATGTTGAAAAACATAGTGCAGGAAATGGTTGATGCAGGGGATATAGCCCTCGATAATCCTAATGCCCCTGCTAACCAAAATTTGAAAATCTTCAACAAACCATTCCCGAACCACTCATCTAATAGTAACATAAACCAAGATATCTTAGCCAGGAGAGTGTTCGTGAAATCTATGCGATCTTCAAATCCCAGCCAAAAGCCTCTATCGAGAAAATTCTAAATCAAGCCTCTTCACTAACGCAGGAACCCGAACCCCCTTCACCACCATCAAGACAAGACGAAATCCTTGCCGTTCCTTTACCCATAAAGGAATTAACCACCCAGAGTTCTCTTCTCACAGAGGAGCCTTCTTACACCACATCTTTGCAAGACTATGAGCGGATGTTATCTAGCTTATCTATTTCCCAAACATCTCCTTCTACCACTCTTGCTGTACAAGAGGAAGACTCGCCACTTTTTTCGTCATCCTTAGACGAGAAACCCCTCGAACCGACATCACCAAATTATTTAATCATGACAGATCCTCTCAAACATGCCCTCCTACCTATTAGTTCTTCATCGCCTAAATCTTTTCAGCGACCGGTTGACCTCTTAATGCCCATTGATACAGTGCCTCATTTACCCCCTGTATCACACCCACAGTGGACCGGAATCACAACCCACCTTTCTTCCATACAAAAGTTCCTATTCACACGTGAGGATTGTCACCCCTCAGAAGATAGATGAGTCCTATGGAACATTTGAGTATACCATATTCTACTCAAATGTAGATGACCAATCCAGATGCCTCTACCATATACCTAAAGTGTTTACAAAAGCTTAAAATGCCTATGTCCTCATCTTTACCCCCCTCATCTCTACCAAATACCTCATCCACCTCTATTGACCTAACCAAACCTTCCCCTACGCTTGGGACCTCACAATACCCGGTCCTAACACACCCATCTAAATGGTTAGATTTATCCAAAAGTAAAGTCATCCATCCACTTAGGAGACAGACCTAATCTCCTCAAGTCCAACCTATGTCTCTATCACAACAAAAACCATCACCGTTACACCTACCTTCTATATTGGGACCTCATCCCTCCACCTTACATCAATACATCATACCTCCTATGTTTTCTTTAAAATGACCTACACCTTCCGCACCCATACAAAGATCCAAGGGTATATCAACACCGTCACCCCAAGTATCCTGTCCACCTATCAACTCTAAACAAACTCCATCATCAAAGGATTTGTTTACTGTCACTCCTCTTTCTCCATGGTTGTTTGTTGCTACCACGTCATCTGACCAGCTAAACATAACTTCTACACCGAAGAGGTCACGTTTAGTTAAATCCAATTATCAAAACCCCTTGGCTAAGCCGCCACCCGTACAAATCAACCATACCCAGTCATTTCCGAAACCTACCCAGTCAATAGCCTCATTTTCCTCTGACTTTTACCCACTCAAAGGGTCTTACGCCAAAATCCTTGCGATGTTGGTGGAGAATGCGACCATTTCCTTACCCCCACTTAGACCCTATGATCCATCTAAACCTCGACCTATAGGTTATGATGAGTTTAAAATCAGTGCTTACCACCGCACACCAGACATGATGTAGAGGGATGCAAAGCGTTGAAAGCCATACTTCGTCGATTACCTCTCTCGGATAAAAAGGTTAACAAAGACAATTTATGAAGGGAGAAACCTTTAGCTTCAATCCCTCTCCTATACCACTGTCCCCTCCTCACTAAGATCTATCATTATTACAACCCCACCTCTTGAATACCATGACTTATTCCTACCATCTTCCTCCTCTCGTGTTCACGAGATCAATATGATTAGTGTTGCTACTCGAGGGGTAAAAAACAATGGGAAAGCTAAAGAAAGCACACCTGCGGCCTCTCTTTCTCTCGTCCACCATCCCGATCGCACCACCACCTAAAGTGGTTATTCGTGGACCTACCTACCCCGTCTCTAATGGAGTTTCCCACCGAACCATGATCAAACAGCTTCACCAATCACCTGTAAAAATGACACTGTATGATCTCATTCAGGCCTCTGAATCTCATCGACAAGCTCTCGTTGAAATCCTTCAAGGTATAGAGGTCTTACCTAATGAAACCTTGCCCATTACCTCCATCTTAACACCCAACCATGTTTCCTCTCTCACCAAACAATCTACCACTTCCGTCCCTGTACAACAAACCACTGCTACTGTCAGTTTCTCCGAAGATGAAATTGTTGACTTTGGTGTAGAAGATCCTGACCTGCTCTTTTCATCTCAGCTTACGTTCGGGACATCCGTGTGCGTCGTGTTATGATTGACGGGGGCACTAGCCTAAACATCATCTCTTCTAAAGCCTTCCAACAAATGAATATCCCCTCTAGCTGCATGTGTGCCAACCCCACCATGCTGCGTTCATTCAACGATGCTATTACTTTTACCTTAGGCACTGTGATCCTTAACATTCATGTAGGGCCACGTACCTTACCCGAACTCTTCTATGTCCTTGAGGGTGAATTCTAATACAACATGTTGTTAGGCCGCCCTTGGATCCGGGCTATGGGATGCGTTCCCTCCACCTTACATAGATGCATAAAATTTGAGTACGAGGGGAAGTCCTATACCGTAAAAGCTGAGCCTCCCCCCTTCAAAACCTGCAATATGTTATATCACCCTAATGATGTGCTTGTACCAATCAAGACACCCATTCATCTAACCCAACCATCCACTTCAACCACACCTCAACCATCCACCTCAACCGCACCTACACCTTTAACCAATGAGACCGCTATCACAAATACCACTTCCTTTCCCGCGGACAACATCCCAACCTCAGACCCTTTAGTAGATGTTTTTCAACACCTCATGCTTTGAGGGTGTATCACCTATATAACATTAGCTCTTTCCATACCCCACAAGAGTACATACGCTTACATTACATGCGCATCCTACCTACGACCGTGTGTGGGGAGGTAATCTCCTACGGACCACCTAATTACCACACCAACCTAACGTATGGGGGTGTTGACACATCCTCTATTACCCCTGAACCTCCCCTTGGTGTGGTTCCCTTCCAATCTGATTTTCAATACCTGACAAATCGTCATTTCGCCCTCACCTTCTTGACTCACTGTGCTTGGAAAGGTTTTGGTTTTGGTCTTTATGAACAAGGCCGACATACAATCATTCCCATTACTACACGCAAACACAAAGATCGTCATGGTCTTGGATTCTCTGAACCCCCTACACTAAAACATCGCATATCCGTTGTATCCAAGAAGATGACGAAGTCACCCCTTCCGAACCATCATCACCCATTTTGCCATCGTCACCCATAGAGTCGATAAACCCCGTCATATCTATCCCTCCTAACTTTTTTTTCTTCTCTTCCCTTCGTATCCAGACATGATCGAAGAGGACTCGCCTTCAATTAATGTTGTTGAGTGCCAGGATGACAACTCCATCCTCACTTACCTTGGTGCGGACGACTCTTATATTCAATGCACCTTGCCATCTGATACTCAAACCATGTTGAATGAGTCGACTATAGAAATCAACATTCACACCAAGGACGATCCTCACATTGTGAAGATCGACAATCTCTTACCACATCAGAACAAACTGCCTTCACTACCTTCCTCTCGTGCCCGCAACCAAGCTTTCACTTGGTCCTACGCTGACATGCCAGGAATTGATCCTGACATTGCTGTCCATAACATTACCCTAAAACCCGATGCCAAACTCATTAAGGGCCGAGAAAAATGCATCCATGCATTGCCCTCTTAGTCAAAGAAGAGCTTCAACAACTCCTTGCTATTTCCTTCATCTTACATATTGACTATCCTCAATGGATCTCTAACATCGTACTTGTTACTAATGTAACGGGGACTTCGATATGCACGGATTTCTCGGGACCTTAACCTTGCTTACACGAAGGATGACTTCCCCCTCCCAAGTATTGATCAACTTTTTGATCTCACTTTGTGGGCCATGAGATGCTTTCTCTCATGGATGGCTTCTCGGGATACAATCAAATTTTAGTAGCCCGGCCGATCAACATAAAACTACCTTCATAACTCCTTGGGAACCTTCATTATCGTGTCATGCCATTTGGCCTTAAGAATGTTGGTGCGACCTACCAAAGGGCTATGACTTACATATTTCATAACATTATGCACACTATCCTTGAGGATTATGTCGATGATCTTCTTGGCAAATCTAAACATTGTAGTGAACATCTCGATGTTTTAACCATTATTTTTGATCTTTATTTACAATATTGTGTTTGCCTTCAACCAGAGAAATGTTTCTTTGGTGTCCTTTTAGGAAAACTTCTTGGTTTTATCGTCTCTTTGCATGGCATCGAGCTCGATCGAACTAAAGTCAAAGCTATCCTAGAAATGCCCCCACCTACTAACCTCAAACAGCTTGCGTAGTTTACAAGGTAAGCTCCAATCTATCCGGTGTTTCATCTCCCAACTCTCGGATCGATGTCAACCTTTCAATCATCTCCCTAAAAAGGACATTGTCTTTCAATGGAGCAAAGAGTGCCACCAAGCCTTTGAGGCTCTTAAAGCCTATCTCTTGTAACCACCCGTGCTTATCCCACCTCAAGATGATCACCCTTTTTATCTTTACCTTTCTGCCACCGACCATGCTGTAGGAGCCATGCTCGCACATCATGACTCCGAGCATCGAGAACAAGCCATTTATTACATAAGTCATACTCTCATGGATTACGAGACTAGGTATACACATGTAGAAAAGTTGTGCCTAGCCCTATCATTCGTAGCCACCAAACTCCGACACTACCTCCTGAATCACAAAACTTTTGTCATCACCAACGCGGACCCCATTCATTATATGTATGCCAAACCTCATCTAAACCAATGCATCGCCCGATGGCTTATGCTCCTCACTGACCTCGACCTTGAATTTGTACACCAAAAGTCAATCAAAGGACAAACTATCACAGACCAACTCGTGGAAGCCCCTTTACCTGGGGAGCAATTTACCAATTTTAATTTCCCCGACAAACTCATTGCCACTCTTTCACTCAGTGAGGAGTCGTATCCAATGACCCTCTTCTTCGATGGATCCAAATGCCAGTACGGCGGTGGAGCTGGCGTTGTTCTCATTCCTCTTAATGCTGAGCCTATGCCTCTTTCATTCCGGCTCGATTTCCCCTGTACTAATAATACAGCAGAATACGAGGCCCTTGTTTTGGGTCTCTAGGTTGCGTTACACTTAGGTGTCAAGTCTATTAACATTTTCGGCGACTCCCAACTAGTAGTCAATCAAGTTATGGGCATCTACCAATGTAAAAATGAGGAACTTCAAAAGTACAAACATTACGTGGATTCACTTTTGACCTTATTTACTCATTATTCTACCCTACCTACCCACTCCATTTTTCCAATTACCTCCGTTTATTAATTATTTTATTAAAATTGATTCCTACCCAAACCACACATCTACGATAAACTCATTAAATTCACAAAGGTAAGAGCTCAGAGCCTACCGGTACGACTACACATCGTCGTGGTGGGATAGGTGGTGGTGGTCCAGCTGGTCCAGCACCTCCTACTCCTCCTGGCTGTGCCATGGCTCCAAATCTCCTCAGCTGGGTTCTCCACCAATCAAATTCTGCCTCCTACTCGTTGGGGTCTACCAACCACTCACTTCTCCACTCAAATAATGCCACCTCAGCCGACAAACTCAACAATATCACTAAAACACCTCAGACAACTAAATTTGGTTTTCAAATTGACAATGTGACAATGACAGGCCGTATTTTTCTTTTTATAGGTTTTTGACCTATAATCGATATCGGTTATATTGCGCCACCTAAAACCCGATATCGATCATCTAGCCCGATCTTGGTCATAGCTAACCGATATCGGTTTAATCCCTATTTTACCACAATTTCTACCCTTATTCACCAATCTCCCTTTCTCACCACATCGCCTATACCCTCCTTTGCTAAATAGCCTTTTTTGACTTCATTGGCCACATTCACGGCCGCACCCAACCAACCAGGCCCGACCCAAGGCCGCACCTAACCAACCAGCCCGACCCAAGGCCACAACCAACCATTTGGCCCGACCCAAGGCCGCAACCAACCATTTGGCCCGACCCAAGGCTATAACCAACCAATCAGGCCCGACCCAAGGCCGCAACCAACCATTTGGCCCGACCCAAGGCCGCAACCAACCAATCAGGCCCGACCCAAGGCCGCAACCAACCATTTGGCCCGACCCAAGGCCGTAACCAACCATTTGGCCCGACCCAAGGCCGCAACCAACCAATCAGGCCTGACCCAAGGCCGCAACCAACCATTTGGCCCGACCCAAGGCTGCAACCAACCAATCAGGCCCGACCCAAGGCCACAACCAACCATTTGGCCTGACCCAAGGCCGCAACCAACCAATCAGGCCCGACCTAAGGCCACACCACTTAAATACCTCACCCAAAACCCGCAAATTACAATTTTATCCACCCATCATGTAGCTTTTTGTTCAATTGAGCTCACCTATTCGTGTTTTAGCATGATTAGGGTACTTAACTTGATCAGCGACCAACTTTGCCTAGACCGAGACCGTGACATTTATCTCGACCAAACCAACCATTTGGTACTGCCGAACATACCTAAACGTTCCTGTACCTTACCCGTTATAACCCCCGGAGCTACTTCCTATGCTTTGGATACCGTGGATTATATCACCCTTATTTGGATAAACTATCAACCTTTGCCTATGAATTGCTTGTTTGCTCTTCAAATCATGTACCATAGTCACACTATTACATTTCAATGTGTGTCTGCTTCCTTGAACTTACCCCACCATCTTACCATCATCTCAACACCATTTACCCTTTATCAACCCTATCCCTGATTTCACGTTACCTCAATCTATGATAGATTTGAGGGGGATTACCTATACCCTTAACAGGAGTAACCACTTCTTATTATTATCAGTGCAGCTTTACAAGACAAGCTACACGACAACAAGGGGCTAATGTAGACACCAAATTTGTGTCTTACGACCCCGTGCCCCGCATCTCATCATTTGCAACCTAACCTCATCCCTAAACCTTACACAATTATTTATTAATTACCTTATAATGAATTAATCCACATCTCCAAGCCTCCACCTCATCATGACCTAGTCCTAACCCTAAACTAACCTAATTAAGACCTATAACTTGGTCTACATCCACACCGATGACTAATTACTCCTCACCCACACCAAAATCAACCTAATAATGACTTGACCAAGCCCACAACTAATTCCTTGGGAGAAAAGGAGGGAAAGTTGGCTATTTTACTAAAAATAGCTCACTTTGACTTAACCGATATCGTTCCTTACTCGACCGCCGTCGATTACGTAACGCCATCGGTTCCTCGTAAATGACCCCCCAACCAAAAAAAAAGGATCGGAACCTGGGAATTGATTGGAAGGATTGGGAATTCACTTGGCCGAGCAGAGACAAGTGAAGGAAAGAGAGGAGTTTGCAGAGAAGGACATCAAGCCCAAGACTGCAACCGAGTAACTTGGAGCCCGGTGACACTCATCTAAGTATTGGGAGATAAGATAGCTCATCTTTGATTGTCCCGAGCATCATCCTACTCCGAGCCCCCGCCTTCGTTATCACAGTCTTTAGACCTGATATCTCCATCAGGAATTAGTAAGTAGTATCTTGTATGTTCTTTTAATAACATTTCTTGGAATTCTAAATCAAAGCAATTCTAAGTCTATTCCTAGATCTACTACCCGGTAACACCCTCCATCTAACTGTCATTCCTCTACCCCTACATTGCCCCCAAGAATAGCCCCCATACTCTCTGAGTCTTCTCCATCACCCCATTACCCATCCCCAATCATTTACCAGCCTTATAAACACCATAGCCACCTTATAGCCAACCTTCACTAAAAGCCCCTAAACCACTGCCCCTACCGATATCGGTTATCGAAAGCCGTCAGAGTGGGTGACAGGTGACCGAGATCGACACGTGATTCAAAACCAAAATGAGGCCTTTCCTCTATTGTTTTAACAAGGTAATTAAATTGTAATTTTGCAATAATTTGTGTTAATTCATATTAGCAGGGGAACTGACCACCTTCGAAAGGAAGTCTAATATTTCTTGGGCCCAAGGCATTTCCCTCATTTATTATCTAATTAGAATCTGTGGTCTTGTATTCTTACTTGCAGGTAGTCCTTCTAAGACAAAAAGGAGTTCTTCGCAATCGACCTGATCTCTCTCTACGGTACACGCACACACTCTCGACATTCAACAGGTATTCCTCCTAGCCCTAACCCTTATCTATTTGTCAAAGGAATGAAAGGATAGAAGCAACTCTATTCCAGGAATGGAAGCATTCTGTGTGAAACACTGGGCTCCTCATCATTGAGTTGCCTTACTTATTTAAGATCCATTTCACAAAGAGAAATTAATAAGATTTGAGATCTCATCAAGAGATCATTGATTCACAATAATCTTAATCAATGAAAATGGGCAGTAGCCCTAAGTCTCCTCTTAAGGATGCTAAATATACCTTTTTAGGTTTATATCGGTTTTTCCAAAACTGAATTATATCTTACTTATTTGTATTAAGATATAGTGATTTAGATTCATTATGTACGTTGCCTTGGCTTAGATCAAGGTTAGAGAGTAATAGATTACTCTTCCCGTTCAGCTACCTATTAAGGTGTATTTGAACCTTAACTTCTAGGAAGACAAAGGGTCTAATTTCCAAATCAAATTGATATGGAATATAACAGAACTACTAATCATTCACAAGTATTTAGTCACAAAATCTTTACAAGGCCTACTTAGAGAATCCAAATATCTCCAAGGTATACAATAATAATAAAAATGCACTTCAAAACAATCGAACCAAAGAGGATCAATCCATCAAAATACAAATACAACCATATAGTATCAATTCCCTCATTTCATTTAATTCTAAGCCAAATAATTACAATCTATGCATTCAGCATATTTGATACAATACTCAACAGCATAAGATCAACTTTCTCATATAATACAATTAGAGAAGTCAAGTTGGAATTCATCATAAAACCAAATTAAATAATCTGAGCATCATATCAGATCTGCATGCCTTTACCACTTATGATAACCATCCGTAAAATTGCCAAACACGGGTCAGTTACGTGAACCGAGCATGATAAGCACTAATTCATAAAACAATTTCCTTCTACCAATTTCTCTCATTAAACAACCTATCTAAATGAAATCATTTCATCAAATCCTAAAACATGAATCGGTTAATTATCTTTCTATAATTCTATATGACTATAACGCATGACTCATATTATAGTCAGCTAATTAAACTCGAATATTTTTAGATGACTCATCATAAATATTAGAGACTAAGAAGAATAAAATGAATCCAAAACATCCATCCATCCGAATCACATGAGAATACAGCAAGGACTCCAACAGAGTCATTTCTAACAAGTGCTCAAAACTAGGCTTCGATAGAAGACGAATCATACAAAACATTTCAAGGACTCCAACAGAGTCGTTTCCAACAAGTGTTAACAGCAAGGCTTCGATAGAAGTCGATAGCATACAAAAAGACATTTCAAGGACTCCAACAGAGTCGTTTCCAACAAGTGTTAATAGCAAGGCTTCAACAGAAGTCGATAGCATACAAAAAGACATTTCAAGGACTCCAACAGAGTCATTCCCATATATTATCCTTGCATAGCATTTCAACGGAATCTAACCAAAATGCAAAACATAGCAAGATATTTCAACAGTAACTAATCCAAATGTACACTCAGCAAGGATTCAACGGAATAATCGAACCAGCATGAAAACACAGCAAGATATTTCATACATTGCTACCATTAAAACCAACTGAACCAAAAATCATCTGAACAGAGTTGTTCTAATGAAATCATTTGAAGGAAAGCAAGATTTTTAAAAGTTAGGGCCTATCATGCTTGATAGTGTCGCGTAAAAATCTGAAGAAGACCTCTGAATGTGCTTGTGCCCTATCTTCTTCTTCCACGATAGATTAAACAACAATAAATTGTTACCTTCATGCCTTATAAACTTTCCCCGACAGAGAAAAGAGCTAGATATTCTCAAAGTTGCCATGCAACACAGAGTAGACTGGTTCGAAGAACCAGTGATCAAGCAGAGAAAATGGAATGCATGGAGAACTAGAATACCAACAAATTTTCCATTTACATGCCTTCCCAAGCAATCCGCGCTCAAAACCGAAGTTCATCAAGGGCATTAACTCCAAGATTCCTACCTATTCTCCATTGCCACCGACCGCCTAAGTTGGTGATTGTCAAATTAAAGCAAACAAACATTTCCAAATTTGGTGATGCTGCCACATCGAGATCATAATAGCTGTTAGCAACCTCTACCAAATCCCAAGTCATCCTTATCCACCTCATTTAATGCCATGGAAACCACCGCCCATGACTCGCACCCCTTCATAGGTCCCCCTCCATCCATTAGTTAAGATAGGTTAGAACATAGGTTAGATCATAAGGTAAGACATTAGTCTTACTTCCATAGTGCTAGGTGTAGCTAACCTTAGGAGCATTACGCTTATAGTTTAGGGTTAGTTTAGATTAGAAATCAATCAACCAATAGGTTATAGTTTAGGTTAAGGTTATTAACCTTAACGAATTCAGTCTAGGTCTCATAAGTAGGACCGATCAGTTTTAGAACCAAACAGGGTATATCATTCCCGTATTGGATTCTATCCGGTATTGCTACTAAGCTTGCAGTAACCACCAGAATTTCTTACCTGGCTTAAGGTCTAGGCCTTCCTGATATTACGATATCGGAAACCAAATTCATTTTACACGATCAGCCTGAGTTAAACTCCAGAATTGCTTATTCAACTCATTCAGACCTTGCATCTTCGAAAGGTCAATAATTTTTTTTTCTTTTTGTTCATCCTGAACAAACTTAAAACATCTCTTGGATCAATGCAACTGATCCAAGGCTAAGTCATAAAGATGGATAAATCCACAATTCCTCCCGAAATCAAATTGAACTCAGGTGCTAAAAATGAAAGAAATAAAAGAGTCCAAGCATATCCTGACTCAGTCAAAGATCTTCAAGAGCAAAGAAGATACAATCCATATCAAGCATGACTTCACAATCAAAGGAACACATCCTTATACAGAAGAAATCATATATCAACACTTGCATGCTCAGGAGGAAGTAACAATAGTTCAGGGTGTTACATGCTTCCCTCCTAAAAAGATTCATTATCCCGATGATTACATATTTTGATTTACCTTCAGGTCAACCAATTTATTAGTTCACAATACAATTAGACTATTTCCAACTTGAATAGTTCCAGAAATCAATGTCACGATACATTTTATTCAACCTGAATAATGTTTGCCTCAATCTGGCTTTCATAAAGACATGAAAAGATAAGTTCATAAAAATGTTTTGTCAACAGATTTCATTCTGTTCAAAAAGAAAGGGAAAAGCAATTTTCATCTCTTCCAGATTTTCCCAAGTTGCACTTTCTTCATTAAACTGGTCCCACTGGACCTTACATTGCTGTATTTCACGATTTCTCAAATGCAATTGGTGAGTTTCCAGCACTCATGTGGGTTTAACCATGATTATTCCTGGGTCTTGGACCTGCAAGGAATTCCAATTTAAAACATGTGACAAATCTGAAACGTATTTCTTAAGAAAAGAAATATGGAAAACATCATGCATGCGAGACAAAGCAGGTGGCAATGCTAATCGATAAGCTATAGGATTGATTATTTTGACAATTTCGAAAGGTCCCACGTAACGAGGTGACAACTTGGCGCCTTGCCAAAAGTTATAGAACTCTTCGGGTTTAACACGAAGAAAACCTTCTCACCAAGTTCAAACCTTTGATCAACCCACTTAAGGTCGGTATAGCTCTTCTCCCTATCTCTGCTACTTCCTTTAATCGTCACGAAATCAACTTTACTTGTTGTTCCATTTCGGTGAGGATTTGTGGCCCAATTACCACTCTATCCTCAATACTATCCCAAATAATAGGGGTTCTGCACTTTCTTCCATAAAGTGCTTCAAAAGGTTCCATTTTAAGAGATGAGTGATAAGTGTTGTTGTATGTGAATTCAACTAATGGAAGATACTCTTCCCATTTATACTGCTGATCCATGCAATACATTCGCAAGATATCTTCCAACACTTGATTTACTCTCTCGGTTTGTCCATCTGTTTCCGGATGATACGCAGAACTGAAGTTTAGTTTTGTTCCAAGAGCTGTATTAAGCATTTGCCAAAATCTTGATGTCATTCTAGGATCCCTATCAGATATAATCAATTCTGGTACACCATGTAACCTGAAAATTTTGTGCACGAATCTTTTGGCCAACACCGGTGAATCATCCTTTAGATTTCCAGCAATGAAATGAGCTACCTTACTTAGTTTATCTACAACTACCAGGATAACATCATGTTTATTCCTAGACATAGGTAACCCTTGTACAAAGTCCATGCTTATTACTTTCCATTTGTACTGTGGTATGCTATGGTGATATAATAGTCTAGCAGGTGCATGTGTTCGCCTTAACCCGCCGACATTCCGATAATGTGTCACAAAATCCATAACATCATTTTTCATACCTTTCCAAAAGTATTGCTGTTTTAAATCAGCAAGCATTTTTGTGATACCGGTGTCCAGAGAAAGGAGAATTATGAAATTCAACTAACAACTTCTTTCTCAAATTATTTAGCAAAGGTACGTATAGCTGCTTTTTCATAACGTAAGATTCCTTCCTTATCAAAACGAAAACCTTTATACCTTTCATCATTAGGTTCTGCAGCAAGTTACTGTTTTTACTTGTTGAAAGTATATATCAGATTCTGAGGCACTTTTTACCTCATCTTTAAACTGAGTTCTTAATGTTATAAGAGTAGAAATGTGCTTCCTATGACTCAAAGCATCTGCTACTCTATTCTCTTTCCCTTTGATGTAGCTAATATCAAAAGCATATTGGGATAAAAACTCTAACCACCTTCTTTGTCCTGGAATTTAGATTAGGCTGAGTGAAAATATATTTCAGTCCTAAGTGATCGAGCCAACTCAAAAGGTTTCCCAAGTAAATAGTGTCTCCAGACTTGAAGCGCATGAACAATGACAAAGCAGCTCCAAATCATGAGGGGCATAATTCAGCTCATTAACTTAATTTTTCTACTTTCATATGCTATGACTTGATCATTCTCAGTAACAAAACACCACCAAGGCCTTCCCGAAAGCATCCGTTACAACAATAAAAGCTCCCATTAGAGTCCTAAGTATAGCTAATATAGGTGTTGAAGTCAACCGGCTTTTCAAACTTTTGAAAGCAGCTTCACACTTATCATTCCAAATAAATTTCTTATCCTTCTTCCGCAATGAAGTTATTGGTGCAGCCACTTTAGAAAAATCCTTAACAAATTTTCTATAATAACCAAGCAAGACCCATGAAGCTTCTTACTGTGCACATTCTTTAGTGTAGGCCACTCGATTATTGCCACTATTTTTGAAGGATCCACAAAGAATTCCTTCTTTACTAATGACATGACCCAAATAGTGAACTTTTATATCAAAGAAAGAACATTTGGATAACTTATCGTATAACTTTTTTCTTAAAATTTCCAAAACTATCTTCAAATGCTCATTGTGCTCTTTAACACTTTTAGAATAAATGAGAATATCATCCAAGAATACAAGTACAAACTTGTCTAAATATTATTGAAAGATATTATTCATTAAGTTCATAAAAGTTGTGGGTTCATTAGTTAATCCAAAGGGTAGAACCATGAATTCATAATGTCCGTACCTAGTTCGCAAAGTTGTTTTATGAATATCTTCTTCTCTAATCCTTAATTGATGATAACCAGATCGAAGATCTATCTTGGAATAAACCGCTGCCCCACGCATCTGATCAAATAGATCGTCAATCCTTGGAAGTGGGTATTTGTTCTTGATTGTTGCTTTGTTTAACATCCGATAGTCAATACACAGCCTAAGTGTTCCATCCTTCTTTTTTACAAATATTACAGGCGCTCCCCAAGGTGAAACACTTGGTCTAATCAAACCCTTAGATAAAAGTTCTTGCAATTGTGCCTTAAGCTTGACTAACTCTATAGTAGTCATCCAATAAGGTGCCTTGGAAATAGGTTCCATTCCTGGTTTGATTTCAATAGTGAAATCAAATTCCCTTTTGGGTGGTAAACCTGGTAATTCCTCCAGAAAAACATCCTTGAAACTTTGCAACAGAGGGAATCGTTTCATGGAATCACCATCTTCTTCTGAGAATTCAGATATCTTTACTGCATATAAGGTACATCCTTTGTTTTTAGCCTTTTTAAGTTGCATAGCTGACAGCTTCCTAACCAAAATTTCCCGTTTCACTCCTTGTATCTCTGCTGTTTTCAGACGATCATCTAAACATCTTATTTTCTTTTCAAAGCAGTCTACTTTTGCTTTATGGTCAGCTAACCAATTAACACCGATGACAATGTCATAGGATCCCAAAGGTGCAACATAGAGGTCAACTTCAGTGGAAAAGTTAGGTAAGTCAAGGACTGCCCCAAAAAGACACATACTCACTGTATGAACAGAGTTATTACCATACTGTACAGTCCAAGATTTATCCATTTTTCCAGCTTTTCTCTTAAGTTTAGAAGCAAGTTTACTAGAAATAAAACATTTCGTAGCTCAGATCAAAAAGAATAGTGGCATGTATGCCAAATAACTTCCCCGAACTTCTATTGGTGTCACTTGCTTTTCAACTTGCCTATCTGCTCTTCGCGGCATGTATCTTATGTCATTGATTACGATCATCCTTCTTCAAAGGGCACTGATTGGCGTAGTGGTCTTTGCCACAATTGTAGCAGCCTCCTACAGGTCCCTTTTTAGGCTCAAAATTACTTCCAGCCTTAAAGTTATCACGTTGTCCTCCATAGGGTTTCTGCCCATTGTTATAATTTTTGGCAAAACTATCCCTTACATTTCCAGCAGGCTTATTCGCTATTGTTTTCTTACTATTATCCCCTGGAAACTTACTTCTGTTTCCAAACTTTTTCCATGGCCCCTTTTTGGGTGCAAGTGAAGTTGAAGAAGGATTTACAATCTTCTTCCGCACTTCCTCTTTATGAGTAGAAATAGCCTTTAATTTCTATTCTTGCCTTATGGCCTTTTCAACAACTCCTTCCATAGTGGTTGGGCTGTGAACATCGACCTCTCCTCCTATCACGGGATTCAGCCCCATGATAAAAAATTTTATTCTAAACTTCTCGTCGCTTTGATATTGCATGCATACGTACTTGAGGAGTTTCGTAAACCACTCTCAATATTCGATTCTTTTAGCTTCCTTGAGCTAAGTTCGAATTCTGTCATTTTCGGTCATAGAAAAGTTGTGGCAGCCAACGTTGCCTAAAATAGCCCTTAAATTGATCCCAAGTGATATTCGTCTCATCAATATTTAGCTCAGCTTTACGGCTGTCCCACCATGAAGATGCTTCGTGGGAAAGTTGATAGGCTCCCAAATAGCTTTGGTTTCCTCCAAGAATTTTCTTATTGCAAAGTACTTCTCCATTTCACCGTGTTTCGCTCGGAATGTTTCGGCTTCTGGGAATAGAGTTGCTTCTATCCTTTCATTCCTTTTAGAAACAGATAAGGTTAGGGCTAGGAGGAATACCTATTGAACATAGAGATGGTGTGTGCGTACCGTAGAGAAAGATCAGGTTGAATGCGAAGAACTCCTTTTTGTCTTGGAAGGACTACCTGCAAATAAGAACACAAGACCACAAGATTTTGATTAGACAATAAATGAGGGAACTGCCTTGGGCCCAGGAAATATAAAACTTCCTTTCGAAGGTGGTTAGTTCCCCTGCTAATATGAATTAACACAAAAGACTATAAAATATCAAATAAATTACTTCGTTGAGATGGGTAGGGAAACGCTGATTTCGGTTTTTAGTCACAATAACCGATACCGGTTCTTTGATAACCGATATCGGTATGGTCTAGGATCTGTAGGTTGGTTGTTTTGTGGGGTGGTCGTGTGTTGTAGGGTAATGATGTTGTTGTAAGGCTAGTATATGAGTGATATTAGGTAATGAGATGGTGAGAGGTAAATGAATGATAGTTAGATGTAATGACACGTTGGGTAGTGGATCTAGGAATGGATTTATGGGGACTACGATTCAAAAAGTCTAAGAAACGTTATTAAAGAGGACATGCAAGGTGTAACTTACTAGTTTATTGACAAAGATGCAGGTCCAAGAACTCTGATGACAAAGGCAGAACTCAAGTGGGATGGCTTGACACACAGAAGATGAGAGATCTCCCTCCCGATGATCAGCTGAGTATCATAGGTTTCTGGCTATTCTTGCTTGCAATCTTGGGCTTGATCTCCTTTTGCTGCAACTCTCCTTGTCTCTTCACTCGTCTCTGCTTGGCCAAGCGAAGATCCGAATGCTCTTTATCACTCCCAATGATCTCTGTTGATTCAAAAATCCTTCGACCCTTGTTTCTGGTTAGGGAACCCATTTTACAGAGGAACCGATGGTGGTTACATAACCGACGGCGGTCGAGTAGGAACCGGCATCGGTAAGGAAAAATTAGGCTATTATTAGTAAAATAGCCCACCTTCCCTCGCTTTTCTCCGGGGATTAGTTGCGGGCTTGGTAAAGTGACTAGAATGTCGGTTTTGGAGTGCGAGAAAGGGGTCCTTAATCATGGGTGTAGGTGTCGACCAAGTTATAGGTCTTAATTAGGTTAGTTTAGGGTTAGGACTAGGTCATGATGAGGTGGCAAAATGAGGTGGCAGGTGAGGTGATGTGGATTTATCAATTACGAGGTAATTAATAAATAATTGTGTAAGGTTTAGGTGATGAGGTTAGGATACGAAATGAGATGCGGGTCACAAAGGGGTCGTAAGACACAAATTTGGTGTCTACATTAGCCCCTTATTGTCGTGTAGCTTGTTTTGTAAAGCTGCGCGGACAATAATATGAAGTGGTTTCTCCTGTTAAGGATATAGGTAATCCCCCTCAAATCTATCACAGATTGAGAGAACGGGAAATCAGGGATAGGGTTGATAAAGGGTGAATGGTGTAGAGAGGATGGTAAGATGGTGGGGTAGGTCCAAGGAAGCAGACGCATGTTGAAATGTAATAGTGTGACTAGGGTACATGATTTGACGAGTAAACCGGCAATGCATAGGCAAAGGTCGATAGTTTATCCAAACAAGGGTGATATAATCCTGGTATCCAAGGCATAGGAAGTAGCTCCAGGGTATATAACAGGTAAGGTACAGGAACGTTTAGGCATGTTCGGCAGTACCAAATGGTTGGTTTGGTTGAGATAAACGTCACGGTCTAGGTCTAGGCAAAGTTGGTCGACAGATCAAGTCAAGGACCCTAATCATGCTAAAACACGAACAGGTGAGCTCGATGGAACAAAAAGCTACATGATGGGTGGATAAAAGTGTATGGTGTTGATGTTGGGTGAGGTATCGAAGTGGTACGGCCTTGGGTCGGGCCAAGTTGTTGGGTTGCGGCCTTGGGTCAGGCCGGAAGGGTAGAGTGAGGCCTTGGGTCGGGCCGGATGGGTAGGGTGAGGCCTTGGGTCGGGCCAAATGGGTAGGGTGAGGCCTTGGGTCGGGCCAAATGGTTAGGGCAAGGCCTTGGGTCGGGCCAAATGGTTAGGGCGAGGCCTTGGGTCGGGCCAAATGGTTAGGGCGAGGCCTTGGGTCGGGCCAAATGGTTGGGGCGAGGCCTTGGGTCGGGCCAAATGGTTGGTTGCGGCCTTGGGTCGGGCCGGAGTGGTTGGTTGCGGCCTTGGGTCGGGCCGGATGGTTGGTTGCGGCCTTGGGTCGGGCTAGTGAAGTTAAAAACGGCTAAAGAGCCATGGAGCATATAGGCGATGTGGTAAAGAGGCAATGTGGTGGGAAAGGGAACGTAGTGAATAAGGGCAAAAAGTCAGGTAAAAAAGGACAAAACCGATATCGGTTATATATGACCGCTACCGGTTACATAACCGATGCCAGTTCCTTAGGGCATGAATTGACTGGTATCGGTTCAATGTTAAAAACCTATAAAAAGAAAAATACGGCCGGTCATTGTCACTTTGTGAATTTGGAAATCAAATTAAGTTGTCTGAGGTGGAATATTGACATTGGTGTATTTATTGGCTGAGGTGGCACTAGTTGAGTGGAGAAGTGAGTTGATTGGCGGGCCCGAGTGAGGAGGAGGCAGTAGGTGATTGGCAGAGGACCCAGCAGAGGACATTTGGAGCCATGGCACAGCCAGGAGGAGCAGGAGGAGCTGGACCAGCTGGACCACCACCACCCATCCCACCACGACGACGTGTCGTCGTACCGGTAGGTTCAAAACCCTGCATTGTGTTCAGTTGATTGCATTATGCTAAATTTGGGGTTTTGGGTAGGAATGTATGTTTTGGATGAAATAAGTAATAAATGGAAGTGATTTGAAAAAGGGAGAGGGTAGATAGGTTAAGTAAGCCAAGGCGGCTGGGTGGGTAGATTTTTAGGGTATTTGGGTGGGTAAGTTGGAAAAAAATGAAAAAAATGTAGGTGGGGGGCCGCGCGGGGGTTCGGCTCCGGGAAATTACAGCGACCGATGTCGGTCGCAAAATTTAGGGACGGGGTGCTTTGTGTTTGGCCGGTGTCGGTCGGTAGTTGACCGGCGTCGGTGGGAAGAGGGCCGCGGTCGGTTATTGGGGACCGGTACCGGTCCGTAGTGGTTGTTAGGTTTTTTTTTTTTTTTTTTTGTGGATTAAGTTATTGTGTTGTGTTGAGTTTGTGGTGGTGAGTTAGGTGTTGTTTGGGTTGGGATGGGGTGTTTTGGGTGTTGTTTGGGTTGGGGTGGGGTGTTGTTTGGGTTGGGATGGGGTGTTTTGGGGTGGGTTGTTTTGGGTAGAAGAGGGAGGCGAATAGCGTAGAGAATAGGTGGGTAGAGGGGTGTGTTAGAGAGTCGTGGTGTGGCTAGGTGGAGAAGAAAAGTGGGTGTAGAGGGTTGTGGTGTTGTTGTTGTAAAGAGTAGAGCTAATGTTGTGGGTTGGTTTTGCAGGCACGTCAGCAGCTGACGATGCGGGACAGGATGCCCCCGCTGTTGGTGTGGATGCGACCACATGTATCCGCAGCACACTGGGCGATCATGCGCGAGGTGGGACTCGGCGGAGTCCAGCGATACAGAGCTATCGACAGAGATCATAGTTTGATGGTTGCCCTCATCGAGAGATGGGATCCGGCGACCAATGTGTTCCATCTCCCGACTGGAGAGATGACCATCACATTGGAGGATGTATATCGCATCCTTCGATTACCTATTGATGGAGAGGCCATTTTTCAGGTGGATGCAGAGATAGCCATGGACAGCAACCTACAGATTTTCGGGGATGCAGCTGCGCTAGTGACATATCACAGCGCGAGCATCGGGTATGGTGATATGTACCGTGCGCACCGACATGAGACACGGCTTGCCGTGTTGATGATGATCGGGATCACCTGCTTCACCCTCCCGGACTCAGAGGGAGGCCGCTTTCCATGGGCATTGATGGGGGTGCTTCATGAGATGGTGGAGGAGCACACCTGTTATGCTTGGGCACCAGTATATCTGGTGCAGTTATACAGGGAGCTGTGGGGCTATCGCCGGATGAGGCGATTCGGGATTTGTTCGACATTTTTACTTCACTGTTGGGCATATGAGCACATCATATGCATCGACTATAGAGGGTTACCCAAAGAACAGTGGCCACAAACTCATATATAGATATGGCTTTCGAGAGGTGGTTGGGGTCGTGGGACAGCCACGGCAGGTGCTTGCGAGGCGGGACGTCGCCTATTACAGGCATTTATTAGAGGGCCTGACAGCTGGTAGATATCGTATGGAGACCTTACAGAGGTCATCACCCGCACAGAGGAGCCCGAGTACAGTTACGCTTGATCCAGTACACTTTCTGGATAGCAGGACGGAGGCCGGGAGAGTACGAGAGGATACCCCTAGAGAGGGTACGCAGCAGATGGGGCTGCGACAGGACGAGCCACCTCCCTTCCCTCAGTACAGGAGGGATGATGTAGAGGCCCCACTACCTGCACCACAGCCCGTGGATCCAGATTGGGTTGCTGAGAGGCCGACAGATGATACTGTAGATGATGCTGGCTGTACGGGAGCATATATGGTTTGGTGGGCTGGTCAGAGAGCAGCGAGGGTAGCACAGCCTGCACAGCCAGACTTGGCAGCGGTGATGGCAGAGTGAGATCAGCTCGGGGTCAGTGCGGCAATATTACATGGCAAAGGCTGGTGCACGCAGCACAGATAGGTGTTTTACAGGGGCAGCTAGCCCAAGCGCGCAGTGCAGCACGTGCACCACCACCACCAATGGCCAGGCACCCACAAAATTCTGCACGAGCACGAGATACCACCACGGCCACAGGCACCACCAGCGGCACCATCACAGGCACAGGGGGCACTGGTAGTAGAAGTCCGGGACCAGCCTAAGACCTACGGTGGCATGGGACAGATATATGGAGGCGAGAGCGGAGGCCCGGTACTATCAAGATGTTCTTGATGGTACCGGAGCTGAGTATCAGCCATATGCAGCTTATAGAGTAGAGACCTCCCATAGTCAGAGATCGCAGGGAGGTGCAGCCACAGCCGGCGTGTCTGTTACAGGCAGGAGGCGAGAGGCACCACAGGGACCAGCAGGGAGAGGTGCTGAGGGCGGTGGGGAGAGCTGAGGGATCCCTGCATTGTTTTTGTATATGGACATGGGCACCGGTCTGTGCACTGGTTGTGTTGATAGAGGCCTGCGTGCCTACATTTATTCATTTATTCATTCATTTATTGTATACCGGCCTGCGAGCCGAGTACGGGTTGTATAGTTGATACCGGCCTGCGAGCCGAGTATATTTTTGATATGAGGGACCGGCCTGCGAGCCGAGTCGAGATTATTGTCATTTATTGTGGCCTGCGTGCCGGCTTTGTTGTATTATGAGATCACAGAGGTCCCGATGCAGGGCATATTGTATATTGGAAACGTTGTATATGTGATATATAGATATGAGGATTTGACTCACATGCTGTGTTCAAAATGTTTTTAAGTATTTTGTCGATGGTTTGTGATATTTGATGTATGATAAGTTTAATTGACATGTTGATATATTGATGATGTTGATGTTTGTTGTTAATGGGATGCAGTCATGTTATATTATGAAATGTGGCATGTTTTGTTGCTGGTTTGGTGACATTGTTATATATGTATCTGATGAGTTGGATCCAAATGGTGTATAGATTGATAGTTTTTTGATATCCTTAGATGATGGCATGTTTGTTTTGGTAATGTAGATAGATGATATGGATGAAATCGTAATGAGAAGTGGATTGGATGGACAAATATGGATAATGGTGTTGTTATGCAGGAAAAGAGGCGGGCGCGATAAAAAATTAGGTAGAAAATGAAGAAAAGAACTATGTTTCAAAAAGGCAGGTGTATAACCGATATCGGTTAGGTAACCGACGCCGGTAGTTAGTAGACCGATATCGGTTATGTAACCGATACCGGTTATTTAGGTATGAGCTTTTCTAAAAATAGAAAAGCTAGGGTGGCAACTTAAGTTCTAATTTTGAGAGCCATGCAAGAAGTTAAATACGCGAACGCGACGCTTTTTGACGACTGAGACAGGTAATTGCATGAGAGATTTGAGTGATAAGGAGAAAAGAGACAGGGAAAGTGAATGTGATCTGAGATTCAGAAGGCAGAAAGGTGAATTTGAAAAGGGTGGTGATCATGGCAGAACGAGGAGAAGCATCCAGCAGGCAGGGACGAGAGGGAAGACAAGTGCCACCTCAAGCTGCTGCAACTCAAGAGGTAAACGTTTTGGTTGTGATTTGATTACTGCATGTTTTGTGAATAAGATGGGGGAGAGTAGGTGGGTAGATATGAGAAAGAAAACATGATAACAAGGGTTATAAATGAGGTGAGTGTTACGTGGTAGGTAATCAAGGGTTTCGGGTATGTCTGTGTATACAGAGAGGAATAAACGAGTAATTTATTGTCGTAGGTGGTTGTTTAGGCAAGGTGTATGTAATTGACAGTGACCGATAGCGGTTAGGGATAACCGGTATCGGTTACTGAACCGGTACCGGTTATTTATAACCGATACCGGTTACTGGAGGAATTTCCAGAATGTGAGAAAAACCCTTAGGGATTTGATGGATTGAATGGTTGTTTGTTGTTTTGATGTATGCAGGTAGAGGCAGGGTTGAGGATGAATGATAGTGTGCCAAACATAGCGCTGTTGTCATGAATCCAAGCGGATGTAACACCAGTGGAATGGACATTGATAAATCATTTGGGGTTAAGTGGAATCTGCTATTATTCACAAATCGCACGTAACCATGCTATGTTGCAGGCATTGATTGAAAGATGGAATCCAGAGAAGAATACGTTCTATCTGCCAACAGGGGAGATGACAGTAATATTGGAAGATGTGTTCCGTATTTTGAGGCTCCCTATTATAGGAAAACCAGTATATCAGGCATTACCTAGCACGGCGCGGGATCGATAATGATAGTATTTGGTCCATATGCACGAGATTTGACACAACGAGGTTTGTCATTCACATATGGGATAATGTATGCAGACACCACGAGGAGACAAGGTTAGCAAAGTGATATTAATGATAGCGGTAGGGTATTATGCATTACCGAGGCGGAAGGGGAAGATTTCCAAAGGCATTGATGTGTGTTATTTGGGAGATGATAGAAAGGAACGTGACTTTTGCATGGGCACTTGCATATTTGGCGGAACTATACAGGGTTTATAGGCTTGTAGGTGAAATCACGGGACGACACGGATTGTTCATACTTATTACACTGCTTGTTGGGCCTATGAGCACATTGTTTGTGTGCGACCAATAAAGCCGACCCATCCAAATGTCGGAGAGACCGAGTACGAGAGGTTGGGGTTCGGCGATGGGTCCAGGATAACAAGAGGCAAGATCCCGTGTATGCCGTGACAGGTGACATTGAGTATTACAAGCGGTGTATGGGAGAGGGTGACAATTGCGGATATCTCGTTGGAGGCCTTACGGGAACTATATGGTAACAGATAACATAGCCGAGGAGTTGAGGGTGTAGAGCGATTGAGGTGGATCGCGGGGCACGAGCCAAGTGAGTATGAGTATGAGTGGATCGCGGGGCCTCAAACCGATGTAGTTCTCCTTAGGACCAGGGAGAGGTGAATTTAGGTATGGTTAGGTAATTTGTTGGTTGGTAAAAATGTTGATATTAATATTGGTAAGGTAAGGTTGATGGTGTTGGTAATGAATTGGTGATGTTGTAAAAGGTATAAGGGAAGTGAAAGTTAGCCTACCCAAGTAGTAGGGAACCATGTCCTGATTAAGATCAACACACAATCCTAGATGCGAGGCAAAGAGGAAAGAATGCTCCGTAGGTGAAAAGAACTAAACAAACCACATAATAACGTAGAATGAGCTTGAACCCCTAGGTACCTTGCATAGACGAGAAGTCGATAGGTGAAAAGAGTTGTATAATCACAATATATCGGGTGTACGTCACGTCCCTTGAGTTGAAACAAATGGTGAGGTGAGGTGGATGATATAACGGAGGTACAGAGAACTTGTTACAAAGCGAGTGTTCTGACGAAAGAGAACCTACCCTAAATAGACAAGTCCATGACTCAAAAGTTCTTTTGAATGAGGCTTTTATTTTATTGAATTATAGACTGATCGATGCGGGAAGTCTACAAGGGATATTGATTGTATTATTCTTGAGGTCTTCACAAAGCTGATCAATGCGAGAAGCTTCTGAGAAAAGGCTGACTGTGCATAGCTGTCCTTCGAGGGAGCAGTCTATTTATAGTAACAGCTGTGATTTTAGTGCATAGTGTCCTTCAGGGGAGCAATCTATATATGATAAAGCAGAATAGTTTGGCATATAGCCGTCCTTCGAGGGAGCAATCTATATATAATTTAGATAGCTAGATGTTCTTTTGGCGTGAAGCATCTAGTTTTGACTCAAGAAAATCCCATAAGAAGGTGTTATTTTAATACTTTGAAGTCATGGACTAGACTAAAAAGGGGAAGGCATCGTTAAGGGGAGGTGAGAAGTGAGCTTGATTTTATTTGGAGATGTAGGAAACAAAGTGTATGTAGCGGTAAATGAGCTCAAGGGACGAGCAGTAGGTAGATAGGAAGTGATGTAACACTAAATTCAACAGTAGAATGGTCGAAGATGCAAGGCATTAAGGGGTTCAGGCTCAGGCTTACCATTAAGCGAAGCTAAACGATAAGTACCTGATCCATAAGTGTGAGTGATTATATAAGGCCCAATCCAATTAGGAGCAAATTTTCCACGTTTGCTCTTTTCCAGTTTGGTTACATGTTGATTCTCTTTGAGGACAAGATCACCAACTTTAAAGGTACGCTCATGAAGTCGCTTATCATAAGCACGCTTGATGCGTTTTTGATAGATTTGAAGGTGATCGAGAGCTGTAAGACGACGTTCGTCAAGAAGCTCCAATTGGGCTAACCGCTCTTGGTGGAAATTATCGTTGGTGAGAATATCCCCAAGAGATATCCCGAGGGAGGGTATTTGTATTTCGAGAGGCAAGACGGCCTCGGTACCATATACCAAAGAAAAGGTGTAGCACTAGTGGAGGTACGAATGCTAGTACGATAAGCCCAAAGGGCAAAGGGAATGTGCTCGTGCCAATTTCTTCCTGACTCATTAACAACTTTCATGAGGATTTTGGTTAGGGTTTTATTAGAGGATTCGGCTTGTCCATTTGCTTGTGGATAGTAGGGTGATGAGAAGCTAAGTTTGATACCAAAGTTGTCACAAAGGTCTTGCAATAACTTATTTTTGAAAGATTTTCCATTATCATTATCGGCGATGATGAACACCAAAACGCACAGATAATGTGGTGGTTAATGAACTCTACAATTTTTTTTTTTTTTGGTTGAAATGAGTGGAATAGCCTCCACCCATTTTGTGTAATATTTGGTTGCTGTGATAATCCATCGGTGACGCTTGCGAAGAGGACGGGTGAATCTCACCAATAAGGTCTAAACCCCATTGTGAGAAAGGCCAAAGATCTCAGGCGACCTGTAGGGGGTGGCTAGGAGTATGTTGAAGGTTGGCGTGTTGTTGACACATAACACAACGCTTAACATATTTGTAGCAATCGTTATTGAGAGTAGGCCAATAATAACCAAGGCGAAGGATTCGTTTGGCCATGGCAAGGCCGCTAAAATGCCCGCCACAAATACCGTGTGTACTTTTGGATGGTATGGGTGACCTCCGCACCGGTGAGACATCGAAGGAGGATGCCATCAAAGCCACGTTTATAAAGGAGTCCTCCCATAACAAGATAACGAGAAACACGTTTAAGAAACACGCGTTTGCCGGTACTAGTAAGGTCAGATGGGAGAATAGAGGTTGTAAGGTAGTCGTGAAATTGGTGATACCAGGTATCCTGTGAATTAACAGACACATTATTTATCATACAAACAACCGAGGCTGAATAAGATGGGGCAAAGAGTTGTTGGACCAAGATGAAAATGTTAGAGTCAGTTGATGAAGCTGGAATTTGCGAGGCTAAGCAAGCCATAGTATCCGCAAATTTGTTAGTGGAGCGGGGAATGGTTTGGATAGAATAGCGAGTAAATAAGGCTAGAAGTGAATCCACGTAGTGTTTGTACTTTTGAAGTTCCTCATTTTTGCATTGGTAGATGCCCATAACTTGATTGACTACCAATTGAGAATCGCCAAAAATATTGATAGATTTGATACCTAAGTGGAACGCAACTTGGAGACCCAGAACAAGGGCCTTGTATTCCGCCAGTATTATTAGTGCAAGGGAAATCGAGTCAGAATGAAAGAGGCAAAGGCTCAGCGTCGAGAGGAATGAGAACAACGCCGGCTCCTCCGCCGCGCTGGCATTTGGATCCATCGAAGAAGAGGGTCATTGGATACGACTCCTCCCTAAGTGAAAGAGTGGTGATGAGTTCATCGGGGAATGTAAAATTGGTAAATTGTTCCCCTGGTAAAGGGGCTTCCACAAGTTGATCTGCGATGGTTTGTCCTTTGATTGATTTCTGGTGGACAAACTCAAGGTCGAGGTCGGCGAGGAGCATGAGCCATCTGGCGATGCGTTGGTTTAGATGAGGTTTGGCATACATGTAATGGATGGGGTCCATGTTGGTGATGATGAAATTTTTGTGATTCAAAAGGTAGTGTCAGAGTTTGGTAGCCACGAATGATAGGGCTAGGCATAACTTTTCTACATGTGTATACCTAGTCTCATAGTCCACCAAAGTACGACTTATTTAATAAACGGCTTATTCTCGATTCTCGAGTCACGATGTGCAAGCATGGCCCCTACAAATATGGTCGGTGGCGGAAAGGTAAAGGTAGAAAGGGCGGTTGTCCTGAGGTGGGATAAGCATGGGTGGATGCAAGAGATAAGTTTTGAGAGCTTCAAAGGCTAGGTGGCACTCTTCGCTCCATTGAAAATCAATGTCCTTTTTAAGAAGGTGATGGAAAGGTTGACATCGATCCGAGAGTTGGGAGATGAAACGTCGGATAGATTGGAGCTTACCTTGTAAACTACGCAATTGTTTGAGATTGGTAGGTGGGGGCATTTCTAGGATAGCTTTGACTTTAGATGGGTCGACCTCGATGCCACGCAAAGAGACGATAAAGCCAAGAAGTTTCCCCGAAAGGACACCAAAGACACATTTCTTTGGTTGAAGGCGGACAGAATATTGTAACAGGCGATCAAAAATAATGGTTAAAACATCGAGATGTTCACTACGATGTTTAGATTTGCCAAGAAGATCGTCGACGTAATCTTCAAGGATAGTGTGCATAATGTCATGAAAAATGTAGGTCATAGCCCGCTGATAGGTTGCACCAGCATTCTTAAGGCCAAATGGCATTACACGGTAACAGAAGGTTCCCCAAGGAGTTATGAAGGCAGTTTTATGTTGATCGGCGGGGGCAACCAAAATTTGGTTATATCCCGAGAAGCCATCCATGAGAGAGAGCATCTCATGGCCTGCAGTGAGATCTACAAGTTGGTCAATGCTAGGCAGGGGGAAGTCATCCTTAGGGCAAGCGAGGTTAAGATCCCAGAAATTCGTGCATATCTCGAAGTCCCCCCGTCGCTTTAGTGACAGGTACGATGTTAGAAATCCATTGAGGATAGTCAATAGGCAGAATGAAGGAAACAGAAAGGAGTCGTTGAAGCTCCTCTTTGACCAAGAGAGCAATGCGTGGATGCATTTTTCTCAATTTCTGTTTAATTGGCTTGGAATCAGGTTTTAGTGTAATGTTATGGACGGCAATGTCAGGATCAATTCCTGGCATGTCAGCGTAGGACCAAGCGAAAGCTTGGTTGCGAGCACGGAGAAAGGTAGTAAAGGCGACTTGTTCTGATGTGTTAAGGGATTGTCCGATCTTCACAATGTGAGGATCCTCCTCCGTGTGGATGTTGATTTCTATAGTAGATTCTGTTCAAAGATGGTTTGAGTTTTAGATGGTAAGGCGCGTTGAATATAAGAGTCATCCGCGCCAAGGTAAGTGAGGATGGAGTCATCATCCTGACACTCAACAACGTTAATTGAAGGTGAGTCCTCTTCAATCATGTCTGGATACAGAAGGGGGATAGAAGAGGGGTCCTCATTATCACGTTGATAATTGAGAGGACCTAGGAAGATAGCATTTATGAAAAAAAAAAAGTTAGGAGGGATAGATTCGGGATCTATCGACTCTGTGGGTGACGAAGGAAAAATGGGTGATGATGGTTCGGTAGGGGTGACGTCGTTGTCTTCTAGAAGACAACTGACACGAGGTTCCTCCTGTGTAGGTGTTTCAGGAAAACCGAGACCACTGCGATCATTGTGTTTGCATGTAGTCACGGGAATGAGTGTATGTCGGCCTTGTTCATAAAGACCAAAACCAAAGCCTTTCCAAGCACAACTGAGTCAAGAAGGTGAGGGAAAAACGACGATTTGTCAAGTATTGAAAATCGGATTGGAAGGGAACCACACCAAGAGAGGGTTCGGGGTAATGGAGGATGCGTCAACACCCCCATACGTTAGGTTGGTGCGGCAAGGGGTGGTCCGTAAGAGATTACTTCCCCACATGAAAAGTCATAGGTAGGATGTGCATGTACCTGTCCATACTCCTATGGGGTATGGAAAGAACCAACATTATATAGGTGATACTCCCCCAGCGTAAGGCGTTGAAAAACATCTACTAAGGGGTATGCGGTTGGGATGTTAGCTGCGGGAAGGGAAGTGGTTTTTGCGATGGTGGTTTCATCAGTTGAAGGCGTAGGTGCGGTTGAGGTGGATGGTTGAGGTACATTTGAAGAGGACGGTTGGGTTGAATGAATGGGTGTCTTGATTGGTACAAGCACATCGTTAGGGCGGTATAACATATTGCAGGTTTTAAAGGGGGGAGGATCAGCTTTTACGGTGTAGGACTTCCCCTCATACTCAAATTTTATGCATCTATGTAATGTTGAGGGAACGCATCCCATAGCCCGGATCCAAGGGTGACCTAGCAATATGTTATATTGGAACTCTCCTTCAAGGACATAGAAGAGTTCGGGTAAAGTACGTGGTCCTACCCGAATGTTGAGGATCACGGTGCCTAAGGTAGAGGTAATAACATCATTGAATGACCGCAACATGATGGGATTGGCACACATGTAGCTAGAAGAGATATTCATTTGTTGGAAGGCTTTTGAAGAGATGATGTTTAGGCTAGTGCCCCCGTCAATCATAACACAACGTACCCGAATGTCCCGGACGTAAGCTAAGATGAAAAGGGCAGGGTCAGGATCTTCTGTACCAAAGTCAACAATTTCATCTTCGAGAAAACCGATCGCCACGACTTGTTGTACAGAGACGTATGGTTGGGCAAAGGGTTGTTTGGTGAGAGAAGCAACGTGATTGGGTGTTAGAATGGAGGCAACAGGCAGGGTTTCATTAGGTAAGACCTCGATCCCTTGAAGAATTTCAACGAGAGCTTGTCGATGAGATTCAGAAGTCTGAATGAGATCATATAGTGTCATTTTTACGGGCGATTGGTGAAGCTGTTTGATCATGGCTCGATGGGAAACTCCATTAGAGACGGGGTAAGCGGGTCCACGAATAACCACTTTGGGTGGTGGTGCAATCGGGATGCTAGATGGAGAAAGAGAGGACACATGTGTGCTTTCTTTCGCTTTCTCGTTGTTTTTCTGCGCTCGAGTAGCAACACTAATCATATTAATCTCGTAGACCTGAGATGAGGAAGATGGTTGGGATAAATCATGGTCTTCAAGAGGTGGGGTTGTAATAATGATAGATCTTGGTGAGGCGGGGACAGATGGTATAGTAGAGGGAATTGAAGCTAAAGGTCTCTCCCTTCGTAAGTTGTCTTTCTTAACCTTTGTATCTGGGAGAGGTGACTGACGAAGGATGGTTTTTAAAGCTTTGCATCCCTCCACATCATGTCCTAGTGTGCGGTGATAGGCACAGATTTTAGACTCATCATAACCTATAGGTCGAGGTTTAGACGGGTCATAAGGTCTAAGTGGGGGTAGGGAAATGGTCGCATTCTCCACCAACATAGCAAGGATTTTGGCATAAGATCCTTTGAGTGGGTCAAAATCGGAGGAGGATGAGGGTATTGGTTGTGTGGGTTTTGGTAATGTTTGGGCGTGGTTGGTTCGTGTAGGTGGTGGTTTAGCTAAGGGGTGTTGACACGTGGTTTTCACTGAACGTGGTTTCTTTGGCGTAGAAGCTATATTCAACTGGTTAGATGATGAGGCTACAGATGACGTGGTAGCGGGAAACAACCATGGAGAAAGGGGAGTGACAGAAAATAAATCCTTTGATGATGGAGTTCATTTAGGGTTGATGGGTGTACAGGATACGTGGGGTGACAATGTTGATATACCCTTTGATCTCTGTATAGGTGCAGAAGGCGTAGGTCGTTTTGAAGAAAACGCAGGAGGTATGATATATTGATGCAAGGTGGAGGGATGAGGTCCCAATATGGAAGGTAGGTGTGACGATGATGGTTTTGATTGTGATAGAGGCACGGATTGAGTTTGTCTCCTAGGTGGCGGGGCGGCTTTATTTTTGGATAAATCGAGTCGCTTAGGCGGGTGCGTTAGACTGGGCATTGGTGAGGTCCCAAGTGTAGGGGAAGATTTGGTTAGGTTAATAGAGGTGGATGGGCTACTTGGTATAGATACGGGGTGAGACTGAGGACATAGGCATTTTGAGTTTCTGTAAACACTTAGGGTATATGGTAGAGGTGTCTGGATTGGTCACCCGCATTTGAGTAGAATAGGGGGTACTCAAACGCTTCCCATAGGGCTCGCCTCTATCTTCTCGAGAATGACAATCTTCGGCATGAATTGTAAATTTGGTACGGAAGAAAGACGGGTTGTGATTCCATCCACCGTGGGTGTGATACAGGGGGTAGATGAGGTAATCTTGTATCAATAGATATTAAGAGGTCGACCGGTTGTTGAAAAGATTTAGGCGATGAAGGACTAATAGGCAGAGGGCATGTTTGAGAGGGTCATTATCGTTAAAGAATTTGGTGATGTTGGTGCAAAGATATTTCTGCCTAAGGATGTCAAAAGGAGTGGCGAGCCTTCCTCTTGTGCAGCAAGAGCGGTAGAAGGGGACGTTTGGGAAATAGATAAATTAGATAACATCCGTTCACGCCTCTTGTAGGGATGTGGTGTAAGCGGCACTCATTAATGAGAAGAGAAGTCTCAGGCGCTTAACACTTTTATGGGTAAAGGAATGATTTCACTTTGGCTTGATGGTGGTGAAGGAGGTTCGGACTCCTGTGTTAGTGGAGAGGCTTGATTCAAAATTTTCTCGATAGAGGCTTTTGGCTGGGAGTCGAAGACTGCATGGATCTCATGAACACTCTCCTCGGCTAAGATATCCTGGTTTACGTTACTATTGGACGAGTGATTTGGGAATGGTTTGTTGAAGATTTTCAAATTTCGGTTGGCAGGGGCATTAGGATTATCGAGGGTTATATCACCTGCGTCAACCATTTCCTGCACTATGTTTTTCAACATTTTGCAGTTTTCATGACTATGTCCTTTTACGCGGTGAAAGTTACAGAAGTCATTTTCTTTGTACCAGGAAGGTATAGCGCGGGTAGAATCAAACCCGGAGTGGGGTTTAATAGGAGGCAAGGTGATAGCTCCGGCTTTGAGCAATTTTTCCAAGATGACACCATAAGTTTCTCCCAAGGGAGTGTAATTGATGGGCTCGGCTTTGTACTTATAGGTGGTTTTTGGTGGGGTATTAGACGGTGTTTGAGATTTGACCATCACCGCGTGGACAGCTCCTTTTGATTTTGAAGAAGTGGACGTGTGAGGAGTGGTGGTGTTTGGTTTATTGGTAGAATCTGGAGTTCGAAATTGGGGTTTTTGTTGCGCAACCGCAATTTCTCTTCTTCTAAGGCTCGAATTTCTAGTTTCCGAGCCATGGTAAAGGCCTCATCAAATGTGCGGAAAGTTTGAATTTGAAGAGTAGGAGAAATGTGCTTAGCACATGCCCGCGTAAAAAGTTTGATAAGTTCAGCCTGAGGCAAGGCATATGTAAGTTGGTTGATAAGGCCCGCCATCGTCCAACGAAATCTGCGATAGATTCATCTTCAAATTGTCGGATGGCATAAAGGTCGGTGATAGATACTTTCTTGGCAATGTTAATGGAGAAATGATCCAAGAAAGATTGGGCTAGTTGGTTAAAAGAGAAGATTGAGTGCTGGGTTAAAGCACTGTACCACTCCAAGGCGGGTCCTGATAAGGACATGGGAAAGGTGCGGAGTAACAAGGCATCATCATGAGCAATCAAATAACAAGCATGTCTAAATGATCGCAAGTGTTGTTGAGGGTCCTCTTTACTGTTAAAACGGGTAAATTTTGGTAATTCCCATTGAGGAGGATATGAATGAAGGGGGACAGAAGGGTGAATAGGCTCCCGAAAAACTTGCTCGTATGTCAAGGCGCTACGACCTCCCGAAACAGAAGCCTCCAGATTATGCATTTTGTCCATCATTTGTTTGATGAAATCCGTGGTTGGATGAGATGATGGTGCGGTTGTGGTAAACGGAGGCAAATTGGGCCAAGGGCCTCCGCTGGACAATGGTAGGGTTAAGTGTTGATAAGGTATGGGGGATGAATATGTTGAGGCGACCGAATAGGGATGTCCCATATAAGATGTTGAGGTCACTGGATACGTGTATGGGAATGAAAAGGTAGGCGGAGCTTGAGAAGGAAAGCTAGTGTGGATAGGTGGCAGAGAGCAAGTCATGAACGAGCAATCTGCAAGAGAGATGAGGTAGGGCAAATCAATGGTAATGATATGTGGGGTCCAAGATTAACCAACGGAAAGCCAATCTGAGTCGTATGAACCTCTGAAGCCGTCGGATTGGGAGACGGGGCTAGAGATGCAGGAAGCAAGGCGGTGTTATCAGGCGGAGTGGGAGCTAAATGAGCAGCTATACTAATAGGCATACCAACAAGGAGCTGACCATCAGGCGTACGGTCAGGGGTATGAGACAAATAGTATTGTACAGTGCTAGAATTAGCATCCAGAAACTTGGCAAAGTCCTTATCTCCCACAGGAATTTTAGGAACCTCACTGGTATCCGTAGGATTCCCCACAGAATGTGAAGGGGGTGATTCAGGCAAAGAAATAGAGCAAGCATGTGAAACCATGGTGGCGGCTTGCTTTCAAGTGATAACAACCATGGACAGGAGTTCACAGTAGGGTTTCAATCTGTCAGGAACAAAAACAAACTCAGACTGGTAAAATTGGTAGGTTGCTGGTTTGTCAGGAATTGGGAAAGACAGTAACCGATATCGGTCTAATAACCGATGTCGGTTATACTATAGCCGACGCCGGTCAGGTAACCGATGTCGGTGTAAGAAGTCTGGGCTAACAAGATATAAAAGGCTGCTAATTTGATTTTTAACAACGTTTAGTATACTTGTCCAATTATTGATCACAGAAGATAGAGTATGAGAAAGAAAACAGAACTAAAAATAAGCAAGATGCACACGCAAATCTAGAGACTAACCCTAGGGTTAATTTTAATTATCGTGGGCTTATGCCTTTAGATGTAGAATGATGTCAGAATCCTAAACAAGAGACTTAGGGGAAATGTCAAGTTTGTTTTGGCTTATAAGGTTACCTCAATCGGGCGGAGGAATACCGCGAAAAAGGGGGGATGTTTGAGCTGTTGTGTTAATTGTGAAGTGATTCGGTATGTGTTGTGCAGTGAAAGTAAGATTAATTTCTTATCAATACCGTGGATATCACCCCCACGTGTACGACCTGTTACTTAATCTATGTTCACTAGAATTGAAAATAGCAAGCAAGAATGCAATGCACGTGTTTTAAACCCAAATCAAAATGATATTCGATGAAGCAAAAGAGATGACTTTCACTAAAGCGAGATGTACAAGCAAAGCAAGTTCTTTTATCAAAATAATACAAAACCTTGTGAATATCTTTTAGAAGAAGAAAACAGCAAGTATAGTCCCTATATGAAAGCAAGCAAGAGAGAAAGAAACCCAAATGGGTCCCACCGGGCGTGCCAAAAATGTTTTGCTCGGAATGTTTCGGCTTCTCGGAATAGAGTTGCTTCTATCCTTTCATTCCTTTTAGAAACAGATAAGGTTATGGCTAGGAGGAATACCTGTTGAACATCGAGATGGTGTGCGCGCATCAGTAGAGAAGATCGGGTTGACTACGAAGAACTCCTTTTGTCTTGGAAGGACTACCCGCAAATAAGAACACAAGACCACAAGATTTTGATTAGACAATAAATGAGGGAACTCGCTGGGGCCCAGGAAATATAAAACTTCCTTTCAAAGGTGGTCAGCCTCCCGCTAATATGAATTAACACAAAAGACCGTAAAATATCAAATAAATTGCTTCGTTGAGATGGGTAGGGAATGTAACACCCTGAACTGTTGTTACTTTCTCCTAAGCATTCAAGTGTTGATATGTGATTTCTAGTAAATGGATTGTGTACCTCGATTCGGGAATCATGCTTGATATGTATTAAATTTCTTGCAGATTGCAGATCTTGACTGAGTCAAAATATTAATAGACTCTTTTATTTATTTCATCTTGTGACTGAATATTAATCTGATCACGGAATGAAATTATACAGGTATTCATCAATAATATCTAGACTTGGACCAGAGGAATTGATCCAAGTAATGCTTTAATTTTGTGAAGTGATAAAATTAGATCCCGAACCTTGAACAGGTTGCAAGGTATGGAAGCATTTGGTAAGCTGGTCAGGAGTATGACTCAGGCTGATCTTGAGAGATGAAACGGTTCCCGATATCCGGTATATCTCGGAAGGTCTCGATTAAAGACCAGTAATAATTCATCGACATACACTCGTAATAAGAACAGAGCGGCTCTGTTTCTAGAAAGTATGATGCAGTGCTCTCCGAGTTTTCGGAGAAGGACCAAACTGAATTACTAAGGGTTAGTAACCTAAAACAATAACCTAACCTAGGGGTTAGATTATTGTTAGTCTAACCTAGACCTAGGCTATGTGTTATGATCCTAAAATAATAACTAAGTGCAAAATGGTTAGCATGGTTCTTACCCTAAAACTCTAACCTAAGATACTAACCTCAGCTAACTAAGAGTTTATGGGAAGGGGCCTTTGAAGGGTGGCGAACCATGGGCGCTATTCTCTATGGCAATAAATGGGAAGGATAAGGATGAGGGACAGGCAGATGGCGGAGGCTTAGGCGGCGGCTAACCTTGGCAGACTTGGCAATTACTAAGTTTTGAAATGAACTTGAGATTTTGATGGACCTGCCGCCAATTTTGGCGGTCGGTGGGAGTAGAGATTAGGCGGGAAAATTGGTTTAATGGCATTTATTGTTTAGGGAGTCGAGCCCGAGCTCGCGAAACGGCATGCAAACGAGAGTTGGAAGGTTTGTTTGGTGTATCGCGATTTTTGGTCTACTCTCTCTCTCTGCTAGTTTACCGGTCTTCGCACTCAGCTTCTCTTTGAGTCGTGCATGGCGAGAATGAATTTCTCTCGGCTCTTTTCTCTGCCATGGAGGATATATTGTAAACGGACAGCGAAATTTTGTTGGTCGCCAGTATTTGGGAAAAAGAAAAGGAAGTTTGAGCTCTTCCCGTTGTCTTCTTCGAAATTCGATCAAAATACGTGCATGTTAGGCCCTATCCTTTAAATATTTTGCTGTCTTTCAAATGTCTTCATTAAAACAACTCTGTTCATTTGTTTGTGAAGATTAGATAAATTTTCTATGAAGATTTAGTTGATTTTGGCTCTGTATCTCTTCTGGTTCGATTTTTGGCAATTTCCGCTTGTTGGGTGTTTGTTGAAATCGAACTTCAACTCTGTTTGTTGTGTATTCCTTCTGGTTTAAATATGAGAGATTTATATTTATAAAGGTTTGAATGCTCGGCCTGTTTGGCGAGAGCCCGTCGAATATACTTGTGAAGGGTATAGATCACTGTTTTGCTGTCGACTTTCGATCGTCAATGCTGTTGTGAGACAGTAGGGAATGATACTGGTGTACCATTTGATTGTTCTGTGCTTTTGAAGATTTTCGAAGCTCTGTCATGGTTTTGTTAACAGCGACTAATGATACTTTGTGGGTTTCATTGTTTTCTAATTTCTGGCTTGGAATAGGCAACTGTTGAGTTACCGTAGTCTTTAACGACTCAGTGGATTTCATGATTGAATCGTTTACAGTAATCTACTGTTGTGAATGTAGATTCATCTTGAGTTTTGTTATTATATTGTCGTGGAAGCCTTGTGGAAAAGACAGGTTTTGTGGCTACTGTTATTGTAGTAAATACTGAGTATTGACTTTTTGTGGATGTATTGCCTTTCCTTGCGAAAATTGTTCAAGGTTTCAAGCAAGCAGCTCACTTATTTCATTGTTTTGGAATGAGTATATTGATTTGCTTATACTTGTTTCATTCGGAATGTTTGTCTTGAATGGCATGGAAGGATTTATCAATTAATTCTATTTTTATACTGTTGTTGGGTTTGTGATTATGGGCGCAAATCCGTTATCAGTATGTAGTGTGAATTAGTGGATTTATTAGGATTGAATTCCGAACGACTGTGAGGAGACGTTTCAATGTTCTATTTCTATTTTGGTCACCGTCTGCTAAAATGTGTATATACAAATTGTTAAGTGTTGATCCAGTGACTTGAAGAGAAAATCAGATCAAGACCTCTCGTATTTTCTTGGAGTACTTTGTGTTGCATGTTGCTTTGGTGGTACAGATTCCTTAGGTGATCAACTACATATTCAACCCGTTTCTATTTGTGCTAAATTATCGCGAGTACATGGGTTTCTTGGTTGAAATAAGAGCTTGATTGTTTGTCCGATTTTTATATGCGCTATTGATGACTGCTTTCGTGTTCGCCCTGTTTGGGTGAGTTGCACTAGGGATTTTCATGCACCAAGGTAGGGATCGATTGATGATGTTCCTTTCCGCTTGTTCACCCGATAGACCGAGAAAGTATAAGTATGCTAAGTTCCTTTCTGTTTGTTCAGTTCGATTGACTGAACATGAATTGGAATCAATGTGTGGTCATCATAGCATAGTTTCTCGGAAACCTTAAAAGGCTTAATGTTATAGAGTTGTTGATTACAGCAATACGCTTGAAGCTCTTGCTTTCGAACTTGGTTCAAAGCCTTACTGTGTTTAGGAGAAACTAGTTTTGGACATCGACTGATTTATGGATAGTTGATGTGTTGTTCAGACAAGAGATTTGGCTTTGAGTTTCTATTTTCGTGATTTAGAACAGTGATCTTGATTTCGGCCTGTCTAACTTGTTCATTTATATACTGGTTGACTGTTCTCATAAGTGAAGGCAGTACAGTGATGAACTTATGTAAAAAGGGAAGTAAGAATGGATTGATTCTTTCTCTTCCTTTATTTAATATTATTGATAATGAACTATCGGTCAAGAGGAAATTAATTTGGTAACGCTTTTGGTAGGATTCCAAATTGTTATGATATTTCCTTTTTTTTGAAAGAATGCAACAATCGACCAAAGGTCGTGATTTGGATTCAATGATCGTTTATATGCCTTCGCTTCTTGTTTCTTTAATATCCGATGAAAAATTAGAAAGTGTTTAAGACTATTCTCAGAACAATGATAGAGTTACATGTTTGTAATCATTTAGTATTACAAGGACATAGCCTTCAATATGTTTTCTTATTTGGATATTTGATCTCATTTAAACAGTGTTTAATGGAAACAATTGATGGATTGCAATTGTTTTAAAAGTTAGTGCTTATCATGCCTCACCATTGAACCGACTCATGTTGACTATTTTTGCAGATGGTTGCCGTAAGAGGTAAATACAATGCAGATCCGCAACCGATCGATAGTTTATTTGATTTATTATGAATTACAAATTTGATTTTATGGATGTACTATATGAGAAAAGATGTTTCTTTTCCGTTAGCATTATATCAAGTATGTCATGTTGCATAAAATGTAATTGTACGAGTTTCGAAAGGAATGAAAATAAGTGTTTGATACTTATGTGTTGTATTCTATTATGAATGATGAACTTCTTCGGTTTACGTAACGAAGAGGCATAGTTATCTTTGTATAATATGGATGCTTTTGTGATTGACAATGAAAGCTTGTAAGTAATTAGACTAAATTCTTATGAGTATTTAGTAGTTCTAATTTGATCTGGATAATGCAATATTGTAACTTAAATATTGTCTCTCTAGAAGATAGGTTAAAAATTGAGCCTAAAAGATAACGCTAAACAAGTTGGATTGAATTACTAATCCCTAGTCCTAAGTATAACAGGATAATAGTAGATTGGATTCTTAATCATTCATAGCTTTAAAATGAAAGGTATGATATGAATTCAGTTAAGAGAACTGATAGGCAATCAATGGAGTTTCAGGTGGCAATCTCAAGCATAGGTTATGAGATATTGTCTGAATCTGTTGCTTAGAATCAGATGTATTCTAATGACTCCTTGATAGAAACTAGGCCATAATACCTCTACCAAGTAATGGAATAATAGAGGAGGGTCGTCTTAGAAAATGAATCCAGGATTTGCAAAGGCTAACCTTAGGAAAAGTCTTAAGAAGTAATTTAAACTCTAGTGCGTAACGCTTGTTTTGGGTAGATCTTCTCGAGGCGGATCTAAAGGTTGATGGCATAAAGTCGATCATAGGTTGTACCTCCGAGAAGATTAGGATCTTCTCGAAGTTACAACAATGCAGTGACTTATGGCGACACCCCTGCATTGATCGTTGAGATTTACACTTGATTTCGCACGAGTTACCCAGGGACCGATTAAGAACGTGGTCATGTTATATGACTGCCTCGAAGATTTGGGGTGTCATGACACACTGGTTGAACTGCAAGGTTGAACCAGTATGTCATCATATCCCTAATCCTCGTAGGCATCCATATAACATTATCACCTTGTTAATCTGCCTCCGAGTGATTCAGCTGTGAAAGAAAGGACTGACAGTAATCAGTATAAGACATTCTATATAACATATGAATGGGGTGAAGGACGTATTCCAGATTGACGAGTATGCCGTTAAGGAATACGAGACATGAACAGTATGTTTCAAATCTTTGGCCAAAGTATCGCAAGCTGCTGATTGCGTTGTCCTGATTCACCTAGTCTAAGGGATGAGATGCCGATGAATAATGGTAACAGTTATTCAGTTAGATTCCTTGGACAGAGCATTCTGAATTCCCAGATTAGGGAAGAGAACCGCAAGAGTGATGTGTTAAATAAAAACACCGACTCTTATTACTCATGAATAGATCGGTAGATTACCGAGTCATGGAATGAATAGATCGGAAGTACTCCGAGTCATTACAATGCATATGGTTGCTTGTTATATGAATGGTTATTTGAATTGTGAGTTCTAAATTATGTATTTAGAACCAAAGATGCAATTATCAAAAAAAAAATTCACTTGTTCTAAAGTTAAAAATGAGGATGTTACATCTTGGTATCGAGTGAAGGTTGCTCTCTGGACCTATTGAGTCCATAATCTGATAAAAACCCGAATTTTCTTGTAATGTAAAATGGTTAGAACAAGGGGGAACGTTGTGAGTAATGCTCCACCAAGAAGGAGGAGCGGCAACAACCCGTAAATCGATGAGATCCTTGCTGCCCCGTTGACACAAGAGATCGCTTAGCTGTACTCGAACAAGCAGGTGATGGGGAATGAGGAGGAAGAAGAAGCGATAATGATAATCAGCAACCTCCCGAGGACAACCCCGAAATGGGTGTTGATGTTAATGCTTTGAAATGTACCGTCCAACCGTAAAACAAAAGGGCTAGATTGGTGCAGAAACTCACTAATGATATAAAAAGGATAAGCCCACCTAAGTATGATGGCACCACATTAGGAGATGGAGCCGAGAACTCGCTCAAATAAATGGAGAAGTACTTTGCTATAAGGAACTTCTCGAAGAAACCAAGGCAATATGGGGAGCCTATCGCTTTCTCACGAAGCATCTTCGTGGTGGGATAGCCGAAAAAAAGCTGAACTAAATATTGATGAGACCAATATCACTTGGGATCAATTTAAAAGCTATTTTAGGCAACGTTGGCTGCCACAACTTTTCTATGATCGAAAAATGACAGAATTTCAAACTTGACTCAAGGGAAGTTAACAAGAATCGACTCGGGAGCGGTTTACAAAACTTCTCAAGTATGTACCGCAAAGTACCAAACCGACGAAAAGTTCAGATACGGAAATTCATCATGGGATTGAATCCCGTGATAGGGGAGAGGTCGATGTTCACACCCAACCACTATGGAAGGAGTTGTTGAAAAGGCCATAAGGCAAGAAATGAAATTGAAGGCTATTTCGCTCATAAGGAGGAAGTGCGGAAGAAGATCGCAAACCCTTCTTCAACCTCTCTTGCACCTTAAAAGGACCATGGAAAAAGTTTGGGAATAAGAGTAAGTTTCCGGAGATAACAATAAGAAGGCAGCAGAAAATAAGCCTCATGAAATGTGAAGGATAATTTTGCAAAAATTATAATAATGGTCGAAGTCCTATGGAGGACAAAGGTGACAATTATAAAACCGGAAGCAACTTTGAGCCTAAGAAGGGACCCGTAGGAGGCTGCTACACTTGTGGTAAAGATCATTACGCAAATCGGTGCCCTTTGAAGAAGGATGATCGTAATCAAGCAAAGATAAGATACATGCCGCAAAGAGCGACAAACAAGTCGAAAAGCAAGTGACACCTATAGAAGTTCCTGTAAGTTATTCGGCATACCGTCACTATTCTTTTTGATACAGAGCTACCGAATGTTTTATATCTAACAAACTAGCTTCTAAACTTAAAAGAAAAGCTGGAAAAATGGATAAATCTTGGACCGCATAAAAGATGGTAATAATTCTGCTCATACAAAGGTGAGTATGTGTCTTTTTGGAGCGGTCCTTGACTTACCTAACTTTTCCACGGAAATTGATCTCTATGTTGCACCTTTGGGATCGTATGACATTGTCATCGGTGTTAATTGGTTAGCTGACCATAAAGCAAAGGTAGATTGCTATGAAAAGAACATAGAATGTTTAGATGATCACCGAATCGAGAAATTCAAGGTGTGAAACGAGAAATTACAGCTTAGAAAGTCACACCATGCAAATTAAAAGGCTAAGAATAAAGGATGTACCCTTTATGCAGTAAAGATATCTGAATCTTCTGAAGAAGATAGTGATTTCATGAAGCAAATCCCACTGTTACAAAGTTTCAGGGATGTTTTTCCTGAGGAATTACCAGGGTTACCACCCAAGAGAGAATTTGATTTTACTATTGAAATCAAGCCTGGAACTGAACCTATTTCCAAGGCGCCTTATCGGATGACTACTATTGAGTTAGTCGAGCTAAAGGCTCAGTTACAAGAGCTTTTGTCAAAGGGATTGATTAGACCAAGTGTTTCGCCTTGGGGAGCACCTGTGATATTTGTGAAAAAGAAGGATGGAACTCTGAGACTGTGTATTGATTATCGGATGTCGAACAAAGCAACAATTAAGAACCGATACCCACTTCCTAGGATCGATGATCTGTTTGATCAAATGCGTGGAGCAGCGGTTTATTCTAAGATAGATCTTCGATCTGGTTATCATCAGCTAAGAATTAAAGAGGAAGATATTCATAAAACAGCTTTCCGAACAAGGTACGGACATTATGAATTCACAGTTCTAGCCTTTGGGTTAACTAATGCACTGCTGCAAATTTTTATGAATTTAATGAACAATATTTTTCAAGAATACCTGACAAGTTTGTACTTGTATTCTTGGACGATATTCTCATTTATTCTAAGAGCGTTGAGGAGCACAATGAGCATCTGAAGATAGTTTTGGGAATTTTGAGAAAGAGAAAGCTGTATGGTAAGTTATCCAAATGTTCTTTCTTTGACTCAGAAGTTCACTATTTGGGTCATGTCATAAGCAAAGAAGGAATCGCTGTAGATCCTTCGAAAATAGTGGCGATAACTGAGTGGCCTACACCAAAGAATGTGCATGAAGTAAGAAGCTTCATGGGTCTTGCTGGTTACTATAGAAAATTTGTAAAGGATTTTTCTAAGGTAGCTGCACCAATAACTTCATTACAGAAGAAGGATAAGAAATTCATGTGGAATGACAAGTGTGAAGCGGCTTTCAAAAGTCTGAAAGACCAGCTGACTTCTGCACCTATATTGGCTGTACCAGACCCTAATGGAAATTTTACAGTGGTAACTGATGCTTCTGGGGAAGGTCTTGGGGGTGTTTTGCTACAAAATGATCAAGTCATTGCTTATGAGAGTAGAAAACTTAAGATTCATGAGCTGAATTATGCCCTCATGATCCGGAGCTTGCGCCATTGTTCACGCACTTCAAGTCCGAGACACTACTTACTAGGGAAACCTTTTGAGTTGAAAACCGATCACTTGGGACTGAAATATATTTTTACTCACCCAATCAATGCCGATAAAGAAGGTGGTTAGAATTTCTATCACAATATGACTTTGATATCGCTTATATCAAAGGAAAGGAGAATAGAGTAGCTGATGCTCTAAGTCGTAGGAGGCACATTTCGCTCTTATAACATTAAGAACTCGGTTTAAAGACGAGGTAAAAAGTGCCTCGTAATCGATACATATTTTCAAAGAAGTAAAAGCAGCTTGCTGCAGAACCTAAAGATAAAAGGTATGAAGGTTTTCATTTAGATAATGAAGGAATCTTGTGTTATGAAAATAGGGTATATGTTCTGTCTTGGCCGATGATTTGAGAAAGAAGTTGTTAGTTGAATTTCATAATTCACCTTTCTCTGACACCCGGTATCACAAAAATGTTAGCTGATTTGAAACAAAGAATACTTCCGAAAGGTATGAAAAAGGATGTGATAAATTTTGTGACTCATTGTCTGAATGTCGGCGGGTGAAAGCAGAGCATATGCATCCCGCCGGATTGTTGTATCCTCATAGCATACCGCAAAGATAAATGGCAAGTAATAACCATGGATTTTGTACAAGGACTACCCATGTCCAGGAATAAACATGATGTTATCCTGGTAGTTGTAGATAAGCTAACTAAGGTAGCTCATTTCATCGCTGGAAATCTAAAGGATGATTCTCCAGTGCTAGCCAAGAGGTTCGTACACGAAATTTTCAGATTGCATGGTGTACCTGAACTGATTATTTCTGACAGGGATCCTAGAATGACGTCAAGGTTTTGGCAAACGCTTAATGCAGCCCTAGGAACGAAACTAAACTTCAGTTCTGCATATCATCCAGAAACGGATGGGCAAACTGAGAGGGTAAATCAAGTGTTGGAGGACATGTTGCGAATGTATTGCATGGATCAACAGTATAAGTGGGAAGAGTATCTCCCATTAGTTGAGTTCGCATACAACAACACTTATCACTCATCTCTTAAGATGGCACCTTTTGAAGCACTTTATGGAAGAAAGTGCAGAACCCCTGTAAGTTGGGACAGTGTAGAGGATAGAGTGGTAATTGGACCAGAGATTCTCACAGAGATGGAACAGCAAGTTAAGCTGATTCGTGAGCGATTAAAGGAAGCAATGGATAGACGTAAGAGCTATGCTGACCTTGCCGGGTTGATAGAAAGTTTGAGCTTGGTGATAAGGTTTTTCTCGCGTGTTAAACCCATAAAGAGTTCTATAACTTTTGGCAAGGCTGCCAAGTTGTCACCACGATATGTGGGACCTTTTGAAATTGTCGAGATAATCAATCCTGTAGCTTATCGTTTAGCATTGCCTCCTGCTCTATCTCGTATGCATGATGTTTTCCATATTTCTTTGCTTAAGAAATACGTTTCAGATCTGTCACATGTTTTAAATTGAATTCCTGCAGTCCAGACCCAGAATAATCGTGGTTAAACCCACAAGGGTGCTGGAAACTCGCCAGTTGCATTTAAGGAATCGAGATATTCAGCAATGTAAGGTCCAGTGGGACCAGTTTAGCGAAGAAAGTGCAACTTGGGAAAACCTGGAAGAGATGAAAACTGCTTTTCCTTCTCTTTTTGCAACAGAATGAAATCTGTTGATGAAATACTTTTATGAACTGATTGTTTTTAAGTATTTATGAAAGCCTGATTAAATGCGTACTTTATTCAGGTTGAATAAAAGGGAGGTGACATTGATTTCTGAAACTATTAAATATGGAAGTAAACACATTGTTTGTGTAATAATAAATTGATTGACCGGAAGGTTAAGTTTAATATGTAATTCATCGGGACGATGAATCCTTTTAGGAGGGAAGCATGTAACACCCTGAACTGTTGTTACTTTCTCCTAAGCATTCAAGTGTTGATATGTGATTTCTAGTAAATGGATTGTGTACCTCGATTCGGGAATCATGCTTGATATGTATTAAATTTCTTGCAGATTGCAGATCTTGACTGAGTCAAAATATTAATAGACTCTTTTATTTATTTCATCTTGTGACTGAATATTAATCGATCACGGAATGAAATTATACAGTATTCATCAATAATATCTAGACTTGGACCGAGGAATTGATCCAAGTAATGCTTTAATTTTGTGAAGTGATAAAATTAGATCCCGAACCTTGAACAGTTGCAAGGTATGGAAGCATTTGGTAAGTCGGTCGAGTATGACTCAGCTGATCTTGAGAGATGAAACGGTTCCCGATATCCGGTATATCCGGAAGGTCTCGATTAAAGACCGTAATAATTCATTGACATACACTTACGCAATAAGAACAGGAGCGGCTCTGTTCTAGAAAGTATGATGCAGGTCTCTCCGAGTTTTCAGGAGAAGGACCAAACTGAATTACTAAGGGTTAGTAACCTAAAACAATAACCTAACCTAGGGGTTAGATTATTGTTAGTCTAACCTAGACCTAGGCTATGTGTTATGATCCTAAAATAATAACTAAGTGCAAAATGGTTAGCATGGTTCTTACCCTAAAACTCTAACCTAAGATACTAACCTAGCTAACTAAGAGTTTATGGGAAGGGGCCTTTGAAGGGTGGCGAACCATGGGCGCTATTCTCTATGGCAATAAATGGGAAGGATAAGGATGAGGGACAGGCAGATGGCGGAGGCTTAGGCGGCGGCTAACCTTGGCAGACTTGGCAATTACTAAGTTTTGAAATGAACTTGAGATTTTGATGGACTGTCGCCAATTTTGGCGGTCGGTGGGAGTAGAGATTAGGCGGGAAAATTGGTTTAATGGCATTTATTGTTTAGGGAGTCGAGCCCGGAGCTCGCGAAACGGCATGCAAACGAGAAGTTGGAAGGTTTGTTTGGTGTATCGCGATTTTCGGTCTACTCTCTCTCTCTCTGCTAGTTTACTGGTTCTTCGCACCAGTTCTCTTTGAGTTGCATGGCGAGAATGAATTTCTCCGGCTCTTTTCTCTCGCCATGGAGGATATATTGTAAACGGACAAATAAATTTTGTTGGTCGCCGTATTTGGGAAAAAAAAGGAAGTTTGAGCTCTTCCCGTTGTCTTCTTCGAAATTCGATCAAAATACGTGCATGTTAGGCCCTATCCTTTAAATATTTTGTCTTTGTCTTTCAAATGTCTTCATTAAAACAACTCTGTTCATTTGTTTGTGAAGATTAGATAAATTTTCTATGAAGATTTAGTTGATTTTGGCTCAGTATCTCTTAAGTTCGATTTTTGGCAATTTCCGCTTGTTGGGTGTTTGTTGAAATCGAACTTCAACTCGTTTGTTGTGTATTCCTTCCGGTTTAAATATGAGAGATTTATATTTATAAAGGTTTGAATGCTCGGCTTGCTTGGCGAGAGCCCGTCGAATATACTTGTGAAGGGTATAGATCATCAAGTTTCTTGTCGACTTTCGATCGTCAATGCTGTTGTGAGACAGTAGGGAATGATACTGGTGTACCATTTGATTGTTCTGTGCTTTTGAAGATTTTCGAAGCTCAGTCATGGTTTTGTTAACAGCGACTAATGATACTTTGTGGGTTTCATTGTTTTCTAATTTCTGGCTTGGAATAGCAATCGTTGAGTTACCGTAGTCTTTAACGACTCAAAGGGATTTCATGATTGAATCGCTTACGCATGAATCTCTTCGTTGTGAATGTAGATTCATCTTGAGTTTTGTTATTATATTGTCGTGGAAGCCTTGTGGAAAAGACAGTTTTGTGGCTATCAAGTTATTGTAGTAAATACCGAGTATTGACTTTTTGTGGATGTATTGCCTTTCCTTGCGAAAATTGTTCAAGGTTTCAAGCACTTTCACTTTATTTCATTGTTTTGGAATGAGTATATTGATTTGCTTATACTTGTTTCATTCGGAATGTTTGTCTTGAATGGCATGGAAGGATTTATCAATTAATTCTATTTTTATACTGTTGTTGGGTTTGTGATTATGGGCGCAAATCCGTTATCAGTATGTAGTGTGAATTAGTGGATTTATTAGGATTGAATTCCGAACGACTGTGAGGAGACGTTTCAATGTTCTATTTCTATTTTGGTCACCGTTCAAGTTAAAATGTGTATATACAAATTGTTAAGTGTTGATCCAGGTGACTCAAGAGAAAATCAGATCAAGACCTCTGTATTTTCTTGGAGTACTTTGTGTTGCATGTTGCTTTGGTGGTACAGATTCCTTAGGTGATCAACTACATATTCAACCTGTTCTATTTGTGCTAAATTATTGGCAGAGTACAGTCGGGTTTCTTGGTTGAAATAAGAGCTTGATTGTTTGTCTGATTTTTATATGCGTCATTGATGACTGTTTTCGTGTTCTGGCCCTGTTTGGGTGAGTTGCACTAGGGATTTGCATGCACCAAGGTAGGGATCGATTGATGATGTTCCTTTCCGTTTGTTCAGCCCGATAGACTGAGAAAGTATAAGTATGCTAAGTTCCTTTCTGTTTGTTCAGTTCGATTGATGAACATGAATTGGAATCAATGTGTGGTCATCATAGCATAGTTTCTCGGAAACCTTAAAAGGCTTAATGTTATAGAGTTGTTGATTACAGCAATACGCTTGAAGCTCTTGCTTTCGAACTTGGTTCGAAAGCCTTACTGTGTTTAGGAGAAACTAGTTTTGGACATCGACTTGATTTATGGATAGTTGATGTGTTAGTTGCTGTACAAGAGATTTGCTGAGTTTCTATTTTCGTGATTTAGAACAGTGATCTTGATTTCGGCCTGTCTAACTTGTTCATTTATATACTGGTTGACTGTTCTCATAAGTGAAGGCAGTACAGTGATGAACTTATGTAAAAAGGGAAGTAAGAATGGATTGATTCTTTCTCTTCCTTTATTTAATATTATTGATAATGAACTATCAGTAGGAAATTAATTTGGTAACGTTTTGGTAGGATTCCAAATTGTTATGATATTTCCTTTTTTTTTGAAAGAATGCAACAATCTGACCAGTGTCGTGATTTGGATTCAATGATCGTTTATATGCCTTCGTTCTTGTTTCTTTAATATCTGATGAAAAATTAGAAAGTGTTTAAGACTATTCTGTAACAATGATAGAGTTACATGTTTGTAATCATTTAGTATTACAAGGACATAGCCTGAATATGTTTTCTTATTTGGATATTTGATCTCATTTAAACAGGGTGTTTAATGGAAACAATTGATGGATTGCAATTGTTTTAAAAGTTAGTGCTTATCATGCTCGGCCATTGAACTCGACTCATGTTGACTATTTTTGCAGATGGTTCCCGTAAGAGGTAAATACAATGCAGATCTGGCAATCCGATCAGATAGTTTATTTGATTTATTATGAATTACAGCTTGATTTTATGGATGTACTATATGAGAAAAGATGTTTCTTTTCCGTTAGCATTATATCAAGTATGTTTGTTGCATAAAATGTAATTGTATGAGTTTCAAAGGAATGAAAATAAGTGTTTGATACTTATGTGTTGTATTCTATTATGAATGATGAACTTCTTCGGTTTACGTAACGAAGAGGCATAGTTATCTTTGTATAATATGGATGCTTTTGTGATTGACAATGAAAGCTTGTAAGTAATTAGACTAAATTCTTATGAGTATTTAGTAGTTCTAATTTGATCCGGATAATGCAATATTGTAACTTAAATATTGTCTCTCTAGAAGATAGGTTAAAAATTGAGCCTAAAAGATAACGCTAAACAAGTTGGATTGAATTACTAATCCCTAGTCCTAAGTATAACAGGATAATAGTAGATTGGATTCTTAATCATTCATAGCTTTAAAATGAAAAGTATGATATGAATTCAGTTAAGAGAACTGATAGGCAATCAATGGAGTTTCAGGTGGCAATCTCAAGCATAGGTTATGAGATATTGTCTGAATCTGTTGCTTAGAATCAGATGTATTCTAATGACTCCTTGATAGAAACTAGGCCATAATACCTCTACCAAGTAATGGAATAATAGAGGAGGGTCGTCTTAAGAAAATGAATCCAGGGATTTGCAAAGGCTAACCTTAGGGAAAAGTCTTAAGAAGTAATTTAAACTCTAGTGCGTAACGCTTGTTTTGGGTAGATCTTCTCGAGGCGGATCTAAAGGTTGACGGCATAAAGTCGACTGCAGGGCTGTACCTCCGAGAAGATTAGGATCTTCTCGAAGTTACAACAATGCAGGTGACTTATGGCGACACCCCTTGCATTGATCGTTGAGATTTACACTTGATTTCGCACGAGTTACCCAGGGACCGATTAAGAACGTGGTCATGTTATATGACTGCCTCGAAGATTTGGGGTGTCATGACACACTGGTTGAACTGCAAGGTTGAACCAGTATGTCATCATATCCCTAATCCTCGTAGGCATCCATATAACATTATCACCTTGTTAATCTGCCTCCGAGTGATTCAGCTGTGAAAGAAAGGACTGACAGTAATCAGTATAAGACATTCTATATAACATATGAATGGGGTGAAGGACGTATTCCAGATTGACGAGTATGCCGTTAAGGAATACGAGACATGAACAGTATGTTTCAAATCTTTGGCCAAAGTATCGCAAGCTGCTGATTGCGTTGTCCTGATTCACCTAGTCTAAGGGATGAGATGCCGATGAATAATGGTAACAGTTATTCAGTTAGATTCCTTGGACAGAGCATTCTGAATTCCCAGATTAGGGAAGAGAACCGCAAGAGTGATGTGTTAAATAAAAACACCGACTCTTATTACTCATGAATAGATCGGTAGATTACCGAGTCATGGAATGAATAGATCGGAAGTACTCCGAGTCATTACAATGCATATGGTTGCTTGTTATATGAATGGTTATTTGAATTGTGAGTTCTAAATTATGTATTTAGAACCAAAGATGCAATTATCAAAAAAAAAAATTCACTTGTTCTAAAGTTAAAAATGAGGATGTTACAGGGAAAGGCTGATTTCTTGTTTTGAGTCACAATAACCGATACCGGTTGCTGATAACCGATATCGGTATGGTCTAGGATCTGTAGGTTGGTTGTTTTGTGGGGTGGTCGTGTTGTAGGGTAACAGTGTTGTTGGTAAGGCTAGTATATGAGTGATATTAGGTAATGAGATGGTGAGAGGTAAATGAATGATAGTTAGATGCAATGACACATTGGGTAGTGGATCTAGGAATGGATTTATGGGGACTGTGATTCAAAAAGTCTAAGAAACGTTATTAAAGAGGACATGCAAGGTGTAACTTACTGGTTTATTGACAAAGATGCAGGTCCAGGAACTCTGATGACAAAGGCAGAACTCAAGTGGGATGGATTGACACACAGAAGATGAGAGATCTCCTCCCGATGATCACCGAGTATCATAGGTTTCTAGCTATTCCATTGCAATCTTGGGCTTGATCTCCTTTTGCTGCAACTCTCCTTGTCTCTTCACTGCGTCTCGCTCGGCCAAGCGAAGATCCGAATGCTCTTTATCACTCCCAATGATCTCTGTTGATTCAAAATCCTTCGACCCTTGTTTCTCGGTTAGGGGAGCCCATTTTACAGTGGAACCGATGGCGGTTACGTAACCGACGGCGGTCGAGTAGAAACTGCATCGATAAGGAAAAAGTAGGCTATTTTTAGTAAAATAGCCCACCTTCCCTTTTTCTCCCGAGGGATTAGTTGCGGGCTTGGTCAAGTGACTAGAATGTCGGTTTTGGGTGCGAGAAAGGGGTCCTTAATCATGGGTGTAGGTGTAGACCAAGTTATAGGTCTTAATTAGGTTAGTTTAGGGTTAGGACTAGGTCACGATGAGGTGGCAAAATGAGGTGGCAGGTGAGGTGATGTGGATTTATCAATTATGAGGTAATTAATAAATAATTGTGTAAGGTTTAGGTGATGAGGTTAGGATACGAAATGAGATGCGGGTCACAAAGGGGTCGTAAGACACAAATTTGGTGTCTACACGCTGAGCCAATTCTCAGCTCCATCTCCTAATGTGGTTCCATCATATTTAGGTGGGCTTATCCTTTTTATATCATTAGTGAGTTCCGCTTCCAACCTGGCCTTTTTGTTTTCTGGTTGGACAGGTGCATTTCTAGCGTTATTATCAACACCCATATTGGGGTTGTCCTCAAGAGGTTGCTGATTGTCATTACCAGCTTCATCATCCTCCTCATTTCCCATTACTTGTTGTTCAAGTACAGCCAAACGATCTCTTGTGTCCAATAGGGCAGCAAGGATCTCATCAAGTTTTTGGGTTGTTGCCACCCCTTCTTCAGGTGGAGCATTATTCACAACATTCCCCCTTGTTCTAACCATTTTTTGTTACAAGAAAATTTAGGTTTTTATCAAATTATGGACACAATAGGTCCAAGAGCTGCAACCTTTAGCTTTGATACCAAGATGTAACGATCCCAATTTAGTACATTAGAACAAGTAAATTTTTTTTTTTTTGATAAATGCTTCCTAGTTCTAAATACATAATTTAGAACTCACAAATCAAAACAACCATTCTTATAACAGATAACCATATGCAGCTGTAATGACTCGGTGCACCACCGATCTATTCATTCCATGACTCGGTGATCTACCGATCTATTCATGAGTTTCACAGAGTTGGCATTTTTACTTTAACTCTTCACTCTTGCGGTTCTCTTCCCTAATCTGGGATTTCATAATGCTCTGTCCAGGAACCTATCTGAATAATTGTTACCATTATTCATCGGCATCTCGTCCCTTAGACTAGGTGACATAGGACAATGCAATCAGTAGCTTGCGATACTTTGGCCAAATTTTTGAAACATACTGTTCATGTCTCATATTCCTTGACGGCATACTCGTCAATCTGGAATACATCCTCCACCCCACTCTGATGTTATATAGAATGTCCCATACTGACTTCTGTCAGCCATCCCTGCCCCAAGTCATTCACTCAGGAACGGATTAATAACATGACAACGTTATAAGGATGCTCTCGAGGACTAGGGATAAGCTGACATACTGGTTAAACCCTAGTTAACCCAGTGTGTCAAGGTACCCCGAATCTCCAAGGGAAACCTCATAACATGACCATGTTCCTAACCAGATCCCGAGTAAAAACTTGTTCGAGTTTAAGGTGTAAATCTTAACGATCAATGCAAAGGGTGTCACCATATGTCACCTGCATTGTTGTATCCTCGAGAAAATCCTAATCTCCTCGAAGGTACAACCCTGCAGTTGTCATGTGCCGACATCCTACAAAACCACCTCGGAAAGATCTATTAAACTTAAGGTGTTACTTACGTTGAGTTGGAATTACACTTTAAGACTCTCCTTTCCGGTTAGTCTTGTCCCAACTCCTGGGCTCCTCATCATTGAGTTGCCTTACTTATTTAAGATCCATTTCACAGAGAGAAATTAATAAGATTTGAGATCTCATCAAGAGTTCATTGATTCACAATAATCTTAATCAACGAAAATGGGCAGTAGCCCTAAGTCTCCTCTTAAGGATGCTAAATATACCTTTTTAGGTTTATATCGGTTTTCCAAAACTGAATTATATCTTACTTATTTGTATTAAGATATAGTGATTTAGATTCATTATGTACGTTGCCTTGGCTTAGATCAAGGTTAGAGAGTAATAGATTACTCTTCCCGTTCAGCTACCTATTAAGGTGTATTTGAACCTTAACTTCTAGGAAGACAGTGGTCTAATTTCCAAATTAGCCTGATATGGAATATAACAGAACTACTAATCATTCACAAGTATTTAGTCACAAAATCTTTACAAGGCCTACTTAGAGAATCCAAATATCTCCAAGGTATACAATAATAATAAAAATGCACTTCAAAACAATCGAACCAAAGAGGATCAATCCATCAAAATACAAATACAGCCATATAGTATCAATTCCCTCATTTCATTTAATTCTAAGCCAAATAATTACAATCTATGCATTCAACATATTTGATACAATACTCAACAGCATAAGATCAACTTTCCTCATATAATACAATTAGAGAAGTCAAGTTGGAATTCATCATAAAACCAAATTAAATAATCTGAGCATCATATCAGATCTGCGTGCCTTTACCACTTATGACAACCATCTGCAAAAATTGCCAACACGGGTCAGTTCTGTGAACTGAGCATGATAAGCACTAATTCTTAAAACAATTGCATTCTACCAATTTCTCTCATTAAACAACCTGTTTAAATGAAATCATTTCATCAAATCCTAAAACATGAATCAGGCTAATTATCTTTCTATAATTCTACATGACTATAACGCATGACTCATATTATAGCTGCCAATTAAACCTGAATATTTTCAGATGACTCATCATAAATATTAGAGACTAAGAAGAACAAAATGAATCCAAAACATCCATCCATCCGAATCCCAAGGACAGCAATAATCCTACAAATTATTCCATTCAAAAATGAATATCCTATCAATTCGTATATCCAACAGGTATGTTTTTAACAATTCATTAAAAGAAGATTATAACTTTCATCAAGTTCATCCAACGAGATTCTTTTAAAACATTACAATATTTCAATGGTATTGGCAAATACACCAACTTTACTGCAATACACTTTTACCAGTTTCTCCCTACAGTTTAACAGTCTTTTCTTCTTAAGCCCGTACCGTAGAGTTCACATAAGGAATATAAAAGAAGAAAGCACTCAAAGTTTCTAGACAAGGAAAGAATATCTTATTATTCCTACAGTTAAATATATCAACATATACTTTACAGCTGAGGAGAAAGAAACAGAGACATTCAGATTTCCATTCCAATCATGTTCAGGACTGTACCGACTTTTCAAGAATAATGCAATTACATTATACGCATGCGACTAAGTCAGTCGAGATAACAAGAAGAAACTACAGTTTCATCAAAATTCAAATATAAGAATCACCTGTAGCTTATTAAGTAATACAAGAACTCTCGCGACAAAGCAGTAATAAATAATCCAACCACAATAGACTCAACAAAACTTTCCATATCATTTATCAAACATGAAAATGCCCAACACCATCGCCCGATATGGCACAGCTAGGAACTCTTTATCTCAGTCAAGCACGAGACTAGATAACACTAAAAAAAAAAGACGTAACCCTGTGCAAACACAACGGCGACATTCCCACTGAGTCGAACACTCAGCAACATTCAACTGAGTCGAAACACGTACATACACAGCAACATTCAACTGAATCTAAACCCTACTAAAATACAGCAAGGACTTATATCAGAAGCTGAATTCAAGGAAGATAACCACAGCAAGGACTTCACAGAAGTCGACTCCCTATCTTAATTTCATCCAAGTTCCATCCGAATTCGAGCTAATACGAAATTACAGCAGGGTCTCAAACAGAGTCTGGTTTGTAATGAAACCCAACATACGTTTCCACAGAACCGAACTGAATAATAACACAACAACATTAAGAAAGAGTCGAATCAATATGCATGCACAGCGAGGACTTATATCAGAAATTGAGTCACACGCAACACTTCAAGGACATCAACAGGAGTCGCATTCACATGAGAATACAGCAAGGACTCCAACAGAGTCGTTTCTAACAAGTGCTCAAAACTAGGCTTCGATAGAAGACGAATCATACAAAAACATTTCAAGGACTCCAACAGAGTCATTTCCAACAAGTGTTAATAGCAAGGCTTCGACAGAAGTCGATAGCATACAAAAAGACATTTCAAGGACTCCAACAGAGTCGTTTCCAACAAGTGTTAACAGCAAGGCTTCGACAGAAGTCGATAGCATACAAAAAGACATTTCAAGGACTCCAACAGAGTCATTCCCAAATATTATCCTTGCTAGCATTTCAACGGAATCTAACCAAAAAGCAAAACACAGCAAGATATTTCAACATTAACTAATCCAAATGTACACTCAGCAAGGATTCATCGAATAATCAAACCAGCATGAAAACACAACAAGATATTTCATACATTGCTACCATTAAAACCAACTGAACCAAAAATCATCTGAACAGAGTTGTTCTAATGAAATCATTTGAAGGAAAGCAAGATTTTTAAAAGTTAGGGCCTATCATGCCTGATAGTGTCGCGTAAAAATCCGAAGAAGACCTCTGAATGTGCTTGTGCCCTATCTTCTTCTTCCACGATAGATTAAACAACAATAAATTGTTACCTTCATGCCTTATAAACTTTCCTTGACAGGGAAAAAAGCTAGATATTCTCAAAGTTGCCATGCGCAACACAGTGTAGATCGGTTCAAGAACCAATGATCAAGCAAAGAGAAAAATGGAACGCATGGAGAACCAAAATACCAACCAATTTTCCATTTACATGCCTTCCCAAGCAATCCGCGCTTGGGAACCGAAGTTCATCAATGGCATTAACTCCAAGATTCCCGCCTATTCTCCATTGCCACCGACCGCCTAAGTTGGTGATTGCCAAATGAAAGCAAACAACCATTTCCAAATTTGGCGATGCTGCCACGTCAGGTCACAATAGCCGTTAGCAACCTCCACCAAATCCCAAGTCCTTCATCCTTATCCACCTCATTTAATGCCATGGAAACCACCGCCCATGACTCGCGCCCCTTCATAGGTCCCCCTCCATCCATTAGTTAAGATAGGTTAGAACATAGGTTAGATCATAAGGTAAGACATTAGTCTTACTTCCATAGTGCTAGGTGTAGCTAACCTTAGGAGCATTACACTTATAGTTTAGGGTTAGTTTAGATTAGAAATCAATCAACCAATAGGTTATAGTTTAGGTTAAGGTTATTAACCTTAACGAATTCAGTCTAGGTCTCATAAGTAGGACCGATCAGTTTTAGAACCAAATAGGGTATATCATTCCCGTATTGGATTCTATCTAGTATTGCTACTAAGCTTGCAGTAACCACCAGAATTTCTTCCCTGGCTTAAGGTCTAGGCCTTCCTGATATTACGATATCGGAAACCAAATTCATTTTACACGATCAGCCTAAGTTAAACTCCGGAATTGCTTATTCAACTCATTCAGACCTTGCATCTTCGAAAGGTCAATAATTTTTTTCTTTTTGTTCATCCTGAACAAACTTAAAACATCTCTTGGATCAATGCAACTGATCCAAGGCTGAGTCATAAAGATGGATAAATCCACAATTCCTCCCGAAATCAAATTGAACTCAGGTGCTAAAATGAAAGAAATAAAAGAGTCCAAGCATATCCTGACTCAATCAAAGATCTTCAAGAGCAAAGAAGATACAATCCATATCAAGCATGACTTCACAATCAAAGGAACACATCCTTATACAGAAGAAATCATATATCAACACTTGCATGCTCAGGAGGAAGTAACAATAGTTTAGGGTGTTACATGCTTCCCTCCTAAAAAGATTCATCGTCCCGATGATTACATATTTTGATTTACCTTCAGGTCAACCAATTTATTAGTTCACAATACAATTAGGCTATTTCCAACTTGAATATTTCCAGAAATCAATGTCACGATACATTTTATTCAACCTAAATAATGTTTTCCTCAATCTGGCTTTCATAAAAACATGAAAAGATAAGTTCATAAAAAATGTTTTGTCAACAGATTTCATTTTGTTCAAAAAGAAAGGGAAAAGCAATTTTCATCTCTTCCAGATTTTCCCAAGTTGCACTTTCTTCCTTAAACTGGTCCCACTAGACCTTACATTGTTGTATTTCACGATTTCTCAAATGCAATTGGTGAGTTTCCAGCACTCGTGTGGGTTTAACCATGATTATTCCTGGGTCTTGGACCTACAAGGAATTCCAATTTAAAACATGTGACAAATCTGAAACATATTTCTTAAGCAAAGAAATATGGAAAACATCATGCATGTGAGACCAATTTAATACCTATTACACCAAAGTGGCACATAGGATTGGGTCACGTTATTTCATCACTTGCATGGATTACCTAATAAGGTGGGTAGAGGTAGATATGACTAAAGATTGCATAATAGAAACATCGGCAAGGTTCTTGTGTTGGACCATGATTACGGTTAGACCAAAACCCATTAAGTGTTAGTCCGCACTACAATCACCGAGTTAGGATCTATGAGAGGCGGTTAGTCCATGTCACAAAAATCACGAGGAGTGTTGGACACACATGCAAACAATCTACCCCTCAAAGCGTTACCCTAGTGAGTTTCAAACTCAAGACCCGTCACTCGATACCATCTCGTTGGACCACGATTGCCATTAGACCAAAACCCATAAGTGTTAGTCTCTGCTACAATCGCCAGAGTTAGGATCTACGAGAGGCGGTTAGTCCATGTCATGAAACTCACAGGGAGCACTAAACACACATGTCAACATCTTGTGGGAGAACAAAGATCACGAGGTATGGATGCTCGTTGACTTTTACCAATGAAAGGGGTACGCATTTCTTGAATGATACCATGAGGATCCTGTTATCGAGTTTATAGTATCTCATCACAAGACTATGTCCTATTACCCATAAGAAAATGGAACCATGGAGGCATTCAACAAAATACTTCGAGTCATACCCTAACCAAAATCTATGATGTCGAAGATAAGATTGGGATGACAAAGTATTGGCGTGTTGTTGGCTTATAGGACAACGTATAAAAGGTTGAACAAAGCCACACCTTTTCAGTTGGTGTTTGGCATGGAAGCTATTTTTCCAATTGAATTTATGTTTCCTTCTCTATGAATAGCATGCACAAGAGGGTTAGCTAATGAAAAAGTGCTAGAAGAAAGAATTGATGAGTTAATGAAGCTAGATGAAAGATGATCACTCGCCAGGTGGAGCCAAACAGTAGAAAAAGAAAAGTAGAAGGCTTGGCATGATCGCCACATTAGAAATAAGAAGTTTGAGGTTGGGCAGTTGGTGTTACTATATGATTCTAAGTTTCTACACCATCCTAGGAAATTGAAAGTCCATTGGTTGGGTCCTTACACAATCTCATACATCCTTGATTTGGGTGCGTGCCAGTTATAAGTGTTGGATGGGATGAAGTTGCTGGACACTTCAATGGGAGTAGGCTGAAGCCCTACTATAAATAAGTCTTCTTGGTGCTTGTAAATAAGGCAGTTTCACCAGTTAGTTTAGAAGTTTCCTTTATGCATTTCCCTTTCTTGTGTTTCCCTTTTGCGTTGTTGTTTTGTTTTGTGCCTTGGGCATTAGTAACCTTATTGCTATTTTGGAGAATTTGTGAGTGCGTAGAGGATGCGCATTATTTTAAGTGTGGGGTGGAGAAATGTGAAGGAGTGCATGATTAGAGTGCCAAGGAAGTTGTGTTGAAAAGCCTTGTTGAATGGCCTAGTTGAAAGAGGTATATGAAGAGAAAAGATGGAAGAAGAATGGTTGGTGCCAGGATAAAGCTACTTGTAGATCCCATGTACTAAGGAGGAAAAATCACATTTAAGCAACATGAGGTAGGCGAGAGCAAGAATCAGGATAGAAGAAGTGCCTTCGACACGGGTTACACATGTGCAAGAGTCTCTGTCATGTTGGATTGGTTGCGCGCCAGAAGATTGGAGGAGTTTTTACACAGGTTGGGTGCATGAGTGAAAGTGCTAAAGACAGGGATTTGTTTGAATAAGCCGCATTAAATGAAAAAAATTATGGTGGTACATGAAGTAGCATTTAATGTTCAAAAATAGAAAAACTATAAGTAAAGGGTCGAGGCACTTTCATTTTCACTTTGCAAAATAGAGAAAGAAGCGAGTTTTATAAATTAGGGTTTCCAGATTTGATTGAACGAAGAAATATCTAGTGAGATTGAAGCATGAGCAGCTAGTTTGAGTTTGTAAACTAGTAGGAAGGGGTTACACAGTATGAAAAACGTTGTGAGGCGCTATCTTGTGGAAATTTTATCCTAGTTAAGGTTCGACAAACTAGGGCACGGAGTTCAAGAGATTTATATCATGGATTTGAGATCGAGGTTGGAAGAAGTAGGATAGAGTAACAAGGAGGGAGTGGAGTGATAAGAATACCTCAACAATGGCACCTAAGAAAGGAAAGGGAAAGGGCAAGGCCAAACAACAAGAACCCGACGTGAACACAAATGAAGAATGGTATGCAGAGATGCAATACCCAGATGGGGTGATGATGGGTAAGGAGTGGGAATCCCACCTAAGAAATGTGCTTGTAAGTGATTATAACCACCGAAAAAACATGATAGAGAAGGAAATGGCACTAGAGTTAGTGCACCCTATATACACTAAAATTAGGTCACACTCCCCTTTGGTCCCTCGACAAATAAGCACCCTTCATCACATTCACCTAGCCATATAAGCACCCTTCCTCACCATATTTATTATTTAAATATCTTAATTTAAATAATATCCACACATACACTTCACCTAGACACCTCATCAAGACAGCTCACCCTAAAACCTATTCTTAGTAAGTTGCCATAACTAACTAAGACTTACCTAAACCCTAAAAATCAATGCCTACAATCCCTCTAACCACATTCCCACATGCTTACAAGAATCTCCCAATCTAATGCATGGGTTAACGGCATGAAATCTGAGGAAATCAAGATGATCTCCCTAGTTTAGTAAACCTAGGAAATCCTTCCTTGACCCACGCCGGTTATCCCTAACCGTTGCCGCTAAGATGGAACAGCCGCTTCGGTTACCCCTTTTAACCCCAAAACAACCTTATTCTCAAGGTTGGTAGAAGGTTGGAAAAAGTTGGCAAAACATTGAGATCTTTAAGAGAGATATCACATCTTCTGAGAGCAAATTTTAGTGAGAACACGCATGCAAGGAAGGAGATCAAACATCTTTTCTTGCACAACCATCCCAACAATGATCTGATCTAACCAAGCAAAGAGGAATGTACATACAACCCATGCAAAATATTTCCTTCAGTTGGTGATCACCTGCAACCTTCAAACCTCTCATCAACACCTCCATCCCTCACTTACAGGCATCCAAGACCAGAATCCAAGTAAGTAAATGTTATACTTCTCTGGTTCATTCCATTTCATCATTATATTATCATCTATTATTTACCTAGCCACCCATTGACCTCCTTCAACATTCCCCCTCCATATACCCATTAAAACCTCACCAAATCCCTCCCAAATCACCCAATACCTCATCCCAACCAACCAAAGTCCTTTGTGCAATCACAAAGGAGACCTAAATCTCATTCTGTGGCATTCCCAGTTTTCCACAATAACCGGCACTGGTTACACCCAACCTGTCGTTGGTCACCCTTAACCGACATCGGTCTCTGTATTTTCCCATATAACCCAGAATAGTGACCTATCCACCCAATTCCACCTCATCCCCTTAATCACTCGTGACCTACCCGAGACCTCTGTCAAAACCCGCAGACCCCGGCAACCGCTTATTTGACCTTCGAGATCCTACTCTAACCTAGCCTGTTAGATTAGATCTTTCTTATTGTGTTTTAAGTGAGATACCTAAATCATTTTGAATTACAATAGGATTTACTTTATTATTCACATTAAATTATTTAAAACAGTGGACTGACAGCCATCTAGGAAGTATCACACTTCTCGGATCTAGCACACGCTAGGCAGTTCACTACATATATTGTTTAACTCCTTCATTGCTCTTGCTTTGCATTACATGGTAGTTCCTCTTAGCCAAAAGGAAGCTCTCACAATCAGTGTGGATTCGTAAGTCATACACATGCAACAACCCATCAACCAAACATTAAAACAGGTATTCCTCCTACGCCCATTACCCTATCTCTGTTTCATCAATACTTCAAAAAAATGTTCTAAGAATCGGGTGAAACATTTTGGCATGCCCAAAGGGATCCATCCTGGGTTCCTTACATTTCATTCATTCTTAGGAAAATTTGTGTGTTTGTTTCCCTTCGATAAGCATACACATTAATTTTCTTCCTTGGTAACCCACCTTTGCTTTCTATTTTCTCTAAAGGAAACCTTTCTTTTGGTGTAGTTGAAAAGAACCATTTCTTTACGTTTTATGCATTGTAGTGAAAGAGCATCCCTCTTCCTCTTCATATTATTGTGTCATCCAACTTCACACTTTGATTTGGGTTTAAAAATAAGTACATTCCATTTTAATTTATCGCATTAGCTCACATTAATTGAGGGAAACCTATACACCGTAATTCATGAACAAATGATGGTTGACTAATGAACAATAGAAAGAACTTTCTTTCTCTTTCTCTCTCTTTGAGTCTTACCAAACCTCACAAAAATTGAAAATACACACATTCTTAAACAACATCTTACCTGGAAGAAGCTGTAGGTGATCACACAATCATGACATAGTGGGCACCCAACTCGCTACTCTGTCGAGTCATACTTGAGTGAAGCTCGCCCCACCATAATATACCCGAAACCTCACCTTTTTGATCTCCTTCTTTGTAGGAAGCCATCCTCACCAAAAAAATTTATTTCACGCTTCATGTGTCAGTCCTTAAATAGCATTAGTTAAACAAACATAATAGAAAATACATCCTAGGGTCGCATTGTTCTTAATGTTTCGCTTGGCTTGCGTTTTTGGGTGAGAGATCACGTTCTTCATTTTTGGTTCATCCTTGCAGGGCTCCTCATCACGGATGGTGAATTCTAGCTTCACCTAAGTGTGCCTAGGCCATATCATCATCATTCCCAAAATTTTGGGTCTGATTCTACATTAGATTTTAATTCACAACCACTTTTCTTTCATCATTGTTTCAATTTCACAAGAATTAGCATCGGTTACCCTCTAACTGTCGCCGATTATACCCAACCGACGCGTCGGTTCCAGTCCTTTAAACCTACCTAAAAGGACATTTTATTTATTTTTTCCACTTTTCACACCCATGTCACCGCCATCATTTCCATTGACATTGTGAAATACCATCGATTTGGCATACCTATCGATTCAACTTTCTACCCGGTTTTTCACTCACTAACCATTTTATACAAAGTGACTAGCAAAGTTGTTTACCCCGACTAGTGTCGGCTTTTCCTAAACCGGCATCGCTTAGACTGCTTTCACTTTCCAACCTACATTTGGTACCGGATACACTTTTACTATCGATTCACTGTTCCTATTTTTTTCTATGTCATTTACAAAGAAATGGCCTTACTCGATCGATCTTGGTTCACATGGTGCTAACCCAAAAACAAGAAAGTGCACTCGTATTTCATGTCGGGCCAAGTTAACCACTCCCACCTAGTCCTTCACCACCTTCCATTTTATCACTAGCCATGGATCCCATCCAACCTATCACTATCGCTACATGAGATGAGGAGTTTACCATTTCATTTCACAATTATCTCGATTTATGTCAACCATTTCATCATCTCGCTCAAGAAGGATTTCTCCTTTAAATGGGATGATGACTATCACAAAAATTTTGTGGCCCTAAAACAATACCTTCTCTAACCACCCGTACTCATTCTACCTAAAGACGATCAGCCTTTTTACCTATACATCTTAGCTACGATCATTCCTTGGGAGCCATGCTCACTCATCGCGATGAACAACACAGGGAGCAAGCAGTTTATTACATAATTCGTACTCTTTAAGACTATGAAACCTGATACACCCATCCCAAAAACTTTACTTAGCCTTAGTTTTCATTACCACCAAACTCCGTCATTACCTACTTAACCACAAAACCTATGCTGTGACCAACACCGACCGCTTACACTTCATTTTAGCCAAACCTTATCAAAATTAGTGTGCCACACGATGACTTATGCTTTTAGCTGATATTGACCTCAAATTAATTCATCAAAATTCCATCAATGGCCAAGCTATCGCTAACCAATTGGCTGCCGCACCTATTTCTCGGGATCAACCCTCTAATTTTGACTTTCCAGGATGAGTCGATTACTACTTTTTCTGGATGAACCCCCTTACCAAATGAAACTCTTCTTCGATGGTTTCAAGTATTAGCGTGGGGGTGGGGCTGGTATTATCCTCATTCCCCTTAATGGTGAACCCATGCCTTTGTCTTTCAAACTAGATTTTGAATGCACCAACAATATTTCTGAATACAAAGCACTTGTACTAGGTCTCCAAGTTACCTATGCCCTAGATGTCAAATCAATCAACATCTTTGGTGATTCTCAATTTTTCGTAAACCAAGTCACTTATATATACCAATGTCGTAACGAGATACTTCAAAAGTATAAACATCATGTAGACATACTTTTGACCACCTTTTATCGTTACACCCTTCAAACCATCCCATGTTCAACCAACAAATTTACATATACCATGGCCTACTTAGCTTCCCAAATACCCGCTTCACCCACTCGATTCTCAAAACTTTGTCACCGTAAAATGACTCCAACCGCCTTCTTATTTACCTCATGATGTTTACTTTATTGGAACCGTCACCTCCGAACCGAGTGACTTGTAGTCATTTTGCACCCAATAAGAACAAGGGAACCTCATGTGCACCATCCTATCACCCAGTGGGTGCTGGGCACTCACCCGAGGCACATGAGAGGGAGTTGAGTCTCTCTTTTATGTGAGTCTAGTGGAAGGCATAGTTCATGATTCTGACTTAGTGATTTAACAGACATGAAGAAGCTATAGAGCTCAAGACGGCTTCTACACCCCTTCAGTCATAACAAAAACAAAGCACACAATAGGAATAATAGAACCAAGAAGTTGTAAATCCACAAATATACTTAATCATTCAAGTAAGGTCCATGATTATACAAGATCAAAAGCAGAGTAAAAACATGCAGATAATACAGAAGGAGATCTTTAACATAAACATGATGGTAACCTTATCATATTCATTCATAGTCTTACTACAAAGTATCACAGAGAGGTAGACCATAGTCATGTGCCATGTCTGGATTCATACATGTATTCTCACAAAACAAAAATTTCATTCCCCATTTCCCCATTACATCCTTACTAGAATCATTTACCCATTTTCATCCCATAGCTCTCATAGTAATTCATCGAGCTCCGCTACCTCACTTCTGTCTTTGTTCTTTGCCAAGGGTGCACATATAAATAGGCATCTGAGTTCTAACAAACTTCTCTGCAGCCTCAGATCTAGCCCCAAGTGTCAAGATGTGGGTCTCCCTAGGCGCATGCCTTTCCATGCCATGATTAACTTTTTGGATCTTTCTATCGTAATGTATATTCCTTCTAAGACAACTCCGTCACCGTGCTAGAACCTTATCCAAATGTAACACGTTCTTCATGTGTTCTTCTCAACAGGTCAAAAAATAGCTAAGTCCCGAATTGTACTTTCTACCTTGCATGCTTAGACTTCCATGCTTCATTGGTTCCACACATGTTTACGCACCTTTAAGATTTGGAAGCTATATTAGGGGCCCAAAATTACCCCACACTTCACATATTCTCCACCCTTGGGAACCTTTTTGTAAGGCCTTGCCTTGGAAAAGAATGGAGGGAAAGAATAAAGAATGGGGAAGAGAAAGAATAGAGGGGAAATTTTCCTAAAGAAGAAGAAGGGGAAAATTTTGCCGTAGGTCGGCCTCCAGTGTACTCCAAGTGCTGACTTCATCCTATGCTTTAGTGCAGATATCACCGACCAAGGTGATCACCTCGTCAAAGGTTAGCCCTTCCCCTTGTGTGGTAATGGTTTCCACCACAGTCTCCAATTCCTTAGCGTGATCTTCCAGGGCATCCATCTTCCTCGTGATAATCTTGTAGATCTCTTTTAGCCGGGTTTTGATTGAGACTCATCGGTTCTCAATAGCTTCAGATTTCTTTTCTACTTCAGCTATGATCCTTTCTCTCTCAGCTCTATTACCCTTATTCTTTTCCCTAAATTCCTTCACTCACCTCGTCATTTGTGAAACAAGTATGCTTATCACTTTGTCTTGATCCGTAGTGGTCATAGTCAACCCCGTAGTTTGTGTAGCTATTCTTACGTCGGCAAGCACCTTGTTGTATTCAGCCATGAGTGTGATGACCTTCAACTTGTCTTCCTTCTCCAAGCGTGCAGCTACCTCCTCTACCGACTCCAGGCCAAAGGCTGCCTTTCCATGGTGAGGATCCAAGTCAAGTCCTCTAGGCACTCCAGGGAGGATCTATACTTTTGTGTGGGAGGGTTAAGGTCCGGGTGCTTCATGATAATTGATTAGGAGATGAGTTCCACCTTCTTGGAAACTTCACACACTTTAGCCTTCTTGAAGCTCCCTCTGTAGTTAAGCGCTGATTAATTTCTCAAGGCTTAAGTCCTTCATCAGCTTCACTACTTCTTCTTTCCTCTTCTCCAACAGGTCCTCCAAGACTTTAACCCTATCATTCCTGCCAAAGAACCTAGCCTCAATTTCCACGGAGACTTTTTTGAGTGCATTACACACTTGCTCATCCAATAGTTATTACATGTTTACAATGGGGTTGTCCCCCTTTCCTTCAGACAATGCTAATACCGCTCCTTGGTTAACCTCAAACTCAAGCTCATCGAGGTGGGAGTCAAATGCCCATGATAGCATCTTCCTTGTTCATGGGTATCCACCCTCAGGGTCAAAGGATTCCATGGCGGTGAGCTCCTTGGTGGGCACAGTACTCTAGAAATGCACACACAAAACAATTTGGGGGTCATCAATGTAGACCATCATTGTTCTTCCACCTTCCGTGCGTTTACTTCCCGTGCACACGCCCTTGGGAATAGTTACCGAAAGAGTTGGGCCTTTTTTGCTACCCACACTCTTCTCCCTCTGCTCTTCTTTGAATTCACCAAGCACTAGCTCCACGCTATGCTCCAACTCCTCTTCGACCAGGGTATTGATTATCTTCTCTGCCTCCCTTGTCACTTTTTCATTCACCTCCTCCTGAGTGATCTTGGGTATATCTAGCTCCTTGGTACTAGCCCCTTCACTCCTCGCTTCACTCTACGTGCCTTCCTCCCCTTGGGCACCCTTCCTCATGAAGATGAAAGCATCATTTGTATCCTTTGCTTCCTCTCCCTTTGAATCATGGACATTAATCGGCTCTTGATCCACCTCTAACTCTTCCCCCTCATCATCATCCTTTTCACCTATATAGGCATTCGGGTTGTCTATCTTCAGACCCTTGTTCCTCCATCCCTTGTTCGTATTCCTTTTTAGAGAACTTCGATTTGAGGATGTTGTCTTCTCTTCATCTGAAGGTTCTTCAGGGGATGGTGGCTTCGCAGCTCCAGGGGTCTTCTCCCTGACCACCATTCTCTTCTTTCTGACGTAGGTACTCGGCCCTACGGTATCTACGTTCTACCTTTCCACCACCCTTTGTTCTTCTTCTTCTTCTTCTTCTTTCTCCTTATGCTTTAGCGATGGCTTCTTCCTTCCCATGGGGTCATCCAGATGGATATTTCATTCTCTACGTATGCGCCCTTCTAAAACTTTGGCATTATGCGCAGGTAGATCCTAGCAGTAGCGCTTTCAACAATTGGTAAGGTCAGCAGCTTTATGATGTGTACGTCTTGCAACACATACCTTTCTACATACACAAGCTTCCCTGGGTAGACCAACTTCTTTCTCTTCTCCCTGTGCTCTTTGTCAAGGGTGGAAAACTCCAGATTTAATTTCTTTAATTCCTTGTATATGTTTACCCCTGCTTGGAAAAATTGGGCAGTAAATGAGAAGGGGAGTTTGCACTAGGGACTCCAACTGCCATCCACCAAGATGAATCTGCTAATGCAGAAGTCTTTGGTATACGTGAACTCTGCTTCTCCTTCAGTCACTGTGGGGAGTTACTCAAGAATCCACCATTCAGCCCCGAATGCATTCCTAAGGCGCGTGTACCATTTGTCTAAACATGCCTTGTGCACCCCTGTCATTGAATCACATGTGTATTTCTAGAATCTATCTGCGGGTGAGGGATCTTTAGTGGGGTACTCCCATACGAATTTATTAGATGCATCTGGCACCCCGATTTTTGAGAACACAATTGTTAACAGAATGTTTCCAAACAAGATCTTTCCTCCATTCTCTATGCTTTGCTTATGATTTTGTCTCTTTATGTATCTTGGGAGATTTTGTATATAGTGCCCTCCGTGACATTCCTATAGACATTCAACTAGGGCTTTCTCACTTGGGTCCACCTCTCTTGTCCATTCAGCTTGGAGATAAGGTGCGCAGCCATCTTCATCACCGGATCACTGATATCCAAGACGTCGTAGTATCTTGATCCCTTCTTATAATCCTGGGATGCAATGGTTTCTTTAATTACCTCCTCATCCTAGAGGTCATCTAGAGTGTGTCCCCTTTATAGCTTAGGCCTGTAAAGTGTGAATTCTACTTGGGAGTTATGCGCATTTTGCACCTTGAGAAGTAGAAGAAATCTTCATGTACGCACGTCATTAACCATTGGTACAAGCACTCAGGCTTCTGAAGTATGGTAAATCATAAAGCTAGAGAAGCCCTACCTTCTCCATTTTCACCTTGACTATGTCATTGTAGATTGGCATCCCTTCAGGTGTTCATTTGTTTGTGGGGCACACTAGCTCCAGCTCCAGTGTCAATTCCTTCATGATCATACTTGACAGTGATTATAGTTTGTTGGTTTGTAAATCTGTACTTTTGGGTAGATTTATGGATAGACGAGCCAACAGTGTGCAGGGCATAGCCCCTCTTTGAGTCAGCAAAGCAAAACTGGTTTATTGCTATTCTACTAGTAGGAATTTGTGCAAGTCTCACAATATTCTACCTTCGGGGGTTTGGGATCTCATCCCAGACGTGGTGTTTCCAACTGCGAAGAGAAAGGAATGAAGGAGAAGATGAAGAAATATCAGGTCCGAAGGGAGAAAATAAATGAATTCCAAAGCAGAAAGGTCAGAGGGTTTATGTTTTGGGATTGGTAGTAAACAGAGCCAAACCTACTTGCATAAACGAATAAAGCAATACTGATGAATAAATGACAAAAAAGTAGAGATAGATTCAACAGAATAAACACATAGATCTGACATAAGAAAGATCAGATGCCCATAACACACATATTTAGCACAAAGTCTTAATATTTGCATTAATATCTTCTTCTGTTACAAAAAGTACAAAGCCTTTTCTTCTCACTTCTATTTTTCATCTAAAAGATATCCACCCCCTGAATACAACAAGTATTCAAGTATATATAGAAAGAGAGAAGAAAAGAAGACAAAAGCAAACAAACCACTTATTTACAAAAATATCTTACAATAGATTACAAAGTCATTTGTTGACTTTTGACAACTTTTATGGATGACATCATCCCATGGTGCAACATGGATGATGTCATCATTTATGTCAAAATGACTTGGATGTTTTACAAAGAGAAAGATGAGGAGAAAGAAACTATTCATCGTCGTCCCGCGGCTAGAAGGGGGTATCCTGTTTTTGCTGCTCGGGTGATGAGATGTGGAACTAGGCACGGTACTCCATGAACTTGCTAATCATGGGTTGAATTTGATCCTCGGAAGGATCCTTGTTCTGATTGCTAATAGCTTCGTAGGTCTCCCACTCGTCTATGAGCTTTTCTGGGAGTTTAGAATAATCATTCTCTGCCTCTATCAGGTACCCGATGAAGTCACGACATGCCAACAAGTTATTGATGGATTCGGCAAACGTGACTTCTGGCCCCAGTCCCTGTGAAACGATCTCCTTGAAGATCTGAATAGTTTCCTCCACCTTTCTTAAGGTGAAAGGAGTGAGCAACCCTAGAGACATTCTAAGAACAATCTGTTCCATTTGATGCATTACATCTAGGGCTACCTCCTTTACCTTGTCGATCTTCTCCAGGACGAACTCTAGCTGATCCACCCGATAATCCAAAGTGGAAAGGATTTTATTCAGTGCTCTAGGGTGTCCAAAGACACCAAACTTGACCAGATCATCAACTGAACAGTCGAGCATTTTCTGAAAGGTCTCATGTTGCATCCTGGCATGATCAAGCTCTTCGGAGATGGGTCCCGCTATCGCCTGGAGTTCTCTGTTTGTTTGATTGATATTCTGGTACAAATATGTGAACTTAGCGATAACTCCCTCGCTTTCTTTGAGGATTTGGCTCCTCCAGGTGGAAACTGCCATGCCCTGCTTGCCGATTTTAGCATATTCATTGATCTTATCCTGGCTTAGAGGCTCAAGAGTTTCAGGCGGCAGTTGTAGGAGGCGCACTGCCCATTTTCTACAAGGCATGGAGAAGATATTTATTTTGCTTCTTTAGCTTCCTTTTCTCTTCCTTTGCTTCTTGGAGTTTTTTGCAAAGGGCGTCAACTACAGATAGGGTGTCTCCTTGCAGGATTTTTGAAGATGTCCCCATTGTGACTTGAGTCACTGTGTAATCTGTCGAAGACAGATCCTTTTTATCCTTCAAAGGATTGGGGTATGCAATCTCCATCACTCTCTCCCCTGTTGCACTCTGAGAGAAGCGGGTTATGGGATTTTGCTTCTTTTCCCTTTTGATGGGATCACGGAGAAGTCCATCGGTGCGATGGGAACTTTCCTTTCTCGACTCGAGTCTTTGGGAGATCCAGGCTGGACTTATGGGAGAAGGACCAGAAATAGAGAAGGGGGTAGCTGCAGTAGTGGAAGGGAAAAACGTGGAGACACGTGGCGGCGGCATTGAGAGGAAATCCGAGGAAGTGCTCATGGGAGGAAGGGATACTGTAGGGGAGGAAGTCATAGGAAGGGAAGGGAGCTCAGAGATGAGGGAAGAAATGGAGGGGGACAGCTCCGCGAGAGAGGAGAAGATGGACGAAGAAGTAGGAGGAACAATAGAAGAAGGGGGAGAGGACATGACCAAAGGAATGATCGCTTGGGTCACTCGAGGAGGGGAAGGAGGAGAAGGAGAAGGAGAAGGAACAGAAGGGACCTCGATTATTACAGTCGTGGCCACATCCTGAGTGGATGTGCCTATTGGAACATCTTCCACTATTTCTTCCTTTGAGCTTTCTGGGATTGCAACCCGTTCTTGTGAAGCGGAAGGAGGGCTTTCAGGAGCTTCCTCTTGGGTAGAGCTAGATTCACCCTCTTTTCCTTTTCCCTTGCCTTTTGGCTGTTGTTTTACCCGAGGAGGTGCGTTGCCCAACGGAGAGGTTGTGAAATCAACTCCAAGGTAGATGAGCCCGTTCATTTGGCACCAATGCTCTGTTCTTCGCAGAGTTTCCTTGACCCTCTCCTCAATTGTTTGAGGAGCTTTGGTCCTATCAATCACCGCGAAAGGCCAATCGTCCCCACCTGTGTCAAGATACACTTGATCAACTTCTTGCTCAGCAGTTTGGTAGCCTTTTGGGACGATGGCTACCCCGTACTGGATGATTTCTACTAAGGCCAAGTGGGAATGATCCTTCCTCCTGAGCTCGACCTCATGATATATGTCGATGTAGATATCTTTGATCTGAGGGATGTGGATTGGATCGAGCTTGGCCCTGGGACAAACAATTTCTTGGGTCGAAGGTGGGCCTTGCTGGGAAGTTATGTTTCAGATTCAGCAGCTCCAGTTCTGTAAACATGTCCTTCACTTTGTGGTGAGTGAGACACGTATACCTACCCACTATGAGGGGGAAAGGAGTTCCACCCTTCTTTCTCTTGAGACACTTCTCATGGTAGGTGATTAGCTATCTCGACAGCTCCAACAGGATCAACTTGGGACTGGCATACCTTGGCAGTTTAGTTGGTTCCCCCAAGAAGTTAGCCGCCCTTAGATAGGTGAATGTGGGGAATTGAGTGAACAGGGCCCCCCATTTCTCTGTAGCTGCTACGATGCTCTTGGTCGTATGACCATGAGTCATATTCGGCCTCAACAGGTAGATGATGAAATAGAAGAATGCATCATTGATTTTTGTGAATTGGGGATACTATTTTCCAGCTTCAGTTCTAGATAGTATTCATAGATTTTAACTTGGGGCCACACCCCACACCGCATCAGAGCCGGATAGTCCCTTTCTGAAGCTGCAACATAGACTACGTAGGAGTTCATATAGAACCTCCCCATTGTGTTAAGTTGTTGAAGCTGCTCCGATATTGTGCTGCTTATGATTTCCGCCCACTCAAAGCGTTGATCGGGCACATTTTTGTTCATTGTTTCTAAGTACCTCAACATCCACTTGTGAAAGTAATGGGCATCAAGAAGCCCAAATACTCTGCTCAGGAACGTGATTGTGTCACTGAGTTCCTCTAAAAATTCACTGCGATGAATGACTTGTGGCCACCGAGTCACCACCTTTTTGTTCTTTAGGTAAACTTCGTTCATCAGCTGCATGCACTGATCCTCATTGTCATCCCAAGCTTTGATGCAATCTTCTCGGCTTATGGCCACAAAGTGCCGGTGGTGAGGGATGCCGAGCATTATTTCAAAGTGTCGGGCAGTGAGGTTGATTATAACCTCGCCCTTCTCATTATGGACACATCTTGTGTCCTTGTTGTAGCATCGGGCTACTACCATCATAAACTCATTGTTTACACGGCACTAACTGGGATCCCACTAGCAAAATGTAGCACACTACCCATCAATTTGTCCATCCATGGACTTCTTGTGACCCTCTGGGTTCTGGCCCAGAAATCTTCCATGTCAATATGACCCAGTTCTGAGTCTCTGATGTCTAGGTCACACTCTGCTTGGGACTCGGGCATCCTGACCCTCTGATACTTGTACTTCATTTCTTCTTCTGTGAGCTTGGCTTTACCCTTAGATTTGGTAGGTCTCTTGCTTGATGTTGACATATGTAACTCTGAACTTAATTGCTGATCTGCAAGAAGAAGAAGTGAAACCCAATGCAAGAAGGTCATATTAGTCATTTGATCTTCCATTAAAGCGTCAACAGAAGAAAGAGTTAGTGATTTAAGGCCTCAGGGCGCAGGGCACATGAATACTGCAGGTTACAGGGAAAAATAATATGGCACACAGGAAAGGGCTGCTGCAAGGGATAAAACAGTGCCAAAGGGCGCATGGCGCATGGACACTGCAGGGTGCATTTTTGTTGTTGTAAGCACAAGTGCGCCTGCGCCATGTGTATACATTTTATAAAGGGCACAAATATTTTTCATGTTACACGGGTACAGGATGCACCAAAGGGCGCAAGTTTAATGTGTGTAACATCATTTTTTCATGTGCCACAGGAGGACTTGCACGGTGCATGGAAGGTCTGCATAACATAATGTTGTTGTGACAATGGATGCACCTGTGCCATTTAAAGCTTTGCACTTTGGCGCAGATTTAGTCGGTGTTGCATAGATGCAGGGTGCGCCAATGGCGCAAGTTTTAATGATGCAACAAATGAGTTGGGTGTGCCAAGAGGGTGCAAGTTTAGCGGTTGCAACAAGCGAAGGGAGTGCGCCTTAAGGGCGCAGCTATTCTTTGTGTAACAGTCATGGTATGTGCGCCAATGGCGCGACTGTGTATTATGTTACAGGGATGACAGATGCGCCAAAGGGAGGAAATAATAGTCTCTTATTTTCAAGCCATGATTCCTTTCTTGAGGGGTTTGCATGTGGTTAAGCTCCTTTTGCAGGTTTCATTGGGTAATGGAGAAGCTACAAAATGAGAGTTCCAAGCCATTTTTTAGGACAGAGTCCCCTTTACCAGCAGATCTGGAAAGAGGGGGAAAAGCATGGGTGCAGGGTAGAGAAAAATAGCAAGGAGGATGGGGAGGAGTTCATGATTTTCACAGCCTTCTTTAACTCAATCCACACCAACAAGCAGCCAAGAAAACAAAACACAAAACACACAGAAGCAATGAGGACCTCTTACCAGGATATATAATGGAGAAATGTGAAAACGGGTCCACGAAGTGATTGAAAATGACAGGGCAGGTGCGCTGGTAGGTACAGATGTAAGAGAAAAATCACGTGATTATGTCGGATGACAATGACAGTGCAGACGCGCCTATATATAGGCGAGATGGTAATAAATGCACCACCAAATTTTTCAAATGGCGCATGAAAAGCACTGTCGACAATGGAAAACATGCGCCCTTGGCACACCAAAATGCTTGCCAACACGAAGTTATGTGTGCCTTTGGTGCACCAAAAGTTATGTCGACACAAGAATATGTGTGCCCTTGGTGCACCAAAAAGTGGCGCAACAAAAGTATTGTTGACATGAAGGCACATGCGCCTTGGCGCATGCAAGAAAGACTCAACATAGTGAGGCGCATCAAAACACTGTTGACACTTCAAACCGTGCACCAAAGGATTTAAAGGGGGTGCACCAAAACTTGATGTTGCATAGTCATTATGTGCGCCCGACCAAAAAAGACCAAAAATGGCTAAGTTCGGAAAACTAGATTTCCTAGGGAAGGGATTTTGCAACGTTCCGAACGCAAGGGGTCCCTGACGAGGGACCGGAACAAAATTTGGTAGGGTTATCTGTAAAATTTCCCTTGCCAATTTTACGGGATAACATAGTTGATCATGGCCATCTATCTTATGTGGGACTCCCACTCTTGCCCTAAAGCAAAATCCCATCCGGGTATTACATCTCTGAGTACCATTCCTCATTAGTATCCAAGTGGATTTCTTCTTCTTTCTTCTTTCTTTTTCCTTTACCCTTTCCCTTCTTGGATTGTACTTTGCGCAGTTTATCAACTGGTTTTGTGGCTATCATTTTACCATTTTCTTTCATTCCCTGGTTACTTTCGAGTTGTCTGAGAGTTTTCTTCACGTGCCCCATGCCCTAGAGCACAAACCCTAATTTTTGATTTTCCTCCTTCGATCACGGCACTCTTTCACAACATTCCCCACACTCGTGAATCACTTCTACTCTAGTTTGTAGATCTAACAGACTGATTGCGCGTGAGTTTTTGAGATTTTCCTTCGCACGAGTCAGCTCTCGAAACCCTAGCTCTTGAAAGAAAATCATTCTCCTTATTTTCACAAAGTAAAATAATGAACTGCCCATCCTTGTATTTATAGCTTTTCCCACTTTTACGCATTAAAGGCTAGGCTACCTACCACCGTACAACAATATTTAATGCAACATTTTTAAAAAAACCCGACTTCAACGTTTCCTTGTGCGCCCAATCTCTTCTTGCGAAAGGTTTTCACCCGTACCCAATCCTTGTGTGAAAAATTTTCCAACCTTCTAGCGCACAAAAAATCCATCTTGACAAAAGACTCTTATGTGCGTGTTACCAGCACCAAAGGCACCTCTTCCATCCTCATGATTCTTTCTTTTGCCTACCTCTTGTTTTTGCACTTTTTCTCTTTATACATGGATTTCCAATGTAACCTTATTTTTCCACCCATCTGCCTTCTTTTCTTCTAATTCATCTTTTCAACAGGGCCAATTCTAATGGTCTACCAACCCAATCCTCCTGTAGAATAACTTCATGCTTCTCTTTATCACCTCACCCCACACTAAATCGATGTGCAGTCCTCTACACATTCAATAGCTAAAAAGTAATAAGGTTACTAGTGCCCAAGGTGCAAAACAAGACAACAACGCAAAAGGGAAAAACAAGAAAGGAAAAGCATAAAAGGAAATTCTAAACTAATCGCGTAATCGCCTTATTTACAAACACCAAGAAGTATTATTTATAGTAGGGCTTTAGCCTACTCCCATTGAAGTTTTCGTAATTTTGTTCCATCCAAAGGTTTGAATCGCACATGCTTGAATCAAGGATGTATGAAATTACGTAAGGACCTAACCAATGCACCTTCAACTTCCCGGGATGGCGTAGAAATTTTGAATCATATAGTAATACCATCTGACCAACCTCAAACTATTTTTTCTTAATGTGGCGGTCATGTCATGCCTTTTGCTTAGCTTTTTCAGTTGTTTGGCTCCATCTTACTAGCGAGCACCTTTCATCCAACTTCATCAATTCATCCATTCTCTCTTCCAGTGCTTGTTCATCATCCAATCCTCCTGTGCGTGTTATATGCAGCGATGGTAGCATAAATTCAACCAATAAAACAGCCTCTACACTCGAACACCAGTTGAAATGGTGTGGCCTTGTTCAACCTTTTATACGTTGTCTGTATGCCCAAAGAACTATTGATACCTTATCATCCCAATCTGGCCTACCCACGTCACATATCTTAGTCAATGTGTGACTAAGGATTTTTTTGAATGCTTCTGTAGTCCCATTTGCGTGAGGGTGGTAAGGGGTAGTCTTGTGATGGGCTACCATGAATTCTACCAATAGAATCCTGATAGTTTCATTTAAGAAGTGAGTGCCCCTATCACTTGTTAAACTTAAAGGGCACCCATACCTACTGATAATGTTCTCCCACAAAAATCTAGAAGTCATGGCTATGGTGCAATCCTTAGTGGGCGCGGCCTCTGCCCACCTTGTTAGATAATCAGTACAGGTGATAATATACCATGAGTTAGTCCTTCGCGCAACTGGTGAGATTGGTTTGACAAAATCTATTTCTCATTTCTCAAAAGTTTTCGCACTAGCAATGGGGCACAAGGGAATCTCATCCCTTCTTCCAAGTTTGCCAAGGCACTGGCAAAGTCACACAGCCTTGTAAAACTCAATGCAATCCTGGTGAATCATTTCCCACCAAAGTCCAAAGGTGATTAGGATCTTGCACACGCTTGCATTCTTCACATAGTGTCCTCCAACAATCCCACCATGGGCTTCTTCTATTATAGCTATGCATTCATGTTCTAATACACAATGGTGCAAAACCTCATTGCGACCCATTTTATACAAATCCCCATTGATCAACATGAAAGGCATGACACGTATGGCTAACTTTTTATTTTTCCAAGGTGCATTCATCCCTTCGGGTGCCACACCTTCCTTGAGAAAAAAAGCAATGTCCTCTAACTTCGAGGGCACGTGCCGCAACCAGAATAGTTGCGCATCCAGCATGGTTTCCTCGATACTTTGCACATCCTCTCCTAAATCAATCTTGGATAGATGATCCGGCCCACAATTATTCTTTCCTGGTTTTACCACCACTTTGAATTCAAATTCCTAAAATAAAAGTACCCAACAACATATGTGCCCTTACAACACTACTTTGTTTACTAGATACTTCAAGGCCATATGGTCAGTGTAGAATATGGAGGGAGTTTCTAGTAGATATTGTCTAAATTTTTGGAGTGTGTAGATCATTGACAATGCCTCTCGCTCAGTTGTTGTATAATTTTGTTCTGATTGGTGTTAACTTTCTACTTGCAAAACACAAGGGATGGTCAACAATCCCCTCTCTTGGTTGAGCAAGGATGGCTCTCATTGTTGTACTAGAGTCATCCACATGGACATGGAAAGGTTTATCCCATGATGGGAATCGTAAAATAAGTGTGGTGACAAGCCTTTCTTTTAGAGTGTCAAATGCCCTCTATTGCACCTCTCCCCATCGAAAGGCACTCTTATCTCTCGAGCAATATTTCCAAAGGCACGGCGATCTTGGTGTATCCCTTAATGAACTTTCTGTAGTACCCAGTGTGTCTAAGAAATCCACACATGGTGATTTGGCTGGTAGGCTCCCCTAATACCGATAATAACTACAACTTTTGGGGGATCCACCAGTAATCCCTCTTTGCATATGATATGCCCCAACAACGTTCTAAAAGGAGTTGCGAAAGATACATTTCTTGATGTTGAGAGAGATCCTCAACTGCCAACATCTTTCAAACATCAACCTCAAGTTATCACAATGGTACCTTACCAATCCATACATTATCCAATCATCCAAATATACTTGAAGGAACTTGTGGATGAAGTCCTTAAATGTTTGTACCACTATGCGTGAAAATACAGTGGGCGTATTCTTTAACCCAAAGGGCATGACCGTTTATGCAAAGCTTCCCCACTCGGTGGAAAAATTTGTCTTTTATTGGTCTTCCTTGGCAATCCTTACTTGGTGATATCCGGAGAATCCATCCGTACAGAATAGACCTCACGCCCAACAACTCCTTCCAAAATTTCTTCAGTAAAGATGGTGGGAAAAGGATCTATGATACAAACAGCATTCAACTCCCTACAATCCACACATATCCTAATCCGACCATCATTCCTTATTCTAATCACCATTGGACTTATCCATTCTGATTCCTCCACAGCCTCAATGATACCATATGCTATCATTTTGTCTAGTTCTTCTTTAACCCTTACGCACATCTTGGGATTCATCCTATAAGGCCTCTTCCTGACCGGATGTGCACCATCTTTCAACTTTATCCTCATTTCCCCCAATGAATGGTGGACACCTTTCAACTCATTATATCCGCACGGGAATAAATCCTCAAATTCGTGCAAGAGATTGATGATCTTTGATACTTCTTTGTTTGACCAAAAGAGTCCCTAATGATAGCTTCCTCGGGCTCCTTCTCTGAGCCAATGTTAACTTTCTTGGTTTTGAGTGGTTCATGATACGCATGTGCACATGCATCTACACTATCAATGACTTCACACATCCCACCCAAATGGTCGAAATTTAGGTTTTCCATCTCCTCTCCATTAACAACATATACCATCTTTTTTTTTCCTTTTCGACACACGTGTGCTCAAATTGTATGTCTTCTGGTTCCTCCTCTTCAAACCGCGCCTCCAAGATAGGTCCACCAAGTTCACTAGTCTATCTTCCACCATGGAAAAATCCCATAGAGTGAGGTGTTTGATAGTCCGTAACACCTCATCAACCAATCACCGCATCGTACTCGAATGTGTGAACCAAGTCACCACTAATTCCTCGCTAATTTCCCATTTTGGCGGTGTATTTTAGAATGGATGTACCAAGCGGGTGCACAACCTTGTAGTGTCGAATATAGTTTTTGCACCTAAAGGGAGGGTGTTAAAGCTTCCGCACCTTCTCCCCAGACCCTCTCACATGCTTAGATGTGGGAAGAGGTGGGTCCATTGCCACTATAATTCTTGATAGCAGTGGGTATGTTGCTCTTCTAGAATTAGACAAAGGAGCATAATTCTAACTTTGCACCACTCAAACAAGTTTTCAAGATGTATGCATGGACCACCACCTCACTATTGTGCCTATCAAAACATAACCTAGCATACCTTGTCGCTTGTCCTCCCTCCATTGAGCTTCCATTTCTCTTAAAAGGACCTCATGGTAGGCATTCCCCGAGAATACTTGGTTATTGCCTTTCGTCCCGGGTGGTGAACTGTACGTGTCATGGTTACCTTGGTTACTGATCCTTTCAGATGTCACCCAATCAATTCATAAGTCCCATGCACCCAATTATCACATGTTATACTGGTAGTATCACTGATAGATTGAGCATCATCAAACTGGATGACTCCTTCTGTAGGGTGGATGGTCTCTGGATCTCTTATGGAGTGCACATATATTCTATCTAGGACCTCCTCTCCAAGGGGTTCAGTATAGGGGGTGGACTTCCCATCAACTAGTGGTATAACTACCCTCTCTTCCTTGTTTTCAAAGCTTATGTACCCCTTGTTAAACCGAAGGTCTGCATTATTCTTATAACACCATGGGTGCCCAAGTAGAGCTAGGAAATTATCTGCCTCGGCAAGCACCAAGACTTCAAAATATCCAATGAACCTAGTCCTCTGAATGGTAACGGTCGCATCCTTCAATACACCTATGGACATTACCTTTGTCTTATTTTCCATATACAAAGACATTCAAGAGGGTCAGTAATGTAGGTCTTCCCATTTGGTGCCGTGCATCTAGAGTGAGAACATTAACCTCCGCGCTTCATTAATGAGGATGCTACTAAGCAACCATCCATCCACTATTATGTTCAAGGTGATCTCTTTGTCATAATCAAGGTTGTGAGGTAGGAGGTTTACACACGGATCTACCTTTCATGTTCCTCCCAGTGCGTGGTACCTTTTCCCTCAATCATACTCCTAGAGGGGGAATAATATTCTCCTACCTCAATAGTTTACATACCTCCTTAACCTCGTCCAAGTCATCCTTTGGTGCTTCTAGGTTCTTATTTTCTCATCTTTTCTAGCCCGATATTTCAAGCATTGGATCTCCCCAAACTTTGAATTACGTCTATGGTTTCTTGGTAGACTTATTTCTAGTGAGCCGGGTTTGGATACTTCCTAGGTACTACTTATTCTCTCAAAACTAGAGGTTTCTACCTAGGTGCTTCCTTTGCATGCGTGGACTCCACCCTTGTTGTTACCATAACAGGCTCTAGTTCTAATTCACGTATTACTCGTGGAAGCCATTACGCGTCAGCCTTCTTAATACTCACCATGGTAGTGCCCTTATCCTTCTGGTACTATTGACTCATATGTTTGTATAACTCTGGGAACTCTTTGTACTTATGTTTTTTTCCACACCATGAGCATTGTATAAGATCTGGACATTCACGTTTATAATGGTCTGTGGCCCCACAATTAAAACACGTCCCACGCGGAACTCACTTCTTCCTCCGCGGTTACCATGACCACAAAATCCTCTGTGAAACCCTCTTCCATGTGCACCTCCATCTCTGCACTCTCCATATGCATGGTCATCTCCTTTAGAACTACTGGTAATGCTAGTCTGGCACACACCAAGATCAATTGCCTCATGAATCGGTCAATCAATCTACAATCATTAGTGTCATGTGTGGTTGAGGTACATATCTTACAATAACAAGATACATTTTTGAGATCACGCGCTACGAAAGGAGCACCTACTTGCATCATGGTCCTCATGACATATTTCACAGTTTACCACTACAATGCGCACTACCTTCCGAGTACATATCCCACCATTATCCTTCGTGTGCCCTTCTACATTACAATCCTTGCACCACATCCCTCTCGTGAATCTCTAGAAGCAGTATTGGTAGATAATTTCACCAATTGCTTAACCATGGTAGCAATCTAAACATCTAGAATTGGGCTAACACTAGTGTCAACACTACCAACTGCCTCAACGCATGTAAAGTAGCTTCCAACGCTTCGCGTGGGTCCGTGAATGTTTTATGAGATAAAGCCCTCCTAAAGGGTGTGATCAATCCTCTAACAAACCACTGAGCATGTTGTGAAGGGTGGATATCATAAGATAGTTTAGACAATAGATTTTTAAAATGTGCATCATATTCCCACACTCTCTGCCATGCCCTGTTGAATTCCTTTGAGAGAGCTAATGTTCTTCAGCCTTCAAACTTAGGTATGTGTAATTCCACCAAGAATGCATTTCTCAATGCAGTATAATCCACAAAAGTCTGATGAGGTTCATACTTTCTATACCAACTATGCGCGTGTCCTTACAAGGTCATCACAAATTGACTGGCCTTTCGATCCTGGGTCGTGATCCCCTTCGCACGCCATAGCAGCTCGCACTTATGCACATGCTCCATGGCATCTTCTATCCCATTGTAATCTAGTAAGTGTAGAGAAATCTCGGAAAATACTTGAGGAGGTGGCTGAGGCCCTTGTCCTCTTGATCTAGTCCCTTGGTTTCCTTTGGGGTTTCCTCCTCTGTCAGACCCACTAGATCCTAAGCCACCAGATCCACCACTTCCACCTCCAGATCCTCATGTGTTAGGTACAGGGGCCTACGTTTGTCATGTCGAATGCTTCCATCATCCCACCGAATTGTGCACCGATAGTTTGTGAACTAGTACCACTCCCATTCGTATTTCCTTTACCAATTCCTAAAGTGCTTCTAAAACCCACTTTGTATACATGCCTTGTCTAAACATTCCACCAAATCTTGTGTAGTGCCCACTTTCCTTGGACACTATTCAGATATTGATCCTGACACTATTGGTCACATTTTGGATATTATTATGTTTTGATGTAGTATGATGTATCAGGGATTATTATGGACATTATTATGTTTTTATTAGTATGATGGTTAGATGTTAGATCCTGGATTAATATTGATCTGGATTCAGATGTTTTGCTTGAGGATCATTGAGACATTTTTATTGTTATGTGGATGATGATATACTAGTTGACATGGATAGGTTATTGATGTTAATTTTAGACATGTGACATTGATTATCATGAATAGCTCTAGTATAGAAATCTATTGGATGATGATATAGTTACAAATTGAATTTTAATGATAAATATTGAATCTTGATATTGTTGTGATTTGGATCTAATGTTTATATATCATTTAGATGTTCTGATATGGCCACGAGGCCGAAGGAGGTATTTTGCATTTTGCAGGTTAAAATCACAACAATGTTGGGGGACTGGAGACTAACCATATTGGAATTTAGTGTGAAATCAACAAGGTCACCATGGCAACTGTGTTTGATTGTGTGTTTAGTTGTTAGGATTTCCCATGGGGGGGATTTCCATTATTGTGACCATAGGGGCATATGTGTGTTTTTATTATGTGTTCCCTTTTTAATTATTGTTGTGTGTATTTTATTTGTAATGTGCTTTTGTTTTAATTATTTAAAAGTGATAGTATGATGTGAGAGTCATATAGTTAAAATTTAATTAAATTAAATAGGATGTGGAAGGTGAAATTAAATGTTATTGTCTTGGTTGAAAATGAAATTTATTTATATATTTTATAACCATATGGTAATTAAATATATGGTTGTGTCTAAAGTTTGTAATAAATAAATGTCATAGAAATAAATGCATTTTAAAAGAGTGTGTAAGTTACCAAGTATGGGTTGTGTAAGTGAAGTGATAGATTGTGTAAGAAATTGTAAGAGGTTGTAAGAAGATTTTGGAAGGTCAAACACTCCATCTCTCTCTTGAAATTCGAATTTGAGCTTGGAGGACAAATTTGGAGGCTTATGGGACAAGTTAAACTTGTCCCACACCTCTCAAAATCCTCCACCAATCATGTTTATTATATTGGAGTCAAAATCAACTTATTTTATTGCATTTTGACATGATTTATTGTAAGATTTGTTTGCACTTGTCTTACAAATTTTAAATGCATTCCTTTTTTAGGATGGGAAAAAATGAAGTGTGTAAGTGGTTTGTCATTCACATTTATTAGGATTTAATTGACTTGATGTTGATTGCATTTTAGGGTGAGGAAAAATGATGTGGCATCCCACTTGGAATCCACATCATCCTCTTCCACCCTCTCCTTTAAAATTGGAATTCCTCCTCATTTTGAGGTTGTTGAAAGTTGGAGATTTCACTCTTGGGTCAAATTTTTCTCTTGCCTTTGGAGCTTGCTTTGTGGAAGAGCTTGGATTGATTCACATGCTTGTACATTGTTGTTTTGGGACTATGTTTTGAGCATCAAAAGAACTGTTGTTTGGAAACAAGTCTCCATTATGGAGAGGTAGGCTCTCACTCTTTTAAAAATTTTGTTTTTTCCCTCTTTTAGCATGAATTTTTGAATGTGTTGTGTTTGCAAATCTTAGAGGGATGGGTAGAATGCTTAGGGCATGGTGTGGAGAGAAGACTATGAGGTTAATCAGAGGAGGGATAAGGGATTTTCCATTGGCACTTGTCTTGAGGAGGGAGTGTTGGTTGGAATCCACCTAGGAAAAGAATATGCATGCATTTCTTACTTTGGGGGAGGTATAAGGGATAAATTTGGAGGAGGGATAAGGAGGGGTTGAGGAGGGATAAGGTTTATGGGATGGTTATGTTCTTGGTGGTTGTTGTAGGTGGATGTCCAATTTCAACATGGGAGGCATAAGGAGACCTCCATAGTTCTTGCTCTTGTTTGGCTTGCTTGCTCAAGCCTTTGTGATTTTATGACTGTTTTCTAATGCAGTTGAGAACTGTTGCCTTGTTTTGATTTGTGTCTTCTTTGATTTTTATGATACATGAGTGTTGCTTGCATGTGAAAGAAGTCCATGTTGCCATGAGTTGAATTATCATGCTCCATTTCAATATGGTTGGGGCTCGGGGGCCAATGGGGAAAGATGGCTTCTATTTTCCCATTGGGTATCTTGGTTGGGTGGAGAGTGTTGCCTTTCCCCCTTCCTTGTTGTGATTCAAAGATGAATAAAGAAGAAGAAAACAGCAAGCTGCTGTTTGGGGAAAGAATAAAATAGTTTGACAGTCCTCTTTTCTTGAGAAAATTGAATGTAACCCTTCCCACTTAGAGTGGATGAATGTAATTGATGTTGAAATGTGAGATGTTACCTTGTAATTGGAAGTTGTAATTGAATTGAGAAATGTATTCTCTGTTTTACCTTGGGAAGATAATGTAATTGATATCCATACTTGTAATTTTGAAATTTGAAATCAAATCAAATTGGAAAGGAGTTCAGTTGTAAAGCTATTTGACCTCTCAATAAAGGATGGCATTGATTCTTTTAATTCTGTTGGAATGTGCATACTGGATTGTATTGAATGTTTTGAATTACATTTGTTGTTTGAAATGGTATCCCTGTCAAAAAAAAATGCGTGAAGAATAAATGACAGTTTCTGTTTCCTTGTTTTATTGTCAAATTTAGATATCAAAATGGTGCCATGTACTTTAAGTAATAAATTAGAGCAATAGGATGTTACAGATCAGAAATGAAAATGCTTCCACTTTGGAAATTGTAAATTGACCTTTAAATTGTTAGTAATTGAATTTTGTTTTCTTTGGAATTTGGCACGAAATTAATTCATTAAATGCATAGTTCAGATTCATAACTAAAATTAAGGAATGAGATAAGGAAATTTAGATGTATTAAGGTTTATAAACCTTGTGGAAACGCAACAATTAAAATGATCATCAAGAACTGCATCAAACTAGATTTTGAACTTGCATAATAGATTTCCTGTCAAAAGATGCAAAATATATCAATTGCAACCCAATACATAATTTGAACCTGGAAAACACTCTTTAACACACCCATGATCATCCCTCCATGTTCAATTTACATGTTGAGGAGAAAGGGAATCAAAATTGAACGAAACTTGCAAGTTGGAAAAAATGCCAGTTTTAAAATTATAATTCCCTGCAGATCAATTTCTTAAAATTGACCCTCTAAACTTCACCAAATTATAAAATTTATGAATTCTATACAAAGAGGACTCCGAGAGATTTCCGAAAGTCCTTGTTTGCCTAAAATGGAGTTTCCTATCAAAAGTTGTGGCCATTTGAAGTTTTACTTCAAAATGGCCATCCCAAACCAAAAATAAATTAATTCGACCTTAGAAAAATTTAAATTTTGAACTTTGGAAAAATTTCCTAAAATTTTTACAGCCCTGCCAACCTCTCATCCTATCAGAAGTTGCCACATGGCACCTTGGAGGGGCATGCCCTTAATAAAAACTTAACTTTTTGAAAATTTTGCCTTGGGAAAATTTTCACAAATTTCCCCGCAACCCCGTGGACCCCAACCAATCACGTGCTGACACGTGGCAAGGGGGTGCGTGGATCAAAATGGAAAACTTAACCCTTTTTCCCTTTTGGAAAAATTTCTCTTTTTCCTCCGCCGGCCCGCGGTGAATCACAAAGCGCCACGTGGCCATTTGAGCAAGTGCGGAGGCATGGAGGAAAATTTTCCTTTGGAAAATTGAGACTTTGGTTTTTGGAAAAATTTCAAATGTTTCCCCAATACCCGCCGGCCTAAATGAATCACATGATGACACGTGGCGTTTGGGAAATTTTTCCAATTTTCTCCCTATCCCCGCGGACCTCTAAGGGAAAATTTTCCCCTAAAACTCTGCCCGGCCATAACTTAAGTTTTACAAGGAGTTAGGAGGACTTCTTTATATGGTTGGAAAGGTGAGGAAATTTCCTATCCAATGAGCCTAGTTTAGGAAAGTTTTGATAATTATAAGTGTGTGAAAAATCTATTTGAATTTTAGGGCTTGATAGAGAGCATGCCTGGCGATAAATTTCTCCCTAAACCTTAGTAAAACTTGTAACCCCCAAATTGGAACCTTGTAAACTTGTTATAAGATAAAGATGGAAATCTTGTGTTTGGTTAATCAGAATCTATTCCGGAACCTATTGGTTTCAAACTAGTATCTTGCTACTTGTTTGTAGACCCTTCTTACAAAAAAAAAAAAAATTATTCCATAATTTTCCTAGTTTGTTTCTTGGTCTCAAGTGGTAGTTGAAGCAGGAATTACATATTGGAATAGTGTGTGAAGCCATAGAAGTCCCAAATGAGAAGTTTTATCTTCTAGGCACCGATTGGTTGCTTCCACTGATATCAAATGGATCAATTGTACTTTTCCCTCATTCGAACAAACCAAGTGCAAAGGTTCAGTCACTAGGCGGGGTTAGATGTGTGCCAACGACTCTTCTTTCTCTACGCACGAATCTCATCGAGAATCCATAAGGTTTTCTCTCCCACACTTACCAAGATGGGGTACCATAGACTATTCATGTTCCACTTCCTCCGCTTGAACCTCAACTCGTTTCCACCATGTCTGGCTCCATAACCCACTTGTAATCCCACACTGTCTATCAATCTCCTTTTCATGTGCTTCGTTATACTTGAGTCGTCTCTCCTTCCTCTCCTATTCAGTCGTCAGATCAGCCATCCTTCCCCAACCTGGCTTCCTCACCAAGTGCTCAGGGTGGTTTAGCCAACCATAGGAAATGCCTCTAAACCCATGGTTACCATCAAGATTTTGATCGTAAGGGGGATAGCATGGAAAAATGATCCCCGAGCTCTTTCGAACTCAAACTCAAGAACTTCGGATAGGAATACGTGGAAATGGCATATTCTAGAGTGTAGCTAGTCAATACTCCCTTCCACCAATGATCTATAGCATGGGTCCATGTTAGATCAACATCTTGCAAGTTCTAGATATGTTTCTTAGGTCTAAGGGTTTGATATATAACACCACCCCAATCTAGATGTATAAGTCAAGATCCATTCGAATAACTCTACTCATGATAAAGATTGTTTTCCACCCATCTTCACATATCAAACCCAGATAAATCTTTGAATCTACGGGTGAATTTGTCCTCTATGCATTTAAACCAATCTTGACACCTTCAGAGGAAACAATTCCTAAGCATTCAAGTGTTGATATGTGATTTCTTGTAAAAGGATGTGTTCCTCGATTCAGAAATCATGCTTGATATGTACCAAATTTCTTTTTGCAGATTGGAACCTCATGCGCGTTCTTATCACCGAGCGCTTGAGTGCTCAATATGATTAGACTCTTTTATTTATTTCATTTTGTGTCCGAATATTAATCTGATCACTAATGAATTATAGAGATATTCATCTATAATATCTAGACTTGGATCAAAGGATGGAATTGATCCAAGTAATGCTTTAAATCTGCTTTTGTGATAAATTAGATCACGCACTTTTGTGTCCGAACAGTCAGCAAGGTATGGAAGCATTTATTCGCTGGTCGAGAGTATGACTCAGGCTGATCTTGAGAAATGAATTGGTTCCCGATATGGAGGTATATCTGGAAGGTCTCGGACGTGGACCAAGTAATAATTCTGTCATGTATATTCCTGTAGCCTAACGGTCAGATAGAGTAAATCCTCGCTCGAGATGCATGATTTTAGGTCTTTTCGCATATAAAATGTTATACCTAACTGGAATTATTAGTGGTTAGTAACCTAAAAACTAAAACCTAACCTAGGGGTTAGATTATTGTTAAGCTAACCTAGACCTAGGCTATGTGTTAATATCCTAAGTTAGTATCTATGTGTAAATTGGTTAGTATGGGTATTACCCTAAATTCTAACCTAAGATACTAACCTAACTATTGAGGAGGATGTAAAGGGGCCTATGGAGGGGTGCGAACCATGGGCGGCGTTTTCTATGGCAATTAATGCTGGGGATAAGGATGAGGGACAGGTCATGGCGGAGGCTTAAGCGGCGGCTAACCTGTGCAGACGTGGCAATTTGCTAAGTTTGGAAATGAGCATGAGTTGTAGTTGGACTGTCGCCAATTCTGGCGGTCGGTGGAAGTTGAGTTTAAGCGGGAAAGTTGGTTTAATGGCATTCAATGTTCTAGGGAGACGAGCTCGGAACTCGCGAGAAGGCATGCAAACGGGAAGTTGAAGGTTTGTTTGGTTTGTCGCGATTTTCGGTCTTCTCTCTCTCTCTGCTTGTTTACTGGTTCTTCGCACCAGTTCTCCTTGAGTTGCATGGCAAGAATGAATTTCTCTGGCTCTTTTCTCTGTCATGGAAGATATATATGTGATGGAGACAGCGAAATTTTGTTGGTCGCTTTATCTTGGAAAAAGAAAAGGAAGTTTGAGCTCTTCCAGTGGTCTGCTTCGGAAATTTGATCAAAAATACAGGCATGTTAGGCCCTAACCTTTAAATTTCTTGCTGTCTTTCAAGTGATTTCATTAGAACAACTCTGTTCAAATGTTTTGAGAAAATAAAGGATTTTCTATGGAGATCTTGTTTAAATTTTGGTACTGTATCTCTTCTGGTTCGATTTTTCAATTTCCTCTAGATGGGTGTTTGTTAAAATCGAATTGTGGCTCTATTCCTTTGTGTATTCTTTCTGGTTTAAATATATGAGATATTTATATGTAAAGAGCATGAATGCTCGGCCTGTTTGGCGTGAGCCCAAAGAATATACTTGTGTTGAGAATAGACCACTGTATGTTGTTGATTTGTGGTCGCTGTTTCTTGTTGTGGAAACTGTATGGAATGATTTTGATGGATACTGTAAGATTGATCAGTATTATTGCTTCTTTGGGAACTCTGTCGTGGTTTTTGTTGACAGTGTATAATGATACTTTTTGGGTTTTAATTTGTCTTCTAATTTTTGCTAGGATCAGGTAACTGTTGTGTTACCGTAGTCTATACGACCTAGCGGAAGTTGTTTTCCTTGTTATTGTGGTAACGGGATTACTTGTTGACTGTGTATAATATAGATACATCTGTACTTTATTTTATCGACTCAGTGGAGTCCATGATTGAATCGTATATTGCTATCTATTGCTGAGAATGTAGATTCATCCATAAGTTTTGTGAATTGATTTTCGTGGAAGCCTGGTAAGAAGAAACAGGTCTTTTGATCACCGTTATTTGAATGAATAAAGGATATAGACTTCCTAGTTATGCATTTGCATTTCTTTGTGTAAACTGTTCGAAAGTTTCGAAGCGGCTCAGTTGATTTCTTTGCTTTGAAAGGGGTATTCGATTTGCTTACACTTGTTTTTATTCTGAATGTTTGCCATAGCTGGCATAGAAGGATTCATCACCAATTTCATAGTACGCTGCTGTAGGGTTCAGCGGTTATGGGTATAAACCCGTTAACAGTATACAGCGTGTGCATATATATGTATATATTTACAATCGTTGTAATCTGAACGACTATGAGGAGTCGATTGTATGTTTTATATTTGAATCTTATTCAAGTTGAATATATTTAAATAGTTGGTGATTGTTGAACCTGCGACTTGAAGGAATAACACGTAATAGACCTCTGTTATTTTCGGGAATTACTCTTGTGTTGCATGGGTTTTGTGGTACAGAATCTTAGGTGAACATTTACGTCTTCGACCTGTACAAATTTGTGTAAAAAGATTGGCAGAGTTCAGTCGGGTTCTTGGTGTGAAATCAGAGATTAATTTGTTTGTCTGATTCTTGTTATGCTTCGTTGATGAATATCAGTATGAATTCATATGCATTTGCTTGAATTGTTACCTCCGTTTGAATCATTTGGAATTCTGGAAAGGTAGCTGGTACTTCTCTCTTCTCGAACTTGACATCGACACCGCTTTTGTCACTATTTGAGATCCTTGAGTATGGATGACTGTTTCATGTTCTGACCTTGTTTGGGTAAGTCGCGAATACCACACTAAGACTTGCATGCGCCAAGGTAAGGATCGATTGGTTGTATTCCCTTCTTTTACTTCAGTCCGATTTTGACTGAGCAAGAATAAGTATGCTATGTTCTTTTCCATTTAATCAGTCCGATTTGACTGAGCATGATTTGGAAATACTGTGTGGTCAACATAGCATAGTCTCTAGGAAACCTCAAATTGCTTGATGCAATAAGGTTGTTGTTTACAGCGATACGCTTGTAGTTTCTTGTTTTCAACTTGTGTCAAAGCCTTACTGTGTAAAAGGAACTAGCATTGGGCTTAGGGTTGATACATGAATTGTTGATGTGTTAGTTGCTGTACAGGAGTTTTGCTGTGTTTCTATTTCTTGATTTAGAACAGCGATCTTGCTTGCGGCTTGTCTAACTTGTTCATTTATATACTGGATAAATGTTTTCATAGGAGAAGACGGTACAGTGATGAATTTATGTGAAAGGAAGTATGAATGGATTGGTTCTTTCTCTTCCTTTATTTAATATTTGTTGATATTTGTCTAACAGTGGGAAATTGTTTTGTAACATATTGGTGGAATCCCGAATTGTTATGTTATTTCTTTTTTTGGAAGAATGAAACAATCTGACCAATGTTGTGATTTTGGATTCAATGATTGTTTGTGTACATTCGTTCTTTGTTTTTAATATTTGATGAAATATTAGAAAGTGATTAAGACTATTTTGTAACAATGATAGAGTTACATATTTGTAATCATTTTGTATTACAAGGGCATAGTCTGATTATGTTTACTTATGTGAATATCTGATCTCATTTAAACAGGGTGTTTAATGAAAACAATTGATGGATTGCAATTGTTTTAAAAGTTAGTGCTTATCATGCCTCACCATCAACCGACTCATGTTGACTATTTTTGCAGATGGTTACCGTAAGAGGTAAAGCAATGCAGATCCGATGTCGATCGATTGTTTATTTGATTTATAATGAATTACAAATTGATTTTACAGATGTACTATATGAGAAAAGATGTTTCTTTTCCGTTAGCATTATATCAAGTATGTCATTGCATAAAATGTAATTGTATAGTTTTGAAAGGAATGGAAATAAGTGTTTGATACTTATGTGTTGTATTCTATTTCGAAAGTTGACCTTCTTCGGTTTATGTAACGAAGGGGCATTGTTATCATTGTATAATATGGATGCTTTTGTGATCGACAATGAAAGTCATAAGTAAATGAGATTAATTCTTATGAGTGTTTAGTAGTTCTAATTTGTTCTAGCAAAAGCAATATTGGATTTAAATAATTGTCTTTCTAGAAGATAGGTTAAAAATGAGCCTAAAAGAGAACGCTAAACAAGCTGGATTAAATTACTAATCCCTAGTCCTAAGTATGACAGGACAATATTAAATTGGATTCTTAATCATTTATATCTTTATACTAAAAAGTATGATATAAATTCAGTTAAGAGAACTGATATACAATCAAATGGAGTTCAGACGGCAATCTCTAGCAAAGGTTATGAGATATTGTCCCATTCTGTTGTTTTAGAATCAGGTGTATTCTAATGACTCCTTGATGAGAACTGACCGTAATACCTCTACCATGTAATGGGTTTTATAGAGGAGGGTCGTCTTAAGACGAAGAATCCAGGGATTTGGAAAGGCTAACCTTAGGGAAAAGTCTTTAAAAGTAATTTAAACTCAAGTGCGTAACGCTTGTTACTGAGTAGATCTTTTCGAGGCGGATTTAAAGGTTGACGACATAAGTCAACTGCAGAGTTGTACCTCCGAGAAGATTAGGATCTTCTTGAAGTTACAATAATGCAGATGACTTATGGCGACACCCTTTGCATTGATCGCTAAGATTTACACTTGATTTCGCACGAGTTACCCTGGGACCGATTAAGAACGTGGTCATGTTATAAGGCTGCCCAGAGATTCGGGGTATCATGACACACTGGTTGAACTGCAAGGTTGAACCAGTATGTCATCATATCCCTAATCCTCGTGGTCATCCATATAACATTATCACCTTGTTAATCTGCCTCCGAGTGATTCAGTTGTGAAAGGAAGGACTGACAGTAGTCAGTATAAGACATTCTATATAACATATGAATGGGGTGAAGGACGTATTCCAGATTGACGAGTATGCCGTTAAGGAATACGAGACATGAACAAGATGTTTCAAATCTTTGGCCAAAGTATCGCAAGCAGTCATGATTGCGTTGTCCTAATTCACCTAGTCTAAGGGATGAGATGCCGATGAATAATAGTAACAATTATTCAGCTTAGATTCCTCGACACAGAGCATTCTGAATCCCAGATTAGGGAAGAGAACCGCAAGAGTAATGTGTTAAATAAAAACACCGACTCTTATTACTCATGAATAGATCGGTAGATTACCGAGTCATGGAATGAATAGATCGGAGGTACTCCGAGTCATTACAGCTGCATATGGTTGTCTGTTATATGAATGGTTATTTGAATTGTGAGTTCTAAATTATGTATTTAGAACCAGGATGCAATTATCAAAAAAAAAAAAAAAAAAAATTGACTTGTTCTAAAGTATAAAATGAGGATGTTACATCTTGGTATCAGAGCTGAAGGTTGCAGCTCTTGACCTACCGAGTCCATAATCCGATAAAAACCTGAATTTTCTTGTAATGTAAAAATGGTTAGAACAAGGGGGAACGTTGCAGTAATGCTCCACCCGAAGGAGGAGCGGCAACAACCTGTAAACTTGATGAGATCCTCGCTGCCCCGCTGACACAAGAGATCGCTTAGCTGTACTTTCTGAACAAAGCAGGTGATGGGAAATGAGGAGGATGAAGAAGCCGATAATAATAATCAAGCAACCTCCCGAGGACAACCCCGAAATGGGTGTTGATGTTAATGCTGGAATGCACCCGTCCAACCGAAAAAAAAAAGGGCCGATTGGATTGCGCAGTAACTCACTAATGATATAAAAGGATAAGTCCACCTAAGTATGATGGCACCACATTAGAGAGATGGAGCCGAGAACTGCTCAAATGAATGGAGAAGTACTTTGCAATAAGGAACTTCTCGAGGAAACCAAAGCTATTTGGGGAGCCTATCAGCCTTTCTCACGAAGCGCCTTCGTGGTGGGATAGCCGAAAAGCTGAGCTAAACATCGATGAGACCAATATTACTTGGGATCAATTTAAAGGCTATTTTAGGCAACGGTGGCTGCCACAACTTTTCTATGATCGTAAAATGACAGAATTCCTCAGAACTTAGCTCAAGGGAAGCTAACGGTAATCGAATACCGGGAGCGGTTTACAAAACTCCTCAAGTATGTACCACAAAGATCAAACCGACGAAAAGTTCAGATACGGAAATTCATCATGGGATCAATCCAAAGATAGGGGAGAGGTCGATGTTCACACCCAACCACTATGGAAGGAGTTGTTGAAAAGGCCATAAGGCAAGAACAGAAATTAAAGGCTATTTCTCTCATAAGGAGGAAGTGCGGAAGAAGACTCGCAAACCCTTCTTCAACCTCTCTTGCACCTTAAAAGGACCATGGAAAAAGTTTGGAAACAAGAGTAAGTTTCCGTGAGATAACAATAAGAAAGCAGCAAAAAATAAGCCTCATTGAAATGTAAGGGATAATTTTGTTAAAAATTATAACAATGGGCGTAAGTCCCATGGAGGACAAATATGACAATTACAAGGCTGGAGGTAATGCTGAGCCTAAGAAGGGACCTGTAGGAGGCTGCTACACTTGTGGTAAAGATCATTACGCAAATCAATGTCCTTTAAAGAAGGATGATCGTAATCAACAGCATAAGATACATGCCGCAAAGAGCATGCAAGCAAGTCAAAAGCAAGCAACACCTATAGAAGTTCCGGGTAAGTTATTCGGCATACCTGTCACTATTCTTTTTGATACAGGAGCTACTGAATGTTTTATTTCTAATAAACTTGCTTCTAAACTTAAAAGAAAAGCTGGGAAAATGGATAAATCTTGGACTGTAGAGTATGGTAATAATTCTCGTCTCATACAAAGTGAGTATGTGTCTCTTTGGAGCACCCTGATTTACCTAATTTCTCCACGGAAGTTGATCTCTATGTTACACCTTTGGGATCGTATGACATTATTATTGGTGTCAATTGGTTAGCTGACCATAAAGCAAAGGTAGATTGCTATGAAAAGAACATAAAATGTTTAGATGATCAGCTGGAATCAGCAGAGATTCAAGGTGTGAAACGGAAATTTCAGCTTAGAAAACTCACACACATGCAGCTTAAAAAGGCTAAGAATAAAGGATGTACTCTTTATGCAGTAAAGATATCTGAGTCTTCAGAAGAAGATGGTGATTACATGAAGCAAATTCCACTGCTACAAGGTTTCAGGGATGTTTTTCCTGAGGAATTACCAGGGTTACCACCCAAGAGAGAATTTGACTTCACCATTGAAATCAAACCAGGAACTGAACCTATTTCCAAGGCGCCTTATAGGATGACTACTACTGAGTTAGTCGAGCTTAAGGCACAGTTACAAGAGCTTTTGTCTAAAGGATTGATTAGACCAAGTGTTTCACCTTGGGGAGCACCTGTGATATTTGTGAAAAAGAAGGATGGAACACTAAGGCTGTGTATTGATTATCGGATGTTGAACAAAGCAACAATCAAGAACCGATATCCACTTCCTAGGATCGATGATCTGTTTGATCAAATGCGTGGAGCAGCGGTTTATTCTAAGATAGACCTTCGATCTGGTTATCATCAGTTAAGGATTAAAGAGGAAGATATTCATAAAACAGCTTTCCGAACAAGGTACAGACATTATGAATTTACAGCTTCTACCCTTTGGGTTAACTAATGCACCAACCTTTATGAATTTAATGAACAATATTTTTCAAGAATACCCGACAAGTTTGTACTTGTATTCTCGGACGATATTCTCATTTATTCTAAAAGTGTTGAGGAGCACAATGAGCATTTGAAGATAGTTTTGGGAATTTTGAGAAAGAGGAAGTTGTATGGGTAAGTTATCCAAATGTTCTTTCTTTGATTCAAAGTTCACTATTTGGGTCATGTCATAAGTAAAGAAGGAATCGCCAGTAGATCCTTCAAAAATAGTGGCAATAATCGAGTGGCTCGCACTAAAGAATGTGCATGAAGTAAGAAGCTTCATGGGTCTTGCTTGGTTACTATAGAAAATTTGTAAAGGATTTTTCTAAGGTAGTCACCACCAATAACTTCATGCAGAAGAAGGATAAGAAATTCATGTGGAATGACAAGTGCGAAGCGGCTTTCAAAAGTCCGAAAGACCAGCTTGACTTCTCGCACCTATATTGGTGTACTGCACCCTAATGGGAATTTTATCATTGTAACGGATGCTTCGGGAAGGCCTTGAGGTGTTTTGTTACAAAATGATCAGTGTCATAGCTTATGAAAGTAGAAAACTTAAGTTACATGAGCTGAATTATGCCCTCATGATTTGGAACTTGCCGCCATTGTTCATGCGCTTCAAGTCCTGAGACACTATTTACTTGGGAAACCTTTTGAGTTGAAAATCGATCACTGGGACTGAAATATATTTTTACTCACCCAATCAATGCCGCATAAAGAAGGTGGTTAGAATTTTTATCACAATATGACTTTGATATCAGCTATATCAAAGGGAAGGAGAATAGAGTAAATGATGCTCTAAGTCGTAGGAGGCACATTTCTGCTCTTATAACATTGAGAACTCAGCTTAAAGACGAGGTAAAAAGTGCCTCGTAATCGATGCATATTTTCAAGAAGTAAAAGCAACATTGCCGCAAACCTAAAGATAAAAGGTATGAAGGTTTTCATTTTGATAATGAAGGAATCTTGCGTATGAAAATAGGGTATATGTACCTGTGTCAATGATTTGAGAAAGAAGTTGTAGTTGAATTTCATAATTCACCTTTCTCCTCGACACCCGTATCACAAAAATGCTAGCTGATTTGAAACAAAGAATACTTCGAAAGGTATGAAAAAGGATGTGATAAATTTTGTGACTCATCGCTGAATGTCACGGGTGAAGGCAGAGCATATGCACCCCGCCGATCAAGATATCCTCATAAGATACCGCAAAGATAAAATGGCAAGTAATAACCATGGATTTTGTACAAGGACTACCTATGTCCAGAATAAGCATGATGTTATCCTCGGTAGTTGTGGATAAACCGACTAAGGTAGCTCATTTCATCGCTGAAATCTAAAGGATGATTCACCAAAGGCTGCCAAGAGGTTTCGTATACCTAAATTTTCAGATCGCATGGTGTACCGTGCACTGATTATATCTCGACAGGATCCTAGAATGACGCCAAGGTTTTGGCAAACGCTTAACGCAGCCCTAGGAACTAAACTAAACTTCGCTTCGCATATCATCCAAAACGGATGGGCAAACCGAGAGGGTAAATCAAGTGTTGGAGGACATGTCATAATGTATTGCATGGATCAACAAAGATAAATGGGAAGAATATCTTCCATTAGTTGAGTTCGCATACAACAACACTTATCACTCATCTCTTAAGATGGCACCATTTGAAGCACTTTATGGAAGAAAGTGCGTAACCCCCGTTAGTTGGGACAAAGGTTGAGGATAGAGTGGTAATTGGACCAGAGATTCTCACAGAGATGGAACAAAGCAAGTTAAGCTTCGATTCGTGAACGATTAAAGGAAGCAAATGATGTAAAGAGCTATGCGCCGACCTTAAGCCGGTTGATAGAAAGTTTGAGCTTGGTGATAAGGTTTTCCGCGCGTTAAACCCGTAAAGAGTTCTATAACTTTTGGCAAGGCTGCCAAGTTGTCACCACGATTTGTGGGACCTTTCAAATTGTCGAAATAATCAATCCCGTAGCTTATCGCTTAGCATCGCCACCGCTTTATCTCGCATGCATGATGTTTTCCATATTTCTTTGCTTAAGAAATACGTTTCAGATCTCACACATGTTTTAAATTGAATTCCTCGCAGTCCAAGACCCAGAATAATCGTGGTTAAACCCACACGAGTGCTGGAAACTCGCCAATTGCATTTAAGAAATCGTGATATACAAAGAATGTAAGGTCCAAAGGGGACCAGCTTTAGCGAAGAAAGTGCAACTTGGGAAAATCTGAAGAGATGAAAATTGCTTTTCCTTCTCTTTTCGCAATGTAATGAAAACTCACACAAAGATATACTTTTATGAACTGATTGTTTTTAAGTATTTATGAAAGCCAGATTAAGGCAGACTTTATTCAGGTTGAATAAATGTGTTGTGACATTGATTTCTGAAACTATTTAATATGGAAGTAGTCACATTGTTTGTGTACTAATAAATTGATTGACCTGAAGGTTAATTTAATATGTAATTCATCGGGACGATGAATCTTTTTAGGAGGGAAGCATGTAACACCCTGAACTGTTGTTACTTTCTCCTAAGCATTCAAGTGTTGATATGTGATTTCTTGTAAAAGGATGTGTTCCTCGATTCAGAAATCATGCTTGATATGTACTGAATTTCTTGCAGATTGCAGATCTTGACTGAGTCAGAATATGATTAGACTCTTTTATTTATTTCATTTTGTGTCTGAATATTAATCTGATCACGGAATGAATTATAGAGATATTCATCTATAATATCTAGACTTGGATCAAAGCTGGAATTGATCCAAGTAATGCTTTAAATCTGCTTTGTGATAAATTAGATCACGCACTTGAACAGTCGCAAGGTATGGAAGCATTTATTATCGGTCGAGTATGACTCAGTGCTGATCTTGAGAAATGAATTGTTCCCGATATGGAGGTATATCTCGAAGGTCTCGACGTGGACCAAGTAATAATTCTCGCCATGTATATTCCCGTAGCCTAACGGTCAGATAGAGTAAATCCTGTTCGGAGATGCATGATTTTAGGTCTTTTCTTGGCATATAAAATGTTATACCTAACTGGAATTATTAATGGTTAGTAACCTAAAAACTAAAACCTAACCTAGGGGTTAGATTATTGTTAAGCTAACCTAGACCTAGGCTATGTGTTAATATCCTAAGTTAGTATCTATGTGTAAATTGGTTAGTATGGGTATTACCCTAAATTCTAACCTAAGATACTAACCTAACTATTGAGGAGGATGTAAAGGGGCCTATGGAGGGGTGCGAACCATGGGCGGCGTTTTCTATGGCAATTAATGCTGGGGATAAGGATGAGGGACAGGTCATGGCGGAGGCTTAAGCGGCGGCTAACCTGTGCAGACGTGGCAATTTGCTAAGTTTGGAAATGAGCATGAGTTGTAGTTGGACTGTCGCCAATTCTGGCGGTCGGTGGAAGTTGAGTTTAAGCGGGAAAGTTGGTTTAATGGCATTCAATGTTCTAGGGAGACGAGCTCGGAACTCGCGAGAAGGCATGCAAACGGGAAGTTGAAGGTTTGTTTGGTTTGTCGCGATTTTCGGTCTTCTCTCTCTCTCTGCTTGTTTACTGGTTCTTCGCACTCGCCTCTCCTGAGTCAGCATGGCAAGAATGAATTTCTCCGCTCTTTTCTCTCATGGAAGATATATATGTGATGGAGACAAATAAAATTTGTTGGTCGCTTTATCTTGGAAAAAGAAAAGGAAGTTTGAGCTCTTCCAAAGGGTCTCGCTTCGAAATTTGATCAAAAATACAGCATGTTAGGCCCTAACCTTTAAATTTCTTGTCAGTTTTTCAAGTGATTTCATTAGAACAACTCGTTTCAAATGTTTTGAGAAAATAAAGGATTTTCTATGGAGATCTTGTTTAAATTTTGGTATCAGATTCTTCTCGGTTCGATTTTTCAATTTCCTCTAGATGGGTGTTTGTTAAATTCGAATTGTGGCTCTATTCCTTTGTGTATTCTTTCTGGTTTAAATATATGAGATATTTATATGTAAAGAGCATGAATGCTCGGCCTGTTTGGCGTGAGCCCAAAGAATATACTTGTGTTGAGAATAGACCACTGTATGTTGTTGATTTGTGGTCACTGCTTTTCTTGTGGAAACTGTATGGAATGATTTTGATGGATACTGTAAGATTGATCAGTATTATTGCTTCTTTGGGAACTCTGTCGTGGTTTTTGTTGATAGTGTATAATGATACTTTTTGGGTTTTAATTTGTCTTCTAATTTTTGCTAGGATCAGGTAACTGTTGTGTTACCGTAGTCTATACGACCTAGCGGAAGTTGTTTTCCTTGTTATTGTGGTAACGGGATTACTTGTTGACTGTGTATAATATAGATACATCTGTACTTTATTTTATCGACTCAGTGGAGTCCATGATTGAATCGTATATTGCTATCTATTGCTGAGAATGTAGATTCATCCATAAGTTTTGTGAATTGATTTTCGTGGAAGCCTGGTAAGAAGAAACAGGTCTTTTGATCACCGTTATTTGAATGAATAAAGGATATAGACTTCCTAGGTATGCATTTGCATTTCTTTGTGTAAACTGTTCGAAAGTTTCGAAGCGGCTCAGTTGATTTCTTTGCTTTGAAAGGGGTATTCGATTTGCTTACACTTGTTTTTATTCTGAATGTTTGCCATAGCTGGCATAGAAGGATTCATCACCAATTTCATAGTACGCTGCTGTAGGGTTCAGCGGTTATGGGTATAAACCCGTTAACAGTATACAACGTGTGCATATATATGTATATATTTACAATCGTTGTAATCTGAACGACTATGAGGAGTCGATTGTATGTTTTATATTTGAATCTTATTCAAGTTGAATATATTTAAATAGTTGGTGATTGTTGAACCTGCGACTTGAAGGAATAACACGTAATAGACCTCTGTTATTTTCGGGAATTACTCTTGTGTTGCATGGGTTTTGTGGTACAGAATCTTAGGTGAACATTTACGTCTTCGACCTGTACAAATTTGTGTAAAAAGATTGGCAGAGTTCAGTCGGGTTCTTGGTGTGAAATCAGAGATTAATTTGTTTGTCTGATTCTTGTTATGCTTCGTTGATGAATATCAGTATGAATTCATATGCATTTGCTTGAATTGTTACCTCCGTTTGAATCATTTGGAATTCTGGAAAGGTAGCTGGTACTTCTGTCTCTTTCTGAACTTGACATTGGACACTGTCTTTGTCACTATTTGAGATCCTTGAGTATGGATGACTGTTTCGTGTTCTGACCTTGTTTGGGTAAGTCGCGAATACCACACTAAGACTTGCATGCGCCAAGGTAAGGATCGATTGGTTGTATTCCCTTCTTTTTACTTCAGTCCGATTTTGACTGAGCAAGAATAAGTATGCTATGTTCTTTTCCATTTAATCAGTCCGATTTGACTGAGCATGATTTGGAAATACTGTGTGGTCAACATAGCATAGTCTCTAGGAAACCTCAAATTGCTTGATGCAATAAGGTTGTTGTTTACAGCGATACGCTTGTAGTTTCTTGTTTTCAACTTGTGTCAAAGCCTTACTGTGTAAAAGGAACTAGCATTGGGCTTAGGGTTGATACATGAATTGTTGATGTGTTAGTTGTTGTACAGGAGTTTTGTTGTGTTTCTATTTCTTGATTTAGAACAGCGATCTTGCTTGCGGCTTGTCTAACTTGTTCATTTATATACTGGATAAATGTTTTCATAGGAGAAGACGGTACAGTGATGAATTTATGTGAAAGGAAGTATGAATGGATTGGTTCTTTCTCTTCCTTTATTTAATATTTGTTGATATTTGTCTAACAGTGGGAAATTGTTTTGTAACATATTGGTGGAATCCCGAATTGTTATGTTATTTCTTTTTTTGGAAGAATGAAACAATCTGACCAATGTTGTGATTTTGGATTCAATGATTGTTTGTGTACATTCGTTCCTTGTTTCTTAATATTTGATGAAATATTAGAAAGTGATTAAGACTATTTTGTAACAATGATAGAGTTACATATTTGTAATCATTTTGTATTACAAGGGCATAGTCTGATTATGTTTACTTATGTGAATATCTGATCTCATTTAAACAGGGTGTTTAATGAAAACAATTGATGGATTGCAATTGTTTTAAAAGTTAGTGCTTATCATGCCTCACCATCAACCGACTCATGTTGACTATTTTTGCAGATGGTTACCGTAAGAGGTAAAAGCAATGCAGATCTGACAAGCTGATCAGATTGTTTATTTGATTTATAATGAATTACAGCTTGATTTTACAGATGTACTATATGAGAAAAGATGTTTCTTTTCCGTTAGCATTATATCAAGTATGTTGTTGCATAAAATGTAATTGTATAGTTTTGAAAGGAATGGAAATAAGTGTTTGATACTTATGTGTTGTATTCTATTTCTGAAAGTTGACCTTCTTCGGTTTATGTAACGAAGGGGCATTGTTATCATTGTATAATATGGATGCTTTTGTGATTGACAATGAAAGCTTGCAAGTAAATGAGATTGAATTCTTATGAGTGTTTAGTAGTTCTAATTTGTTCTAGCAAAAGCAATATTGGATTTAAATAATTGTCTTTCTAGAAGATAGGTTAAAAATGAGCCTAAAAGAGAACGCTAAACAAGCTGGATTAAATTACTAATCCCTAGTCCTAAGTATGACAGGACAATATTAAATTGGATTCTTAATCATTTATATCTTTATACTAAAAAGTATGATATAAATTCAGTTAAGAGAACTGATATACAATCAAATGGAGTTCAGACGGCAATCTCTAGCAAAGGTTATGAGATATTGTCCCATTCTGTTGTTTTAGAATCAGGTGTATTCTAATGACTCCTTGATGAGAACTGACCGTAATACCTCTACCATGTAATGGGTTTTATAGAGGAGGGTCGTCTTAAGACGAAGAATCCAGGATTTGGAAAGGCTAACCTTAGGGAAAAGTCTTTAAAAGTAATTTAAACTCAAGTGCGTAACGCTTGTTACATCGAGTAGATCTTTTCGAGGCGGATTTAAAGGTCGACGACATAAGTCAATCGCAGAGTTGTACCTCCGAGAAGATTAGGATCTTCTTGAAGTTACAATAATGCAGATGACTTATGGCGACACCCTTTGCATTGATCGATCGCTAAGATTTACACTTGATTTCGCACGAGTTACCCCGGGACCGATTAAGAACGTGGTCATGTTATAAGGCTGCCTAGAGATTCGGGTATCATGACACACCGGTTGAACCGCAAGGTTGAACCAAGATGTCATCATATCCCTAATCCTCGTGGTCATCCATATAACATTATCACCTTGTTAATCTGCCTCCGAGTGATTCAACCAGAAAGGAAGGACTCGACAAGAGTCGTATATAAGACATTCTATATAACATATGAATGGGGTGAAGGACGTATTCCGTATCGACGAGTATGCCGTTAAGGAATACGAGACATGAACAAGATGTTTCAAATCTTTGGCCAAAGTATCGCAAGTCATGATTGCGTTGTCCTAATTCACCTAGTCTAAGGGATGAGATGCCGATGAATAATAGTAACAATTATTCAAGCTTAGATTCCTCGACAGAGCATTCTAATCCCATTAGGAAGAGAACCGCAAGAGTAATGTGTTAAATAAAAACACCGACTCTTATTACTCATGAATAGATCGGTAGATTACCGAGTCATGGAATGAATAGATCGGAGGTACTCCGAGTCATTACAAAATGCATATGGTTGTCTCTGTTATATGAATGGTTATTGAATTGTGAGTTCTAAATTATGTATTTAGAACCAAGATGCAATTATCAAAAAATAGCATAATGCATTAACTTTGAATTAAACAATGCTAAAGTATTTAAATCTCTACTTCTCTAGATTACCAATAAACAAGTAAATGGACCTAAATAAGCTCCATGGCAATCAATATTTGGTTGTCCTTGATATCTCCAAGAACCTAGGAATGGGGGCTTATCAAAGTTGGGCTACAAGACCCTTTTGACACCTCCCATATGACCTAAGCACTTTAGGCTAGAAATAGGAAGCTTAGCTCCTCAAGATGATGAACTCTCAAGAGAACACAAAAGCAAGCTCTTAGTCTATTTTGCTATATGCTTTGCATTTTCTTTCTCAAAGAGTTTAGGTGTAAGTAAAAAGGTAGGTGGAGGGCTCTTTATATAGCCCAAAGGATAAAGGATTCAACACATCCTCATGAATGTGGGATAAAGGTAAAACATGATTAGGAATGGATAAGGTTGCTTTATTAAAGGTAACCTTACTTTAGAAGGGTTTAATACATGTTTAGCAAGTCATGGGAGTTGGGGGTGTTTAATTAATCAAAGGTGATTAACTAATAGGTAGGTGTAAGCTTATAGAAGCCAATTAGAAGAATATTAGTACGATTTAGGCTATTATAAAGGGATTAAATCAATTAAATATTGATTTACTAGTTAAATGAAGGGGAAGACTAATTAATTAATAATAATTAATTAATCTAGATAGAGGAGGTGATTAATTAACGAAGGTCATTAATTAGGTGTTAGTTAGATAGGTGACTTAATCAATTAGCGTATTGTAATTAATTAATGACAACAAGAGGGAATATGAGCGCTTTTGACGATAAGTCATCAATTTGTGAGAAAGGGGATAATTAGCACAATTTAAGTATTTAAATTGCTTAGGCATAATTATAGGTGTCTACATTTTCCCCTCTTTGGGGTGGCGTAAGTGATGCCACTTCAAAGATAGTAGACAAAGAAAATTTTGAAGGGATAGAAGAAAAATTAGTAGGAGGGAGAGATGCCCCCTCGAGTGTCGATGGGGTGATGGAAAGAAGCTATCGATGATCGAAAAAGGTGAGATATAGATAGAAGAATGGGGAAGAGGTAGGATGCCCCGATGAGAGAGAAAATTAGGGGTGAAAAGGAAGTGGTGTAGAAGAAATAAGGAAGAGGGGAGAGAAGAGCTTAGCCTCTAGCCACTTTTTTATTTGGAACAAATTTGATGTCATCATATTGCCATAGGAACTACATCATCGGCCCTTATTAAAAATATAAGCATACAACAAAGGTAGAATGACATGAAAATCCATACTATGAACAATTTTCCATTGCTGAAAGTACCAACTCCACGCAACATACAATAATGCAATGCAATACGAGAAGGAAACAAGCTCATATAACAGGGAAAACAAGTACGAACACACATATCCAACCCAACAATGGTCAAGACAATTGTACAAATGTTTTGTTATCAGTGTTGAAGAGATCCACAAGTTTTTGATTGATGAAAAGGGTTAAAAATGATGCCCCAAGCAAGGATACATGCAAGGGGAAATGACAATGGACACAGGGTCCATGAAAAGTGATTGTGTGCAATGAAACAACACTAGGCAACAAAAGTGCCCCAGAGTACATGAAGCAAGCAACTAGCTTTGTGAATGGTTGTGAATCCGGTGATCCGTGAGTCATATTAATCGGGAAGATGTGAGACAAACCAACAGGATATGGAGAAAATACCATGCGCAAGACACAAGTTTCAGCCGTAATAAGCAAGTTACCATTTTTGTAGGGTTTTTTACTTTTTAGGATTTTTTTGAAAAAAATTTGCCTTGTTTTTGGATTTTTGATATATATATTGTTTTTATTATTTTTTTTAATTTTTCCAACCATGGTGAATAAGAAGAAAGTAGAAGAAGAAATCGAAGGGCCTAGGGGGCGATAAAAAATGCCCTAGGAGGAAGAAAAGAGAAACAAAGGACAAATAAAGTCCTTGTTTAGTGGGAAAATTAAGAAAAAATAATTATTTATGAGAGTGGGAAGAAGAAGAAAAATCACCAAGGAGCAATAAAATTGTCCAGGGGAGAAGAAAGGGGTATCAGACAAAAATGCCCCAATACGGTGAAAAAGAAGAGAAAATAATTATTTAATAAAAATAATTATTCCACAACGAACAGAGGAGAAAACGGTGATCGAAACGGGTTTCCGGCTTTCCGAATGGTGAAAAACAGGTTAATATACCCCCAAGGGGGTAAAAACATCGCAATCAGTTCATTTTAACCGCTTAGTTTAGAAAACTTACCATGAGGCTCTGACACTCAGGAGAGATGGTGATCACACGAGACCATTTGAGGCATGCTGACGCAGTCCGGGGGTACCAGAGGCATGCGATGAGGGCCCATTTGTGAGTATCACAACCTTGCCTTTAAAATTTTGTCATTAATGCATTAATTAGGGCATTTAGGCATAGAAAATGTGTAGTAGGCGTGCTGCGCATAGCAGCAGTGGGGGTGCATGGGATGTGCGTGCCACTTTGGGGGGCGCAGCATCATTTGAGGGCAGCACAGGCATATGTGCGCACACACACGCACACACACACACACACAATCACACACACACACACACACACACACACACACACACACAAGGGGCACACACACAAAAGCATGGCACATGCATGGATAGTCAGCACATAGGCACATAGGTGTGCACATATGCATGTGCAAGCACCAATTAGGTGGCACACATGCCAAAAAGGGCACGCAGGCACCCAAAAGAGGGCGCACGCACCAAAAAACACATGCGTGCAAAGCAAAGCACTAAAAACATGGCACACACACCCCAAAAAGGGCACGCAGTGCCCTAGATAGGTAAAAAAGATAGGAAAGTGTCCAAAAATGTGACACTTAGAAGAATTTTTAGGATTTTTGGGTTAACCCTAAAAAAGATAGATTTTTAGAGGAAATGTTAGAAACTAATGAGTGGCATGTTATTTTGCAGTAGAGACAACTACCAGTATTGCAGACGGGAGCATCACTCCCAGATTGCTGAGTTAGAGGGCAGTATGCATGCCACGCGACCACCGAGAGATGGCCATATTACTAGAGGCAGTGGGGCTGGGCCCCGTGACTCGGATGCCATCGATTGTATTAGATCACGGCCTCCTGACTGCGCTTTCCGAGCGATGGCACAATGAGAGTCAGTGCTTTTAGACTACCCATAGGTGAGATGATAGTGACTATAGAGGATGTGTGGTGGATTCTCGCACCCATGATGGGTACATTGATTGAGTATAGCTCGGATGCAGGGTTGATCAGAGCAGCATGTAGTGCTTTATTTGGTGTTGATGACATCCCACATGATGGGATGACTGTGGCCCTTACACGAGTGCATTCGACCCGACATTACATCGGGGACCACTTTATATCATGGCACTTATCAGTGGGTTTCTACTCACTGATAAGACAGGGACTTCATTCCCGAAGAGGATTGCTACCACTAGTTCACGGTATTTACAGTGGTGAGAGATATTGTTGGGGCAGTGTATACTGGCCCACTTATACTAGGATTTACATCTCATCACATACCACGGTCAGAAGACCGTGGGGCCGGCATCATTATTACAGATATGGTCATGGGATCATATAGCTATTGGATGCCCTGTTGGCCCATTCCGAGTTCGAGATCCCGAGGAGCCATCATACATGGCTTGGATAGTAGTTGGCGGAGATATCCATGGTCACCTTGTAGCCTATTCAGATATAGGTGGGAGTTTGATGAGTTAGCAATGATAGACATCATTTGGCATCCATATAGACACTTCCAGTGGCTAGAGGATGCCATAGAGCTTAGCGTGTGCTTGGTGGAGCACTTCTTGATTGGCATCCGCAGCTACATCATGGAGTTATATCGTGTTGACAGGTGCCAGCGGCAGCTAGGCCGAGTACAGGGTGTCCCTCAGCCAGATATCTAGCATGCTCACAGGGACTCTGAGAGGTAGACTATGGGGCCTCGGATTGTAGCAGCCTGAGCCAGGGCTAGTTTCTTATAGGTGGTCCCCTAGGCATGGGATCCATTACGATAGATTAGAGATCCGGGGACCACAGCTGATTATGCAGCATGGTATGCTACTGATTACGACTTACTATTCTAGAGGTAGCATGGGTAGCAGGCATTCACCCTCCTGTGGAGGTATGGCATGGAGTCGAGCACAGGGCCAGAGCAGTAGCATTGGGGCTAGACCCCGAGGATCCTTTTGATGGGATCCCTCATGATGGACAGGGTGCACATGCAGGCACAGGGACCGAGGCCATAGGGCCCAATACAGTAGCCATGCCTCCACCCCGAGGTAGGATTTTTGAGCAGGGGTAGTCTTCTAGAGCACCACAGGGACTAGTCCCTGAGGCACATATAGCCTCACATCCTAGTGGTGCATAGATAGCCACAACACAGTACACGTGTAGCAGCTCATAGCCGAGAGAGACGCGGCTGAGAGCGAGAGAGATGAGGCTCGAGGCTGGTGTGTGACATCCATAACAGAGTGGGATGAGGCCCGAGCCCATATTGTTATGTTACTTTTAGGGTGGATCGGCTCGGGCCTGTGCCAAGGCCAGAGATGACAGAGCAGCATGGCGAGCCAGATCCGAGAGACAACTACACAGGGGGCATAGATATTGAGTCTCCTACATCATTCCCAATCACAGATGCATGGTCATGGCACAGAGAGACCACGTGCATACTCGTTATTAGGTAGTAGTAGCCTAGAGGGACCAGGCCCATGCCGAGCTGCAGGTGATGACCACAGAGAGAGATCGAGAGGCTCACCACTCTAGATAGGCCGAGGCAGACTGGGCCAGGTTACAGGTGAGTGAGACACTACCTTCAGGCAACGCTCACCTCAGAGATGTAGATTTGATTCGTGATGCCACCAGGCTTGGTGGTGAGGCACTTTTTTTAGACAACATTACAGTGGTGCCACCAGAGCAGAGAGTGGCATTTCCATAGTTATCAGGATCGAGTGCATCAGGCTCTCATTCACGGAGGTCTGGTCATTCCACCAGATCATCAGACAGCCTCTCCTAGAGCAGCCAGTGAGACCAGTGCCAGCCTAGCCTTTCGACAGTGTCTCGTGTCCAGAGGACAGACCTTGGGAGCCCCGGTGAGGGTGAGAGCTATGGTTGATAGCCACCTTTGTATTGTATAGATTCTTTTGTATGTATGCCTCTTATGAAGGCTGATTTTGATGTACAATGATTATAGACATGTATTTTTGATGATGCCTCATGATGAAGGCTTGATTCTTTCAGATACATGCCCCTTTTTGATGGCATTGTGTATCGCTGATGTATTTATATTGAGCACTGATCAGGACATTGTATGTATATGCATATACAAACATTTTTGATGTATCCTTGTTGTATGCCTCAGCTGAAGGCATTTTTGATATAGAGCATAGATTTGTATGTATCCATTTTTGATACAGATGTATATTTGACACACATGTATATATATATATATATATATATATATATATATATATATATATATGAGGACTCATTGTTTTGGCTCAGATACACATGGTTATGAGATGATGCATATCTTTGTTTTTTTGATACATGTATATAGATGGTTTTTGCATTTGTCTTTAAACTTATGGGGAACTAATTGATGATGGGACATGAATCATGTTTATGTATCTTGAGCGGGCTTGTTTCCTGCATTGGATTCGATGCATGTTATTTTTCTTGATTCAACACTTATGGATGTTGTTATGATGTTATTTTATTGTCTTTGTATTCTGATGCATGTGACATGAGTGGGCATAATTCTATGATGTGAAATACCCCTTTTCAGAAATTACTATATGTTGATTCTCATTGCATGTTGTGTTTGTTGAATTCAACACTTATGGATGCATTGTGACACGAGTGGGCATACATTGATTCTCATTGCATGCTGCATGTTTTGATTCAGCACTTATGGATGCATTATCTGATTTTGTACTTTGTATGTATCTGATTTTGATGTTTTGATGTATACATGTGCTGTGGATGTTAGATGATAGATCCGTAGATGATATCAAATGTATTTCTCATGTGTTATTTTGATGTATATGGATGGGATGATATGATGATATTGGTGTGGGGGGATAGATTTTTTATTATGCAACCCCTCTTGCCCCCATTGATGATACGATATGTGATGATTAGCTTAGCATACATGCATGATGTAAAACTTAGCATTTTTTTATATATGATGTATAGATGATGCTAGATGTGATGATAGTGATGGTAATGTGATGTGAATGATAACAAAATAGAGCACATGCAAGAAACACAATCAAATGCTAACAAAGAACACCAGAATTAATGCAATACACCATGATTCACCATGTCTTATTAACAAGTAACAAACACAACCAAATGCTCAAGAAAGAACATAATGAATTAACACATTACATCATGATTTCCCAAGGTTCACTAGCATGTCGAGACACACCACAATATGCACAAGCAAGAATGAATCTAATCTAAGAAAGAAAAGATGAACTATGAAAAGTACACCCAAGCAACAAACAACTCAAAAGCAAGCACGCAAAACACTATACAAGCAACAAGCAAAGCAAGGAAACAAGACAATGCAAGTAAATGTTTTTGTAAGATATGTTTTCATGCACCATTTTTCTATTGTTTAGGTTTTTTTGAAACAATTTTCTATTGTTTTTTGTTTTTTCAAAAATTTTCTATTGTTTTGTTTGTTTTGTGAAACAATTTTCTATTGTTTTTGTGTTTTCTCAAACAATTTTCTATTGTTTTTGTGTTTTTCTAAACAATTTTCTATTGTTTTTGTGTTTTTTAACGGTTTTCCAAAGCTATGTGCAGGTAACCAAGAAAGCATGGATGCCCCCAACGTTAGGTGGGGAATATACAAGGGCAGAAGCCACGCGCTTATGAACAAGAAGGTGAAGTCATTGAGTTTCCCCCAGCGTAAGATGGGAAATAACAAAAGACCACGCCCCTCACAGATGAATAAAGAAGGCAAAGCCGATCAAGGCTGGACAAGATGGTGTGCACAAGGAATCAAGATAGCAAAACCAGGTCTAGGCCAAAGACAACTACCCTTCTAATACAAAATGCTTGTGAACAACGAATCCTCCCGAGGTGCCGGAAACTAGTTTTCACCCAAGGACTTGTCCAAAGTGCCACAATTGCATGGTTTTCACTAGTGGATGACCTGTTTTCTCTTTTTTCTTTTTCTAAATTTTTTTTTATGTTTTTGTTTTTTTTTTTGATTTTGTGCCATGTTCAAGCATAGAACCTCTTAAGATGCATGGCATTCATGGGCTCCTGAGCTCATCACCATTGGGGTGAGCCAGTTTGTATGCCCCTGTGCGTACTTGGCAACTATGACATAGGGTCCTAACCAATGTGGTTCAACTTCCCTTTCTTTTCTCACTCTGCTCTTGTGTTGAACTAGTTCTCCTTCATAACTAAATCACCAACCTCAAACTGATGAGGGATGATTCTCTTGTTGTAATTTCTAGAGACTCTATGTTGATACACCTTCAGTGATTAAGGGCACGAATGCGCCTCTCATCCAGTAGTTCCAACTCAGCCACTTGCCACTCGATAATCTTCATCCTTATCCAAATAGTCTCGAAGAGAGATCCTCAGGGATGGAAGTTCAATCTCTAAGGGGATGATAGATTTTGTCCCGAACACTAAGGAATATGGTGTCACACCCGTAGGGGTGCGAATGGATGTTCGGTAAGCCCAAAGGGCTGGATGGATTTGTAGGTGCCAGTTTTGACCTATTTTGCTGACCATCTTCTCCATTATCCTGACCAAAGTCTTGTTTATTTCCTCAGCTTGTCCATTACCCTAAGGGTAATATGGTGTGGACCATTTCAATCTGATTTGGAACCGTTGGCAAAGACCTTTCATAGTTTTGTTCTTAAATGACTTCCCATTATCTGTAACAATGGCTGAATACCATATCGGCAAATAATGTGATTCATGATGAATTTAGAAATATGTGCTCCTATGACATAGGTTAAAGGGATGACCTCCACCCATTTTGTAAAATATTTTGTGGCTGTGATGATATGTGTATGACCATCAGATGAGGTAGGAGTAAGTTTCCTATTAAATCGAGTCCCCACTTGAGAATGGCCATGGGGTAGTGATTGGTTGTAATGGTTGCGAAGGAGCATGGATGAAATTTCCATACTTTTGGCAAAGCACACATTTTCTAACATAATTGCAACAATCAGTTTCCATGGTAGGCCAATAATAACCTACTCTCAATAGTTTCTTAGCCAAGACCATTCCATTTGTATGTGCTCCACATACCCCTTCGTGCACTTCCTTGATTGCTTGATTGACTCCATCACATCCAGACAACGTAATAGATTCCCGTCATAGCCATGATGATAAAGTGTACCTCCTAAAAGGGTGTAATGGGCTATCTGGTGAATTAGGCTTTGCTTTTTAGAGTGGGAGATATCGGGAGGGAATGTGTTGTCCTTAAGATAGGTGAAAATGGGTTCATACCACGAGAATGGGGACCAACAACCTCACAAGCCAGAAAGATTCTGCATGTCATACATGGGATGGTAGATTTTCTATGAAGAATGGCATATCATTGTTCCCTGGTGGAATACGAAGCATAGATCCCACCATTGCCATGGCATCTGCTGATCTGTTCTGCACTCTTGGGATCTGCTCAAAGGTGATGTGCACAAAATACTCCTTTAGAGTTTCCACTAACTTTTTGTAAGGTATGAGCTTGTCATCCTTAACTTTATACTCATCATTAACCTATTTGATGATTAATGAATCACCTACAACCTTAACATGATGAACATTCCACTTGATGGCTAGCTTCATCCCTACAATAAGTGCTTCATATTCTGTAATGTTGTTCATGCAAGGGAAGGCTAGGTGGAAAGCCTATAGTATAGGATCACCCGAAGGAGTAATAAGGACCACTCCTACACCTGAACCATGAAACATAAAAGATCCATCAAAATGTATCTTCCATATGATAGATTCTTCAATGTAGAGCAAAGATGCATCTGGAAGATCCAGACTCAAAGGTTCCATGCTTTGCAAAGGTGCTTCCACTAGCTGGTCTACAAGTACTTGTCCTTTAACTAATTTTTGATGGACAAATTCTATATCAAACTCACTGAGTAGAATGATCCAATTAGCCATTCTACCTGTGAGGGCTGGGTTTGGACAACAAATACTTGAGTGGGTCGACCTTGGATATGAGCTTGGTCTTAGTATTCAGCAGGTAATGGTGAAGTTTCTGAAAGGTAAAAACAACGGCCAAGCAAGCCTTTTCAATCTGAGGATAATTAAGTTCATAGGTGATGAGGGTGTGACTCAGATAGTACACTACTTTCTCTTTATGGCTAAGGTCATATTGGGTGAGCAACACCAATAGCGTATTGTGTAGTGGAAATATAGAGCAAAAGTGGTTCTCCCGGAGTGGGAGGCATGAGGACAGGTGGATTAGCCAGGTACTATTTAAGCAAAGCAAAGGCTTGTTGTTACTCGGTCCCTAGATGAAAGCACATCCTTCTTAAGAAAATGAGTGAATGAGTGACATTTATCTACAAGCTAGGAGATAAAGTGGTGAATGGCTTGAATTTTCCCCTGCAAGCTACGCAGTTGCTTGATATTTTCAGGTGGAGGCATTTCAATGATGGCAGACACTTTAGCAGGGTCTACCTCAATACCTCATCTTGACACAATGAAGCCCAATAATTTCCCTGATAGCACACCAAAGACACATTTCTTGGGATTCAACCTAACTTTTTATTCACACAGCACTCAAAGATACGCCACAAAATGATAGGATGATCCTCTCTTGTTTTGGACTTTCCCAGGATGTCGTCTACGTAGTCTTCCATGATGTCATGAATCATATCATGAAAGATTACTATCATGGCCCACTGATAAGTTGCTCCTACATTCTTAAGGCCAAATGGCATCACCTGATAGTAGAAGGTGCCCCAAGGAGTTGTGAAAGCTATTTTGTGTTGGTCCTCCTCAATTTTAATCTGATTATAACCCAAAAATCCATCCATGAGTGATAGCATTTCATACCCTACTTGTTGAGTCAACAATCATGTCAATGTTGGGCAATGGAAAATCATCTTTAGGGAAAGCTTTATTGATGTCCCTAAAATCCATGTAGATTCAGATACCGATAGGTTTCTTCTAGACAGGAACAATGTTCGATATCCATTCAAAATAGTCAATTGGTCTGATGAATCCTGCTACAAGCAACCTTTCCAACTCTTCCTTAACCAACAAGGCCACTCTTGGATGCATCTTTCGAGCTTCTATTTGATAGGCTTAGCATCTACATGCACAACCAAGTTGTGCATGACCAAAGTTGGATCTAAGCCGGGCATGTCTTTGTAAGACCATGCAAACACATCAATAACTCTCATAACAACATAGTGAACATCTTTTGTTCTCTAGCCGAGAGTGATGCCCCCAATTTTACTATCTTGGGATCTTCTTCAATACCAATGTTGACATCAATGGTTTCTTCGACTAACAATTTTGATAAATCCTCCATACGCGTAGGATCAGGAGGAAGGTTGAGATCTTCATCCAAGGATGTCTCCATGAGATTTTCATCCTTGGCGTGGTCACTTTGTTTGTCCTTTGATTTTCTTATTTGTTTGTCAGCCAGTGCCTCAAAGAGGTTTTCACTGTGTGACTTGGACTTCGATTTTTGCTGAGGCTTTTCTTTAGAACTTTTTCCCTCACTTTTCTTTAAATTTTGCTTGACCACGAAGTTCAACCTCCTCACCGAAGTAGGCGTAGGTGTCTAAGTCAATAAAGAAACCCTTCTTGTGATCTCCAATGGGGATTGTATCCCTTATGCCCATGAATCTGCAATAGCCTCATCATTCTCAAATAAATCTAGTGGCATGTGACATTGTTGGTCCCATTCAACAAGGGAAGGGTATACAAGGTCAAGGGTTGGTTCAATGGGGGTAATGGTTAGGAAAGCATTATTCATGAAAAGGTTCATGGAGGCCAGATCCTCATATTGGCTACAATGGGAATCTATATCGCTATCTAGGTAATTGGAACTATCCTCATGCTCAAAAAGTCACATCTTGATCATTGGGGTGTGCTCCACAAGGATGAATCTTGATGTTGTTTCTTTTTGTTTTGAAATGTGGAAGAGGGACTGATTCTCTTTGTCCTTGTTTGATCATTCCTCCCACATCCTAGGCCTTTGTAGCCCATGGAGTACATCATTCTTGCTAGACTTTTCATATTCCTAGGGTCCGATAACAGATGGCCGAGTGTCCTCGGGGACCCAAGTAGTAGGTGGATCAAGTAATTTCTCCTCCTCAGCTAACAAGCCTCCCAGCAGAGAATGACCCAATAGGTGTTCTTCTCTAGGTCTCTTGAAGTGGTAGTTGGGTCGACCTCTAGTCTTAGGGTGACAAAGAGAGATCCGACACCAAAAGCATTTGTTGTACATTATACTCCCTGCAGCCATATTCCAAGATTTTCATCTCCCATGAATCAAATGGAGATGTTGAAGTAGATGCCCCATGAGCACAAGAACTAAGTGAATCTGAATCCACGTGGGATTCCATAGCCTCGATGAAGAGGAACCACTATATCTATGGAGGGACATGCATATGTACCCTTTCGTGCAAAGCTATTGAGAGCTCTACAATGAGCGAAGGGCTCTGAATCTCCTGGTATGGTTATCGTATGTCCCTCATGCTTCAACTTGATGCATTGATGAAATGTTGATGGCACGGCCTACATGGCATGAATCCATGGTCGCCTAGAAGCATATTATATGGAAGTTCCAAATCTAGGACATGAAACTTTGTCTGATGACAAGTGGGCCTACTTCCATAGGTAGTGTGATGGTACCTACTGATTCCCTTTCCATGCATTGTCGTATGCAGTGATAGTGATAATATGGGACTCAAGATCTTCCTCTGTATGTCCCAATTGTTTGACCAACTTAAGCGTGCAGATGTTCAATTCCTGATCCATTATCCACAAGCACCCATTTGATTTTCTTGTGGGTGAAAACTACCTCAATGTACAAGGGAAGATTATGTGTGGGATTCTTGGTAGGGATCTCCCTATGGTTAAAATTGAGATGCTCACTTGGTGCAATATTTGCCACCGCAGCTTGAAGGTGTGCAGGGTCAACTTCTAAAGGCACTCCAATGCCTAAAGAGTTTGATACAGAATGTCCTTATGCACATTGGATATCTTGAGAAGATCTAAGATTGAAATCTTAGTAGATGTCTTCTCAAGTTGTTCTAAAAGGTTATACTTACCAGTATGTGGGGTCGATAGAGATGGGTGAGACCTTGTTACCGTAGTGCTATTTTTCCTCAATCCGGATAGTATTGACATGGTCAACTAGGAGAGTGAATACATCCGATAAGTGAATCATAATGATTGTTATCTCTCTTGGTATACAAGTAATTTACATCTTTATAAGTTTGGGATGACTCTCCCCATCATCGGCTTTGTCCTTTTTAACTTATCATGCTTGGGGATGGTTCCTTATAAACCCCATTTTCTCATTAGGTGTTTGTGTTTTTCTAGGTTATCCACCTCTATCTCCTACCAATTCCATGAGGTCCTGAATATAGTGGTGAAGCCATAGAAACATTTGTCTATCTTATGACCTTTAACGTGATGCATTTCACAATATTCATGCTCCTTATACCATGAAGGTTTAGGAGCATTGTCATCAAATGGTTGCATAGTAGGATAGGTCATCATGTGGGCTGCATCCAACTATTTCAATATGACCGATCAAATTGTTCATTGAGAGAGGGTGAATGTTCATTATCTTGCTTTGGTGGTAGTTGAATTGGGCCCTTGGTCAGTTTTCAAATGACCAGATTTGGACCATTTAAACTCGCTGGAAATCGATGATTCTGTCTCCCACCACGTTTTTTGTTTTTGTTGAAGATCTTGGGCTTTTCCATGGGTTTCATACTTTGGTTGTATTTATATTGGGTTTTAAGGGTGCCTTTAGTAATGAGAGCCTTTTCTATCTGAATCCCTTTCTTGATAACCTCCTCAAAATTATATACACAATGCATTTGGAGGTGGAAGGTGATATTTGGGTTGAGATTGGGAATGAAGATACTTTGACCAACTACTTTTTAGGGGCACAAGGGAAGCGATTGTCTATCCCTCCACTTTATCGTTGGAGGAAGCTAGCGAAGGTCTCATTTAGGCATTGTTTGGCACCATAAAAGTTTGCCATGATGACATCACTCTCTGTTATACGAGAAGTGACACACGAATTTTTTTCTACCAGTATTTTTCTAGGTGGGAAATTGGTCCCCGTGGTAAGCATGTAAACCATTCCAATGCTTGACTCCGTGACTCTTGGGAAAAAGTATGATGAGGTAATTATCACTATAAGACACCTCTTCCACATGCCATGTAAAAATTTTTGACATGATCCATTTCTCTCTGCTTCCTTTTCTCTTTGGTCCTTTCGTGTCTATGGGGTTTGACCCTTATTGGTTAGAGGTTTCCCAAGCTTGCGCTATTGTTCCTCATATGTTTGTTTCTTTAACCCTAGACACATCTTGGGAGCCATGTTTTCGTGAAAGTTTCACTAGAGTAAGTTGTAGATTTGTTCAAAGTTCAATGACTACCCCTAAGTAAAGTGTGAGATGTACGTGTTAAGAGTAAATTAATAGTGTGAGAATACCAATGTGATAGAGTGATAAAATCACCAATGAAACAATCGTTTGGTATTAAAATTGTTGAATGAAATATCTCCTAGACTACGTTTCAAAGTAATTTACGTCGCGAGATGTTTAACAAGATGTCTCCACTTATGCCAAGTTCAAGGGAATGAACAAGACATAAGTAAATACATGAAGTTAAATGTGATCTCCCAATCAAGATATATGACGAGCGAGCTCAAATCTGATTAAAACCTATATCTTAAAAAGTGCCAATTATGATTTACGAATGACACAACAATATCACCAAGATATGTTAACCCACTTTGCAAGAAAGTGAAGTATTGATATCAAGGTGTTATTGATATAACACGCACAAATGGTAACGTCTAGCACCTTTTGAAATCGAGGTAATAATAGAACTGAACCAAAAATCTCAAAGTATAGCTAGGAATAGTTAAGAATGTGTGCAGCGTAACTGTACAATATAGGTATTTATGTCAAGTTTACAAGAAACAAGACGTAAATATCGAAATTGTAATGATACGAGACAAACAAGATAACTCTTCTAAGGAAGTCTATGGTGATGAACCACACCTAACTACAATGATGACCTTGACGTGGGTATCAAGATCACAATGGCTACCAAATGACATGAAAATGCCTCCACTCACTTTAGACGTTTAACTAACCCAGCCGCAAACATGGATGGGCGTAAATGGACATAAAAGTGAGAGAAACTATCGAATGGCAACAAAAAGGTAATCACACCTATTTCGATCAACAAAATGTCAAAAGAATGTGAAGGAAATAAATCAAAAAATGACGAAAAATGCTAGCCTCACTTCGGTAGAGTTTCACCTTGCCCTAAGGCAAGTAAAAACTAGGCAAAAGTAATGTGTCACATGTTTCTCAATGAAAGTATGGTTCACAACTCAACACTATTTTAGAATGGTCAAAGTGGGCTCCTGGCCAAAGTATATTCTCCTAGGTGGTTCTCTCATCCTAGGTGTTACAAAGTTTCCTTGAGCGAGCGCGATTTACCCAAAAAGTCACACTGACTAGTTTGGGAGTATCTCGGCTTTACTTTACCCCCTTCAAGAATAGTAGGAAACTAGTGCATCTATGTGTACTATCACTGGGTTACCACATGGACAATCAATAACACTATCTCAAAAGGAATCACTAGTCAAGAAGGTAGTGCGAGCACTTCCCGCTTTCATCCACAAGGTTCCTCTTGCGTGGACTACTTTGGGGTTCCTGGACCCACCCCCATTGTTGTAGTTTAAGGTGTTATGCCAAAGGGGTTATGTTCCAGTTGAGTGGAGAGGGACGTACCCTTTTCTGAAACTTGCAATATAGTGTTTTCAATGTGGTGTGTTTTTTATCTTGCTTAATTAGGTGTGGTTTTCTCGAACAACATTTGGTAACCTGCAAGAAACACGTGTATTAGAGGTTTTCTGACTTTTGTTTTGAGTCCTTCATTCTTTGACAAGTGTTTGTTGGTCCTATATGATGATGATTAGTAGTTCTCCATTAAAAAGAGAAGGCATCATTTCTGTTTCTCCAGATCATCCAAGGACGCAAGAGAAGAGCATATGTGATGTCTTCACAAATCTCAAAAGATAACCGAATGGAACAACACTTTAATTCAATAAATGCCAAATTGACCAATTCTAACTAAAATGCTCTTAACAATCTTAAAGTAGCAAAAGGTTTTAAGAATCATTTCTAATTCCCAAGATCACCCCAAGGGACGTGAGGGAAGAGCATACATGATCTCAATCTCGTTAGTAAACAATGTAAAATACTATCTAATCAAATACAAACATGTAAAAATAGACTTGCAAAGATAAATAAATGATTAGATAAACTTGTAAGAACGTTAGCACGTAAACCCTTTAAATCCCAAAAAAAAATGCAAAAGGATGCCTGCACCCCTTTTTATGTGCCTGCGCACAGGTTAGGGCGTATGTGCCACCAAAGGCTATTTTTCAGCACACAGTGTACATGCGCCACCCGAGAGATGTGTGCACCCCTAAAATAATGCATGTGCTCCTAAAAAAGTGTCTATGCCACTCAGGATTTTTTTAGATCAATTAAATGCCTACACCACCTGAGAGGTGTATGTGCCACGAAAACATCATATGCGCTATTTCAGAAAAATAGAAAAAACAGATGGAATAACCGTATTACCAGAAAAATATACCTACGCCACTAAAATCGCATGTGTGCCCTTGGTTAGGGCATGTGTGCCATTCTGACAAGTTTCAGACTGTAGTGAAGGTACAGTATGAAATGACATGTGCGCCCAGGTTAGTGCACCTACATGCGGGTTAGGGTGGATGCGCCAGGGTTAGTGCGCATGCGCCGTGGGTTACAAACTAATTGATAGATTTGAACAAAGACGCTTGCACCACTAGAGAGATGTGTGTGCCCCTAAAATCATATCTCGCACCCCAAAAATCACATCTTGCACTCTTAAAATTTTCCCTACACTAGACTTGTAACCACAAAGTATGGAAAAAAATGTAGAAAACTTCACAATACTCTAAATTTTGACAAGTTAGTTCAAAAATGGCAATGACCCATTAAAATTATGGCTATGAACATGAAGTTACACATATCAAATGAGAAAAAACTCCAAAAAATGGAAATTAATTACTAAATGTGCATATCAAAAGTTAGCCAAAATAATGAAATTTAAACTAAAATGCCATGGGACTAAGGGTCCCACCGGGCATGCCAAATGTGTGCATGGTTTTGTGCTTTTTAGCTAAGTTAGATGAATGAGAACTAACACCTAAATAGTTCTATAACAAAGCTAATGAAAAATCTAAACACCATCAAAGATGAGAGCTAAACAAGATTAATACCTAGCATAATGCATTAACTTTGAATTAAAAATGCTAAAGTATTTAAATCTCTACTTCTCTAGATTGCCAATAAACAAGTAAATGGACCTAAATAAGCTCCATGGCAATCAATATTTGGTTTTCCTTGATATATCTAAGAATCTAGGAATGGGGGCTTATCAAATTTGGGCTACAAGACCCTTTTGACACCTCTCGTATGACCCAAGCACTTTAGGCTAGAAATAGGAAGCTTAGCTCCTCAAGATGATGGACTCTCAAGAGAACAAAAGCAAGCTTTAGTCTATTTTGCTATATGCTTTGCAAATGCTTTCTCAAAGAGTTTAGGTGTAAGTAAAAAGTTAGGTGGAGGGCTCTTTATATAGCCCAAAGGATAAAGGATCCAACACATCCTCATCAATGTGGGATAAAGGTAAAACATGATTAGGAATGGATAAGATTGCTTTATTAAAGGTAATCTTCTTTTAGAAGGGTTTAATGCATGTTTAGCAAGTCATGGGAGTTGGGGGTGTTTTAATTTATCAAAGGTGATTAACTAATAGGTAGGTGTTGTTAGTAGTGTAAATCAATCAAGCACCCTAGATGTTGATCAGATTTCTAGTTTGACATTTTGGACATCCAGTGTGATTTCACAACATTAAATCTCTTCCCCAAGTGTGGGACTTGTAAAAATGGGAAAAGAATCTCCAGGTTAGAGGCTAGTTCCTCAACTCCTAATCAGTGTATTACTTGCAAGTTGCAAAGGGTTTTAAACTCAAAATCTTACTCTAAATTCCAAGGGGACAGAGATAGAGAATGCAAAAAAAACTGAAACTAATGCTAATAAGGTGATGCACCAAAGGAGTGGTTAGCATTTTTTACTTCTGAAAATTGACACAGATCATAGAAATGCAACAAACATCATGCAAAAACTAATAAAATGTAATGAAAGGTCATAAATGAAGCAAACAACACAAACAGAGGATTGAAACTCATTCACAGAGCTTGCATTGTCATTTCCAATATCAAAAATACATGCATTACAACATCAAGAGAGGTAGAAAACATGTTAGTCTTGGAAGAGGTCTGATATTCCATAAAATCACTTTTCAAGGTGAAGGAGGGAGCGCAAAATAAAAAATGTCTAACCTCCTAAAAATGAGCCAAAACTGGTTTTTACAATGCCAAAGAAGAGCCCGGAGAGAAAAACACAGGAAAACATGAGAAAACTTTCAACCACCGACCAAATTCATAATAAATAGCATGGGTATCCTTACAGGTCCATTCCTGACATTTTCACCATCTTTGGGAGAGAATGCGAGCCATGCTGCATTAAAAATGGTGGTTGAAATGTCATTTTTGTTCATTACCACGTGCCAGAGGAGTTTTTCAATTTTCTCTCTCCAAAATCCATCAAAATACAAAATTTATCCTAGAATATTGTAGATAATTTCACCATCTTTTTGTTGATATAAAGAACACGAAAAACTAAGCTCTGGATCGAAAGTTATGGTCGTTTGAAAATTTAGGGCAAAACAGGGCCAAAACGGGTTGGCGGGCCAAAATTTGAAATTTCCCACTTTTTGCATTTGGGAAAATTTCCCCAAAAATCTCCGTGCCCCACTGATCCGGTGCCACGTGGCACGTTTTGATTGGATGTGGGCCTTCCTGCTTCATTTTCCATTGTTTTGGCCTTTGGAAAATTTTCCAAAAAATCTCCGTAGCCGGATGACCTGAGGACACATGGCATGATATGATTCACCGCGGGCATCTTCTCTTAAATTTTCCATCGCTTTTTTGACCATTTTCCCTGAGTTGGACATGTGGCAGAACCCTATTGGATGTGGGCTTTTCCTTTGAATTTTTCCCTGTGGGCTTGTCTTGCATTTTTTTGCCACCACTGGACACGTGGCAAGATCCCATTGGCTCGCGTTTAGGGGGCGGACTTTTCCTTTGAAATTTTCCCTTGATTTTGCTTTGGGAAAAATCTCCCAATTTCTCCCTCGCTCCGGTTGAAGACACATGGTGGGTTTTCATTCATCACAGGACTTGGGGAAAAAATTTAACTTTGTGCCTCGCCATCACTTTTTTGCCAAATTTCCAATCTTTCCTCCACCCTCCGCCACTCCCTTGGCCTAAGGACACATGGCGTAGTGTGATTGGGTGCGGGCCTTTCCTGGAGATTTTTCCATGGCACCAACACTTAGTCAAATTTTCTATTTTACCTCCACCCTCCACCACTCCTTTCCTCTAGAGACACGTGGCACAATGTGATTGGATGTGGGCCTGGCGTCAAAAATTTTGCTTGTATCAACCCTTAGGAAAATTTTCTAATTTCTTCCCCTTGGACACGTGGCAACATCCAATTCGTCGGTGGGCCTTCGGGGTGAAATATTCCTTTTGAAAAATTTTGCCAAACACTTGGTAAAAATTCCAAGTTTTCCTCCACCTTCCACCCTCCTAAGGACACGTGGCCTCATCTTATTGGCTCGGGCTTTTAGGGAAAATTTCCCACAAAATCTCCACCAAGCCATAACTTCAAAAATACATGGAGTTAGGAGGAAAACTTTACCTTTCTGGAAAGTTGAAAAAAATCTCTATCCAATGGTGCCATTTCCAAAAGGTCTTGAGTTCCTGAAAAGAAAAAAATTATGATTGAGGCACAAGAGAGGGAAGAATGAAGGGAGTTAGCCACAAAATGTGCAAGGGGAACATTTTGGATAACAATTTTGGTGACTCAAAGGGGTCATCTACCTGCTGGATGAAGTTACCAGTTGCCTGAAACAATCCATTGGGCATGGAGTCATTAAATTCTCTACTTAGTACCCCAATTGATTAGAGAACTGCAAGGAGGAAGATGGAGGATGAAACACCATCTGATTGGAGCAAGGCCTGCAAAACACATTTCCTGGAACAACAAGCTTGTGCCAAAGCACTTAGGGAAAGCAAAGCTAATCTATAGCAAAACAATGTGCATAAGCACTTGGAGGAATGAAAACCTAACTAATATGTACAAGGTGGAGAATTTTCTTCAGTAGCAATGCTTGAGATGGATTCCATTGACTGGAATCTACAATTCTTCATCATCCAATGTAAACATTGGAAGGCATTGTTGTCCTTACACTTTGTGACCATGTATGGGCCACTCTAAATGGCATCAAATTTTGAATGCCTCCCCAGTTTTTCTCTGTCTGCATCCCATTTTAACACTAGATCTCCAACTTGGAAAGATCTATCCTTGGCCTTTCTATCAAAGGTCTTCTTTATCAAAGCTTGATCCTTCTCCATTGCTTGGGATGCCTGATTTCTAATTTCTTGGAGCTCCATCAATTCTGCATATCTAACCTCCATGGGCTCAAAATCCAACAACTCCAATTGTTTCATGAGTTCCAATGTTGGCAACTCAAGTGACATGGGAAAAATTGCCTCTCTTCCATAAACAAGCTTGAATGGAGAATTACCTGTAGATCTCTTGGGAGTTATCCTATCAGCCCATAAGGCTGATTTCAACTTAGTATGCCAAGACCTCTGATTTTCATCAAGAGTCCTCCTAATGATCCTTAATAAGTTCTTGTTTGTAGATTTAGCTTGGCCATTACCCTGAGGGTAATAATTTGATGAATTTCTTAGGTATATCCCATTCTTGACAGCCCATTCAATTACCTTGGACCCAATGAATGCCAATGCATTATCTGATATTATTGTAGTAGGTATGCCAAATCTGGTTGCTATTCCCTCATAGAAGTCCAGGATGCTAGATTCATTTGCTTCCTTGAGTGCTACTGCTTCAGTCCATTTGGTGAAGTAATCTATTGTTGTTAGAATCCATTTGTGTCCTTGGCTTGAATTTGGATTAATGACTCCAATGAAGTCCAAACCCCATTGCATGAATGGTTGGTCAACTGAAATTGGATGTAATGGAAGGGAAGCTAGCCTCTCCTTACCCGTGAAGAATGCACAATTCTTGCACCTCTTGATCCATGCATAACAATCACTGAAAATCTTGGGCCAATAATAGCCATCCCTCATGATATTTAGAGCTATCACTCTCGGTGCAAAATGACCACCAGCTGATCCACCATGGAACTCTTCCAACACCTTGTGAATCTGATTTGTACCAATGCATCTCAGCAGCACTCCATTCACATCCCTTTTGAACAAAACACCATCAACAAGGGCATATGGGACAGCCTGCAATCTAAAGTGTCTTCTTTTGGTCTTGTTCATCTCTGGAGGGCATAGAATTGTTCTTAGGAAGTGCATTATGTCTTGGGTCCAGCAAGGAGTGAGGACACCATCATTTTCCTTTTGAGTGTTTCCTTGCTCATGGCTATCTTGCAACGCCAAAACAACCTCTTTCTCATTACATGCTTCCTTGTGTTTATTCAAGACCAGCTTCTCACACAATCCTTTTCCTCTGACCAACTTGGTGAATTTGATCTCAATGTCATACTCCATGACACGAGTAATCCAACCTACTCTTTTTCATTCAAGTCTTTGAGGAGGAAGTCTTTAACTCCCACATGAGAAACCAGCAATTGATCCTTGTTGTTTGAAACTAGATGCTTGAATTTCTTCAAGCTCTGATTCTATGCAAGAAAATGCTTCTCAATGAAAGAATACCTCACCTCATAGTCCTCCGAGATTTGGCTAAAGAAAGCAATTGGCTACTCATCATTATCTTTTTCTTCTGTGTACCAAAATTGCAGAAATAGTATCATCACCCCCAAATGCATAGAGGATGAAATCCTTGGAGAAATATGGGTTAATGAGAGTTGGGGCTTGTGAGATGGCTTCTTTGATTGCTCCAAAAATTTCTTTGCCCTCTGCTATCCATTTGAAAGCTATGATTTTCTTTAACATCTTGGTGATAGGCTTGACTAGGGCTGCAAAATTTGGGACAAACCTCTGGACAAAATTTATTCTCCCCAAGAAACTTTGAAGGGCCTTCTTATGGCTTGGTAATGGTAGTGCTCTTATGGTTTCAACTCTTTCTGGATCAATTGCTAATCCTTCTTTGGAGACAATGTGGCCAAGGAGCTTTCCTTCATGGGCTAGAAAAATACACTTTTTAGGATTCAATAATACTCCAAATCTTCTGCACCTTTATAACACTTGTCTCAAATAAAAGAGATTGTCTGCTACATTTTTTGAAAAAATAGTGATATCATCAAGATATATCAGCACCATGTTGTTAATCAAATCCTTGAATGTCATGTCCATTGCTCTTTGGAAATTAGCTCTAGCGTTGGACATAGCCCAAATGGCATTTTCCTATATGCATAAGTTCCCCATTTGGTTGTAAAGGCTATCTTGAACTGATCCTCTTCTTTCACCATAATCTGATTGTACCCCGAATAGCCATCAAGTAATGAAAACCTTTCAAAACCAGCAACAACTTGCAAAATCTACTCCATAGAAGGAAGTGGATAATGATCCTTGAGAGATGCTCTATTCAAATCTCTGAAGTCAACACAATCTAATTTCTCCGCTCTTCTTTCTAACTGAACCAAGTTGGCCACCCAACTAGAATGCTTGATAGGTAATATGATACTTGACTCTATCAACTTATTCAATTATTTTCTCATGAGAGGCTCCATGTGTGGATTGACTGGCCTTTGTTTTTTCTTGATGGGTTTAGTACTTGGATCCAATTCAATGGTGTGTTGAGCTAACTCAGGATTGAAACCTTTCAAATCTTCATAGCTCCAAGCAAACACATCAGGGAATTCTTGAAAAAGTTGTATGAACTCATACCTTTCTTGCTTAGTTGTCACTTTACTAACTTGGAGTGATTTTCCTTCTTCCACCAAGATGGACACTGAATCTTCTCCCTTGACTTGGATGTTTTCTTTCTCCTTCCTAAACTGATCATTAGGATTGAAAATGGACTCCAAAGTAATAAGTCCCTTTGGTAGTTTGTTGGTTCTTAGCTATACCACTTGGTCACCATACTGCTGTTCCAAATTTTCCTGATTTTTAGCTGAGAACTTAGCCTCTTCTTGCAAGAAATGGATGATTTATTGATCACATTCAAACACTTGCCAACTCACACTGTTGTCTAGCACTGAAGGCCTTACAATCACATGAATGTTTGGTTGTACCTTGTCTTTTTGGATGCTTTCAACAACATCAAAGGCTGCTCCAACTGCTGCAAGCCTATCAGCAGCTTGGTTCTCTTTTCTAGGAATGGATTTGATGCCAAAACCCTCAAAATATTCAATGAGGTCCCACACCCTATTTTTGTAGCACTTGAGCAGATCATTCTTGGCAGCATGCTGCCCCTTAACTTGGTTAACAATCAACTCATTGTCACCAAAGACTTGCAAGTTATTTATTCCTCTCTTGATTGACCAATGTAATCCTTGTATCAAAGCTTCATATTCAGCAGTGTTATTAGAGCATGCAAACTAAAATCTAAAAGCTGAATAATACTTAACTCCTTGAGGTGAAACAAGCATAGCTCCCCCTCCTGCACCTTGTCTACTCCTTGATCCATTAAAAAACAACTTCCATACCTCATTGTCATCCTTGTGGTCTGGCTTGGTGATGTTAGGGATAGGCTGATTTTCTTCATGCATGCAATAGACTCCTAACTCAGATTCTTCTATTTCTTGATAAGGATCAAAAGCATGCACCTTGCTTGCCCATTCATCAAGTCAAAGATCTAGGATACTTCCACTTTGGTGTCAGCTTCATTAGTGCTTGGATAATCTTCTTGATCAAATGCTAAACAATTGGTATTGATTTGGCTTGGAGTGTGAGGCTCAATGTGAAAGTTTGCAATAGGCTCAGATTTGATTGTGGCTTTAGTTCCATATCTTGTTCTAAACAACATGTGTGACCAATCAGTAGATAAGTACCCTCCAATCTTGGCTATTAAATCCCTTGACAAACATAGGGCAAAGAGTGGTGGAAGATCTATTACTGAGACATCTTGTAAAATAACAACATTGGGGAATGCATGAAAAGTAAGACTCAAATTTTTAATCACTCCTACTGACTATTATTACTTACTTGTCCCATACAATTGCACTACCCCTTTGGATATGAATTCATTGAATCCCCAACTGATCGCTATTTTCTTGGGCATCAATCATACTTGCCCGTCAATCATGCAGTTGTGTACTAAATGGTTTCAATGATCAATGAAACATAGAATGGAGGGGGATTCAAAATTTTACCTTGTTGTCTTCCATGATTCCTCTCAGGCTGGGCAGCATTTGTGAGTACCTTCTCTTGCATTTGGACCCACTAATTTGAAGTTGACCAGTCCTTCATGGCAGCTTGTAGCAAATCTCTTTGACCTGGGATGGATAGTGATTCCCACATTGATATGTTTATATTTTTCTTCTTCATCGATCAATTATGTTGAATGGAGATGAAGCATATCTCTATTGTCCTTGGCCTGCACATTCATTCCTTGCACATGGGCAGCAACAACTAGCATTTGAGTTGGCCTAGGAGTTGTTTTAGGCAGTCCTTGCGTGTTTGGAACTGCATTTTGTTTTCCAATAATTTGTGGAGTAGTAGAAGGTTGTGGATTACTTGGAGCCAATGGTTGTTCTTCACCCAAATTTCTCCTTTTTGACCTTGTGTTGGCTGCAACACTTTGGGAGATTGTTTGATTCATGCCACAAAAATATTCTACCTGCCAGTTTACAAGTGTGGTATCATTTGGAGCTGATTGTTGCTGGAATGTTTCTTGTTGTTGGTTATTTCCTTAACTCCCTTCACCCTCCACACTAGTAGTTGTCACCATTAATGCTTGATTTAAGGCACCATTGAAGCACATAGACTAGTTGTGAGGTTCATTGCATGGGAAACACCAATCATACTCTTGAGCTATGTTGTTTTGCACTGGCACTATTGCTTTAGAGGTAGATGTAGCATTGGGATTATAGGGCTGAAATGGTCTATTGGTAGGAGGTCTTGCTTGATTTTGATTTGTAATTGGATTGGGTGGTCTTTGAGGCTGGTATGGCTTCCTGTTAGGCTAAGCTTGAGGCTGGAAAGAAGGTCTAAAACCTTGGGCTTGCTTTACCTCTTGAGTGTAACCAGCTCATTTCCTAAATTTTGCAATTGCTTCATGACTTCTTGAAGTTCATTTGAGGTACTAGAAGATGAAGTAGAAGATTCACTTGAATTCTAATTTCTAGGAGTGGGAATAGGAGCTAAAATAGGCACTTGACTAATACTTGGGCTCTCTAAACTTGGATACAATGGAATTGGAGGCCTAGGAGCTAGCTTGTCACTTAAATCAAACAATTTTTAGCTCTAATGGCAATGTTATAAGAAACAAGGATAGTTGTGTCTCCCATGGATTGAATTAACATAGAAATATCAGAATTTAGAGCTTTAAGGTAATATAGAAAAGCACCTTCTACTGTTGGCCTTACTGCCACTAGAATTCTCTCCCAAGTCATTTGAAACCTGAAGTTGAAGTCATTCAGCTGCTCATTGGGAGCTCTCTTGATGGTTGTCAACTGTTCCAAAAGGGACAAGTTATCTCCCTTTTCTCCAAACTACTCATGGAGGGCTATACATAGCTGGTTCCAATTTTGGATAGAACTTGAAGTAAGACTCCTAAACCATTGCAAAGCCTTCCCTTTGAATGAAGATGCTAGTATTTTGACAAAGAACTGCATCTCATTAATCTCATGGATTGCACAAATATTAGAAATATCCTTGACATGATCACCAAGAGTGGTCTGATTCTCTCCAGTAAAGTATGGAATGTTCTTGATCTGCTGCAAATTGGGATTAGATTTTATGCATTAAGAGCAAGTGGGATGCTACCAGTGAAATTGACATAGGGGTTGTTTGTGCCATTCTGATTAGCCTTATAACCCTTATTGATTGAACGAAAGGCCTACCAGTGGAGGAGTTGATAGAGTCCTGATTGGTGGAGATGGATACCTTTGAATTCTCCTCCCTCTTTGTCTTCTTCTTGGATATGATTGCAAATATTTAAACAACACCTCTTCTTCTCCAACTCTTGACCTTGTGGTGATTCTTCTCATGAGTTTTCAGGTCTGCACTACTAAAACCAACTAATTCTTCTTCCTTGGAGTCATTAGATGTGCAATTTAGGGCTCTTTTAAGCAAGAAACTTGCAACAAATGCACATCAATTTTGTTGCAATGAAGATGAAGACCTCTAAGGTCCCACCGAGTGCCAAAATTGTTAGTGCAAATCAGCAGCACCCCTGGATGTTGATTAGATTTCTAGTTTGACATTTTGGACATCCAGTGTGATTGCACAACATTGAATCTCTTCCCCAAGTGTGGGACTTGTAAAAATGGGAAAATAATCTCCAGGTTAGAGGCTAGTTCCTTAACTCCTCTAATCAGGTGTATTACTTGTAAGTTGCAGAGGTTTTAAACTCAAAATCTTACTCTAAATTCCAAGGGGACAGAGATAGAGAATGCAAAAACTAAAACTAATGCTAATAAGGTGATGCACCAAAGGAGTGGTTAGCATTTTTACTTCTATAAATTGACACAGATCATAGAAATGCAACAAACATCATGCACAAAACTGATAAAATGTAATGAAAGGTCATAAATGAAGAAAACAACACAAATAGAGGATTGAAACTCATTCACAGAGCTTGCATTGTCATTTCCAATATCAAAAATACATGCATTACAACATCAGAGAGGTAGAAAACATGTTACAGTCTTGGAAGAGGTTTGATATTCCACAAAATCACTTTTCAAGGTGAAGGAGGGAGCCTGCAAAACATAAAAATGTCCAACCTCCTCAAAAATGAGCCAAATCTGGTTTTTACAATGCCAAAAATGAGCCTAGGAGAGAGAACACAGGAAAACATGAGAAAACTTTCAACCACTAACCAAATTCATAATAAATAGCATGGGTATCCTTACAAGTCCATTCCCTGACATTTTTCACCATGTTGGGAGAGAATGCGAGCCATGCTGCATTAAAAATGGTGGTTGAAATGTCATTTTTGTTCATTACCATGTGCTAGAGGAGTTTTTCAATTTTATCTCTCCAAAATCCATCAAAATACAAAATTGAGCCCGGAATCTTGTAGATAATTTCACCATCTTTTTGTTGATATAAAGAACGTGAAAAACCGAGCTCTGGATCGAAAGTTATGGTCATTTAAAAATTTAGGGCAAAACAGGGCCAAAACAGGTTGGCGGGCCAAAAATTTGAATTTTTCCACTTTTTGCATTTGGGAAAATTTCCCCAAAAATCTCCATGCCCCACTGATCTGGTGCCACGTGGCACATTCTGGATTAGATGCAAGCCTTCCCGCTTCATTTTCCATCATTTTGGCCTTTGGAAAATTTTCAAAAAAATCTCCGTCGACAAGATGACTGAGGCCACGTGGCATGATATGATTCGCCACAGAATTTTCTCGTAAATTTTCCATCACTTTTGACCATTTTCCCTGGGTTAGACACGTGGCGTAACCCTATTGGTTGCGGGCTTTTCCCTTTGAATTTTTCCTGAGGGACATGTGGCAAGATCCCATTGCTGCATTTTTTTTTTGAAACCACTTGGACATGTGGCAAGATCCCATTGCTCGGGTTTGAGGATAGATTTTTCTTTTGAAATTTTCCCTTGATTTTGCTTGGGAAAATCTCCCAATTTCTCCCGTGCTCTGCCGGTTGAAGACACGTGGCGGTGGTGATTAATTAACGAAAGGTCGTTAATTAGGTTGTTAGCTAGATAGGTGACTTAATCAATTAGCATATGCTAATTGATTAATGACAACAAGAGGGAATATGAACACTTTTGACGATAAGTTGTCAATTTGTGAGAAAGGGGATAATTAGCACAATTTAAGTATTTAAATTGCTTAGGTGTAATTATAGGTGTCTATACCCATTTCCCCATTACATCCTTACTAGAATCATTTACCCATTTTCATCCCATAGCTTCTGCAGTAATTCGGAAGAGCTCTACTACCTCACTTCTATTTTTGTTCTTTGCAAGGGTGCACATATAAATAGGCATCCGAGTTCTAAAAACTTCTTTACAGCCTCGAGATCTGGCCCCAAGTGTCAAGGTGTGGGTTGCCTCTAGGCGCATGTCTCTCCAAGCCATGATTAACTTTTTGGATCTTTCTATTGCAAGGTATATTCCTTCCAGGACACCCCGTCCGCCAAACTAGAACCTTATCCAAATGGAACACGTTCTTCATGTGTTCGATCAACGAGTCAAAAATGGCTAAGTCCCAAATTGTACTTTCTACCTTACACGCTTAGACTTCCGTGCTTCATTGGTTCCATGCACATTTATGCATCTTTAAGATTTGAAAGCTATATTAGGGGACCAGCGGTGACCTTTAAATGCAAACAATACTCCAACTATCTTTCTCTCTCCATCTTACCTCTGATATCCCCCATAACGGAAAACGTGCCTTCCTTAAAAGGGTCTCGTGTTACGTCATCATGGGGGCCTCCTCTATAAGTGTGTCTTTGATGGTATTCTCTTACATTGCCTCATGAGTTTTGAAATTCCTTATACCATTAAGGAAGTTCATGACAGCATATGTGAAGGTCACTTCGAGTGGCCTTACTTTGTTCTAAGCGTATCCTTCACCTCGGCTATTCTTGGTGACACTTAACTATGATTTTTGTGACTACGTCAAACATTGTGTAAAATTCCAACAACATTCCAATCTTCATCATACACCCATTCATGTCTTACAAGTCACCCAAGACATTTGTCCCTTCTCTCAATGGGGTTTGGATCTTATCGGAGAAATCAATCCTCATTCTTCCAAATGCCATCAATGGATCATCACTACTACCGAATACTATACAAAATGGGTGGAAGCCATACCACTCATTTCCATAAAAGCTGAGAAAATATGTGAGTTCATTAACCACCACATCATTTGTTGCTTTGGTGTTCCTCATCACCTCATCACTGATAATGGAAAACAATTCAAAAACAAAACATTGCAAAAAATTTGTGACGCCTTTGGCATTCATCTTAGTTTCTCATCACCTTATTACCCACAAACCAATGGCCAAGCTGAATCCACTAACAAAACCTTAAACAAAATTCTTATGAAAGTGGTTATGATACTAGAAAGTATTGGCATACGCACATTCCATTTTCCCTATGGGCATACCACACTAGTATTCACACTTCCACTATGGCCACACCATTTTCTCTGGTCTACAGTATAGAGGAAGTCTTGCCTCTTGAAGTCTAGATCCCCTCACTCCACATTTCTCTCCATGACATGCTCAATGATGATGACTTTCGTCGGAACCATTTCACACAACTAGAGTTACTAGACGAACAACATCTTAATGCTCTAGATCACCTTCAAGTTTACCAAAAATGTATCAAACGTGCCTATGACAAACATGTCCATGAACAAACCTTCCAAGTTGGTGACCTTGTCCTAAAAGAAAATCAACACATAACCAAAGTAGAAAAAGTAAACGGGGAAAATTTTCTCCTAATTTTCTTGGACCATACATCGTGACTCATACCTATGGATCAGGTGCTTATCGTTTATCTTCACTCGATGGTAAACTCGAACCTGAGCCCCTTAACACCTTGCATCTTCGACCATTCTATTGTTGACTTATAGTCCTACCTCACCTTTTGTCTCTTTCCATGCTCATCCCTTGAGCATTATTCACTTCATACACCTCACTAACAATTAAACAAGAATCATGTGAGTTCCCGTCACTTGTTATCTTCTCTATAATATGTGTACCATGACATTGCACATAGCACCGATTCTCATGGATACTTTTTGTCTACCTTTAGATGATATCCCATGGTCATTCCACCTTGCCTTTTTAGCAAGAGTCCTATTCTCCACCTTGGTCTTGTCCATGGCTTCAAATACCTCACATAGGACCAAACTCCTTGAGTCAAACTTCTAATAAAAAGATGACTCCCTCAAAATGACATCTTCCTCTCGATAACTGCTGCTATAAATAGACTACTCCCTTAAAGGAAAACTATGTAAAGCTCTTAAAAATGAGAGAAACCGAAGCTTCCCGCATCGATCAACTTCACGAAGACCTCAAGGAGTTAAATTTTATTCATCCCATATAGACTTCCCGCATCGATTAGTCTATTTCAACTATAAGTCAAAACAACAACCTTTTGTCATGGACTTGCCCATTGTGACCTAGGTCCTCTTGCCCAAAGCACATGTTACCTATACCATATAAAAATTACCTACCTTTCACCCTTTTTACCATTCCCACTCCCATTTCCTATTGCCTCAAGGGACTTCTTGGAACTTAGACATTTGGTGATCATGTGACTACTTTTCACCATAGAACAATCAATCATGCAATGTCTTTAGGGTCTTACATTCATCACCTCTTTCAAGGTGTGATTTACTCGGTATGATCCTACCCAATCTGGTGGCTTTCTTGCCCCCTCTTATCTTTTGAACCGTATTTGTTTACATTTTGATTACCTTATACAGGACTTGGTCCTTGACACTTAATTTTGGGGTAATCTTCTTCTTTTTTCACAATCGACATCACCTACATCACTTTACCTATAATCCACCCACACCTAATAGATCCAAAACCCACACCATGCCTAAAACCTACTAACTCATTTTCATACCTCCTCATATTCTTCCCTAGCTTATGGGAGAACTACATCAGCCTGAGGTCCCTTTTTTCTGGGACTATGTAGGTAGCACTCCAAGGGCATGGGGCCCTTGGAGGTTAGCTTGGCCATCCTCTACCTTAAATAATTCATCTTCCATGTGCCTCACATTACATCACACCTAACTTAGTTTCCCTTTTATACCCAAAATTGGAAATTCAACCACATACATAATGAGTTGTTTCATATTTTAAACATTATCACAACATACATTTATTACGCCTACCATTTCTCTACCATCATCATGCATGTATTATAACACATCTCACATATGACCCATATTATCATTCATTGCATGAAATAATGACTCACAACTTCACCTACTTTCAACTCCATCATGCCTAAACAAACTTGACTCAACCATGCATATAACCTAACTCAATCCATGCCCATAACTTGACTCGGTCCATGCCTATAACCCGACTCGATCCATGCTTATAACCTGACTTGATCCATACCTAAACAAACCCGACTCATCCATGCCTAAACCAACCTAACTCGATCCATGCCTATAACTCGACTCAACCATGCCTACGCCGACTTGACTCGATCCATGCCTCAATTAACATGACTCGATCCATGCCTATACCAATCTGACTCCATCATGCCTAACTCACCTAATTTCCATCCATATCAAAACAACAAATCAAAATCTCATAAACACATCAACAAATCAAATAATAGCATGTATCTCATCATATAAATAAATGTGTATCTCAAATATACATGGCTATCTCATCATGTCCATCATCTCAAAATCGTCGGCATGCAGGCTAATATACAATACAAAATGTCATCGGCACGTAGGCCAGTCTCATATATACAATAAAATAATGAATCAATACAAAATCTCTTCGACATGCAGGCGGTATATGCTCAAAATATAAAAATCACTCATACATCCTCACTATCTCTTAGCACACAAGCTGGTATATAATCACAAAATAACTATCATACATAAAAATCAAGTGACCACATATCAGGCATCTTAGCGGATGTCCTCCATCTCTGTATCACCTGTACCCTTGGCCTCCTAGGTCCCTACTAGCACCTCACCTAGAGCTGGTCTCTGTGTGCTGGTAGCCTCTACCTGATCAAGCCTCAAAGCTCACTAACCCCATGTTCTCTCCACACTGTGAGTTTGGGATCTCATCCTCTCACTGAATGCCTGCTATGCCTGGTACTCAGCATAGGATATGAATTCTATCTCAGCCACCATCAGTTGGTCTTGATAGTATCTAGCCTTACCTAGGGCATCATGTAACCTAGATACGTGCAGCCTTTGTCAGTGGTCGTCCCATAGGTCTCACCGTATACCTATCCTATAGGACCCTATCCCACTCCTACCTATGAATGGCGGGACCTAGTCTTGGTGCCTATGATGGTGGTGCCTGTGGTGGTGCCCCCTACCTTTGTGCCTATATCTGAGCTCGTAAGACCCCACTTGTACCTAGGTTGTGTGGCCAGGGCCTTGAAAACCTATCACCAATGCCATAAGGCTGCCACACGACCATTCCCCTCCTCTCCATCTCTATATCCTCCACCCGACCATCTAAGCCTCAAACTGGCCACCTGTATGCATAGCTCTGCTAACTCCACCTCTGAGCCCTCCAATTGTGTCTGCGGTATACCAGCCACTTGCCCCTGTAGGGCATCTCTCTGCACCATGATGGTGGCTAGATTCGGCCACCCGGTCTAGGTGGTATGGCTAGTAAGTGGGCCACCCACCACTATTTGTACCTATTTGTACACCCAACGTTATCTATCCACTGGTCCACTGCTACTCCTCCTACCCAAGGGAAATATAGGCTATGGTAGAGGTAGGGGCCTCTAGAGGTAAGAAATATCCGGTGTGATTGCATAACATTGAATCCTTTCTCCAAGTGTGGGACTTGAAGAGTGAAAAGGAATCTCCGGAGAAAAATCCAGGCTGGTTCTATTCCTCTGTTCGGTGCACACGAAATATGCGAGGGTTTCCTCAAAATCTAATCTAATCTGCCAAGGAGACAAGGTAAGAAGATGCATAAACTAAATCTAAGCTAATAGAGGTGATGCAGGAATGAAGAACATATGCTTTGCCACATTAAACACAGACCATGTAGATATAACACAACATCATGCACAGATAGCAAAAATGCAATGAAAGATCAAGAATGACAGTAATAAATATGTAAGAGGGTTTAAAAGCAACCACAGACACATATATATTGCTCAAGGATCGATTCAATACATTGCAATAGCCAGAAGGCAAAAATGGTGTTACAGTCTATATGGGAGGTTTGAAAACTCCACGAATTCTCTTGCAAGCAGGAGAGAAGGGAGGGGTCGCAAAACAGAAATGTCCAACGTTAGAAAGAAACCCCTCCTTACAATTTATAGGAAGAATGGGAGAGCAAAGAGAGAGGAATTCGAAATCTGCCCCAACCACCTCTAGGTTGCATTTAATTCGTCCATCATGGCAGAAGCGGCGGGTTCTGGCGAAGCGGCGGTTTGCCTAACAGAAGCGGCGGGTTGTTTGCTGCATTAAAGTGGTTGTTGAAGCATTACCTCTGCTTGTTATTCGCGCCAGAGGTGTTTCTTGATTTTCACTCTTCAGACTGCACCAAAACTCGAGATTGATCCCAGAATCGTGTAGAGGATTTCACTAGCTTTCCGTTGATATAAGGAACATGCAAATCCGAGCTCTGGATCAAAAGATACGACGATTTGAAGAAAACAGGCAATAATGGATTTGAAAAGCTTTCCCGCGTACTGCCACTTGGACACCACGTGGCATGCTCTGATTCGCTGAATAATTCTCTCCCCTCTGCTTTTCGGCGGGCTGTCTCTTGAATTTTGACTTTTGGTGCTCTTGGAATATTTTCCACATCTTTTTCACGCCCCGCTACTAGGGATACGTGGCATGCATTGGTTGGTTCACGAACCTGCCGGGTCTTCCTTCACTTTTACCCCTTTTGGCTTAGATTTGGCCAAACCTTCCAACTCCTCCCCGAGCTCCGCACTTCTATGCTCCATTGGACACGTGTCCAATTTCTATTGGCTCGGGCCAGCGCTTCAAATCTTGCCCTTTGACCCTTCGGCTTTTCCTTGATGACGTGGCAATTTCTCAATGGTTCTCGGGCCTGCTGGGTCTTCCGCGTACTTCGCGTCCATTCGTCCCGGATGTCCCAATGTTGCTTGGGACAAAAACCTCCGATCCGCCCGAAATGGGCTTCCTTGTCCCTCATTTGGCGGACACGTGGCACCTTTGATTGGCTTTCGGCTCCTTGGCTTCTTGCGTATTTTTGGGTCTTTTTGTCCGGACGTCCTATTTTGATTTTGGACCTTTTGGGACAATTTCCCGGTTCGGCCGGCGGTTCGGGTATTTCGGCCCGCTTTTGTCCTTGTCCCATTTGCTTTTGGGCTGACTTGTCTCTTTTCGGCCGGTTCGGCGGTTCGGGTATTCGGCCCGCTTGTCCCATTTGCTTTTGGGCTGACTTGTCTCTTTTAGTTCGCCGGTTCGGGTTCGGGTATTCGGCCCGCTTGTCCCATTTGCTTTTGGGCTGACTTGTCTCTTTTCGGCCGGTTCGGCCGGTTCGATATTCGGCCCGCTTGTCCCGACTGCTCCCTCTAGAAGGACTTAGCCAGTTTTTCACTTTTTCCTGGATCAATCCTATTTGCCTTTCTGCAACTTTTCGCACTTTCTCAAAGCTTGCTCCTTCCCTCTTCGGCCTGGGGAGTTTAGAAAGATTCCTGAAGGGACCCTAGAAACCTGATTTTGCTCTGAATCAGTCATTTTTCTTGGGACTTGAATATTCTGATGCATGTTATCAAAATTACCCTTGGGGGTGAATTTTGGATAACAGTTTGGCGACTCAGTGGGGTCATCTGCCTGCTAGATGAAAAGGCCAGTTGCCTGAAGCCATCCATTGGGCATGGAGTTAAGCATTAACCTGAAACAAGCACGATCTTTGCAACTTCCCCTCGTGACACTCTGCGGCTGTGAAAACAACACGAGAGCAGCAAAACACATGTGCCAAAGCACTTAGGGAAAACAAAACTAACCTACAGCAAAACAATGTGCACAAGCACTTGGAGGAAAGAAAATCTAATCTAGTATTTACAGATGTAGTGAACCTCCCTCTAGAAGCAACGCTTGAGATAGATTCCATTTCTTTGGAATCTGCGGTTCTTCACCATCAGTGAGGCCAATTGGAAAGCATTGTTGTTCTTGCACTTTGTGACCATGTATGGGCCACTCCAAATGGCATCAAATTTTGAATGCCTTCCTGGTTTTGCTCTGTCCACATCCCATTTCAATACTAGATCTCCTTCTTGAAAAGATTTATCTTTGGCCTTCCTATCAAAGGTCTTCTTGATCGAAGCCTGATCCTTTTCCATTGCTTGGAATGCCTGATCTCTGATTTCTTGCAGCTCCATCAATTCTGCATACCTCACCTCCATGGGTCCAAACTCTAGCAATTCCAGCTGTTTCATGAGTTCCAACGTTGGCAACTCAAGTGACAGGGGCAAGATTGCCTCTCTTAGTAGAACAAGCCTAAATGGAGAGTTACCTGTGGATCTTTTGGGAGTTATCCTATCTGCCCATAAGGCTGATTTCAGTTTGGTATGCCAAGCCTTCTGATTCTCATCAAGAGTCCTCCTAATGATCCTCAGCAAGTTTTTGTTTGTAGACTCGGCCTGGCCATTACCTTGAGGGTAATAGTTTGATGAAGTGCTCAGGTAGATCCCGTTCTTGACAGCCCACTCAGTAACTTTAGATCCAATGAATGCCAATGCATTATCAGAGACTATTGTAGCAGGCACACCAAATCTGGTAGTTATCCCCTCATAAAAGTCCAAGATGCTAGACTCATTCGCCTCTTTGAGTGCTACTGCTTCTGTCCATCTGGTGAAGTAGTCTGTGGCTGTCAAAATCCATTTGTGCCCTTGGCTCGAATTGGGATTGATGATTCCAATGAAGTCCAAACCCCATTGCATGAATGGCTGGTCAATTGAGATTGGATGTAATGGGAGGGCTGCAAGTCTCTCTTTTCCTGTGAAGAATGCACAATTCTTACATTTCTTGATCCATGCATAGCAATCACTAAAGACTTTAGGCCAATAATAACCAGCCTTCATGATTTTGGTTGTCACTCTTGGTGCAAAATGGCCACCAGGCTGGTCCATCATGAAACTCCTTTAATACCCTTTGAATCGACTGTGTTAATGCATCTCGGCGACACTCCATTGGCGTCCTTCTTGAACAAAACTCCATCAATGATGGTATATGGAATAACCCATGACTTTGAAGTGTCTTCTTCTTGCTTTGCTCATTTCTAGAGGGCACATGCCCGTCTGTAGAAATGTATCATATTACGAGTCAACGGGGAGTGGACACATCATCATTTTCTGTTTTTGATCATTTTGTAATAGCGGGACAGCGTCTTCTTTATCTTACGGGTTGTTTAGTTGTTTGGAAGCGAGCTGCTCACACAAACCTTTGCCTCTTACCAGACTTGGTGATCTTGATCTCAATGTCATACTCCATGACACGGGTGATCCATCCGCCCTTTTCTCATTCAAATCCTTGTTGAGGAGGAAGTCCTTGACCCCGACATGTGAGACCAGCAAGCTGGACCTTGTTGTTTGAGACTAAATGCTTGAACTTCTTCAAGCTCACGATTCTTTACTGACACATGTTTTTCAATAAAAAGTACCTCAATTCCACGATCATTTAGGCTTTGGCTAAAGAAGGCAATTGGTGTTCATCATTATCTTTATTACATTGCACCAAAATGGCGGCGAAATAGTGTCATCACCCCCAAATGCATAGAGGATGAAATCCTTGGAAAAGTCCGGGTTGATGAGAGTGGGTGCACAGGAGATGGCTTCTTTGATTGCTTCAAAACTCTCCTTGCCTTACTGCCGTCCATTTGAAAGCCATGCTTTTTCTTAACATTTTGGTGATGGGCTTGACAAGGGCTGCAAAATTTGGGACAAACCTCAGAACAAAGTTTATCCTTCCCGGGAAACTTTGAAGAGCCTTTTTGTAACTTGCGATGGCGAGAGCTCTTATGGCTTGACCCTTTACGGATCAATTGCTAATCCTTCCTTGGAGACAATATGGCCAAGAAGTTTCCCTTCATGTGCGAAAGATGCACTTCTTAGGATTTAAAGACACTCCAAACTTTCTACACCTCGAAACACTTGCACGAGGTGAAAGAGATGGTCTGCGACATTCTTTGAGAAGACAGGTAATATCATCTAAGTATATCGGTACTATCTTGTTGATCAAGCCTTTGAATGCCATATCCATAGCTCATTTGGAATGTTGCTCACGCGTTCGGCAGTCAAATGGCATCTTCTTGTAGGCATATGTGCCCCATTTGGTTGTGAAGGCTGTCTTGAACTGGTCTTCCTCCTTCACCATAATTTGATTGAAGCCTGAGTATCCATCAAGCAGCGAAAACCTTTACGACCCATTCTGACCTGCAATATTTGCTCCATGGAAGGGAGTGGATAATGGTCCTTGAGAGAGGCTCTATTCAAATCTCTGAAGTCAACACATAGCCTGATCTCTCCACTTTTCTTTACATTTGGAACTAAGTTGGCAACCCAACTAGAATGCTTGATTGGGAATATAATTGCTGACTCAATCAGCTTGTCCAATTCTTTCCTCATGAGAGGCTCCATGTGTGGATTGGTGGTCTCTGTTTACTTTGTGAGGCTTAGTATTTGGATCCAACTCGATGGTATCTTGAGCTAAGTTGGGATTGAAGCCCTTGAGTCTTCATAGCTCCAAGCAAATACGTCGGGGAATTCTTGACAAAGCTGTATGAACTCATATCTCTCTTGCTCGGTTGTCATTTTCCAATTTGCGATGATGCTTGTTCTCTTTTACCAAGATGGATACCGAATCTTCCCTCTTGACTGAATATTTGCTTTCTCCTTTCTAAAGCTGATCATTGGGGTTAAAAATGGACTCCAGGTGACAAGTCCCTTGGGCGCTTATGCATTCTCAATTGTATCACTGGTCACCATATTGTTTTGTTTGACTTCTCTTGATTCTTAGTGAGAACTCGAAACTTCTTCTTCTGACAAAAGTGGATGATTTGCTGGTCATTCTCAAATACTTGCCAATTGACATCGTTATCCGGCCTTTGAAGGCCTCACAATCACGTGGATGTTTGGTGTACCTTGTCTTGTTGAATGTTTTCTACAATGTCAAAGGCTGCCCCTCTTTTGCTGCAAGCTTGTCGGCACTTGATTCTCTTTTAAGGAATGGCCTTGATGCGAAACCCTCAAAATCTTCCATGAGGTCCCACACCTGTTCTTGTAGCATCGAGTAGATCATTTTTGGCGCATCTTTGTCCCTTGACCTGATTTACAATCAGCTCACTCCCCCCAAACACTTGCAAGTTATTTATTTTTCTCTTTATTGCCCAATGCATCCCTTGCACCAAGGCTTCATATTCAGCAGTGTTATTGGAACATGCAAATTGAAATCTAAAAGCTGAATAATACTTTACTCCTTGAGGTGAAATAAGCATGGCTCCACCTCCTGCGCCTTGTCTACTCCTTGATCCATCAAAAAACAGTTGCCATACCTCATTGTCATCCTTGTGGCTTGGCCTGGTGATGTTAGGAATAGGTTGACATTCTTCGTGTATACAATAGGCCCCTAGTTCAGATTCTTCTACTTTTTGATAAGGATCAAAAGCATGCACCTTGCTTGCCCATTCATCAAGAGTCAAATCTGGGATACTTCCAACCTTAGTATCGGCTTCATCTGTGCCAAGGTGATCTTCTTGATCAAATGCTGAGCAATTGGTATTAATATGACTTGGAGTATAGGGCTCAATGTGGAAATCTGCAATAGGTTCTGACCTAATTGTAGCTTTAGTTCCATACCTCGTTCTGAACAGCATGTGTGACCAATCAGCGGACAAATATCCCCCAATCTTGGCAGTAAAGTCCCTTGACAAACAGAGGGCAAAGAGTGGTGGAAGGTCTATGATTGATATATCTTGCAAGACAACAACATTTGGACATGCATGCAAGGTAAGGCTCAAATTTCTAATCACTCCAACTGTTGCTATTGCTGTCCCATCCAGCTGCACTACTCCCTTAGATGTTATCTCATATTGGAGCCCTAACTGATCAGCTATCTGTTTAGGCATTACTGAGCTACTTGCCCCGGAATCTATCATGCAATTATGCACTAGCTGATTTCCAATGATTAACGAAACATAAAAGGGGGCTTCAACATTTTACCTTGTTGTGTTCCATGATTTCCTTCAGGCTGGGCAGCATTTGTAAGCACTTTGTCTTGCCTCTGAACCTGCTGATTCGAAGTTGGCCAGTCCTTCATAGCAGCTTGCAGCAGATCTCTTTGGCACAGGATGGATAGGGATTCCCACATAGATATATTGACGTTTGTCTTCTTCATCTGATCAATGATACTGAATGGTGATGAAGGATCTCTCTGCTGTCCCTTGGTTTGCACATTCGCTCCTTGTATGTGGGCAGCAACAGCTGGCATTTGAGTTGGCCTAGGGGCTGTTCTTGACTGCCCTTGTGCATTAAAGCCCAGGTTTTGCTTGCCAATCATTTGTGGAGCTGTGGAAGGTTGTGGATTGGCTGGGGCTAACGGCTGTTCTTCACCCAAATTTCTCCTTTTTGACCTTGTGTTGGCAGCGACACCTTGAGAAACTACCTGATTCATACCACAGAAATCCTCTGCCTGCCAATTTACCAATGTGGTGTCATTTGGGGCAGGTTGCTGTTGGAATGTTTCTTGTAGTTGGCTGTTTTCTTGACTACTTTCACCCTCCACACCAGCACTTGTTACCATTAAAGCTTGGGTTAAAGCACCATTATAGCACATGGATTGATTATGGGGTTCATTACATGGAAAACACCATTCATACTCTGGGCAATATTGTTTTGTCTTTGGTACTAATGCCTTAGAGCGAGATATGGCATTTGGATTATAGAGTGGAATGGTCTATTGACAGGAGGCCTTGTTTGATTCATATTTGCAGCTGGATTAGGTGGCCTTTGAGGCTGATATGGCTGCCTATTAGGTTGAGCTTGAGGCTGATACGAAGGTCTAAAGGCTTGAGTTTGCTGTCTCTTAAGTGTGACCAGCTCATTACCTAAATTTTGCAGCTGCTTCATGACTTCTTGAAGCTCATTTGGGGCACTTGGAGATGAAGTGGAAGCTTCATTTGAACTCTGATTTCTAGGAGTGGGAGAAGGAGCTACGGCGACAGTGCACGACTAGTACTTGGGCTCTCTAAACTTGGATATAATGGCATTGGAGGCCTAGGAGATAGCTTGCCAGCTTGAATCAGACAATTTTCAGCTCTAATGGCAATATTATAAGCAGCAGGGATAGTTGTGCCTCCCATGGATTGAATCAATATAGAAATATCAGAATTTAAAGCTTTAAGGTAGTATAGAAAAGCACCTTCTGCTGTTGGTCTGACTGCTACTGGAATTCTATCCCAAGATCTTTGAAATCTGAAGTTGAAGTCAGTTAGCTGCTCATTGGAAGCTCTCTTGATGGTTGTCAGCTGCTCCAAAAGAGACAAGTTGTCTCCCTTCTCTCCAAATTGATTATGAAGTGCAACACACAGCTGATTCCAGTTCGTGATAGAAGCAGCTTCAAGGCTCCTAAACCATTGCAATGCTTTCCCCTTGAATGAAGACGCGCGGCGTGATTTGTGACTACTTGCATCTCGTTAATCTCATGGATTGCACAAATGTTAGCAATGTCCTTGACATGATCGCGAGTGGTCGATTTTCTCCGATAAAGTATGGAATGTTCTTGATCTTTGCTCTTTTGGGATTGGATTTTGTGCATTGAGAGCAAGTGGGCTGCTGTGAAGTTGACATAGGGGTTCACTGGTTGCGCCATTCTGATTGGTCTTAAAATCCTTGTATATTGAAAGAAAGGCCGCTCAGGTGGAGGAGTTGAGAGAGTTCATTTTGGTGGAGATGGAGACCTTTGAATCCTTCTTCCTCTTTGCCTTCTTCTTGGAGATAGTTGCAGGTATTCAAACAGCACTTCCTCTTCTCCAGCTCTTGACCTTGTGATTCTTCTCATAAGCTTTTAGGCACATTTGCTTTGGAACCGAGTTGATTCTTCCCGGTGGAGTCGCGGATATGCAAATAATAGCTCTTTTCAAGCAAGAAAATTGCAGCGAGATGCACATCAACCTTGCTGCAATAAAAATGAGACCTCTGGTCCCACAGCAGTGTGCCAAAGCTGTTAGTGCAAAATCACGGCACCCACGGATGTTGATCGATTTCTAGGTTGATCACTAATATCCGGTGTGATTGCATAACATTGAATCCTTTCTCCAAGTGTGGGACTTGAAGAGTGAGAAAGGAATCTCCGGAGAAAAGGCTGTTCTATTCCTCTGTTCGGTGCACACGAAATATGCGAGAGGTTTCCTCAAAATCTAATCTAATCTGCGCGAGGAGACAAGGTAAGAAGATGCATAAACTAAATCTAAGCTAATAGAGGTGATGCAGGAATGAAGAACATATGCTTTGCCACATTAAACACAGACCATGTAGATATAACACAACATCATGCACAGATAGCAAAAATGCAATGAAAGATCAAGAATGACAGTAATAAATATGTAAGAGGGTTTAAAAGCAACCACAGACACATATATATTGCTCAAGGATCGATTCAATACATTGCAATAGCCAGAAGGCAAAAATGGTGTTACAGTCTATATGGGAGGTTTGAAAACTCCACGAATTCTCTTGCAAGCAGGAGAGAAGGGAGGGGGTCATGCAAAGAAATGTCCAACGTTAGAAAGAAACCCCTCCTTACAATTTATAGGAAGAATGGGAGAGCAAAGAGAGAGGAATTCGAAATCTGCCCCAACCACCTCTAGGTTGCATTTAATTCGTCCATCATGGCAGAAGCGGCGGGTTCTGGCGAAGCGGCGGTTTGCCTAACGGAAGCGGCGGGTTGTTTGCTGCATTAAAGTGGTTGTTGAAGCATTACCTCTGCTTGTTATTCGCGCGAGAGTGTTTCTTGATTTTCACTCTTGACTGCACCAAAACTCGAGATTGATCCCAGAATCGTGTAGAGGATTTCACTAGCTTTCCGTTGATATAAGGAACATGCAAATCCGAGCTCTGGATCAAAAGATACGACGATTTGAAGAAAACAGGCAATAATGGATTTGAAAAGCTTTCCCGCGTACTGCCACTTGGACACCACGTGGCATGCTCTGATTCGCTGAATAATTCTCTCCCCTCTGCTTTTCGTGGGCTGTCTCTTGAATTTTGACTTTTGGTGCTCTTGGAATATTTTCCACATCTTTTTCCACGCCCATTCTACTAGGGATCGTGGCATGCATTGGTTGGTTCACGAACTGCTGCGGGTCTTCCTTCACTTTTACCCCTTTTGGCTTAGATTTGGCCAAACCTTCCAACTCCTCCCCGAGCTCCGCACTTCTATGCTCCATTGGACACGTGTCCAATTTCTATTGGCTCGGGCCAGCGCTTCAAATCTTGCCCTTTGACCCTTCGGCTTTTCCTTGATGACACGTGGCAATTTCTCAATGGTTCTCGGGCCTGCTGGGTCTTCCGCGTACTTCGCGTCCATTCGTCCCGGATGTCCCAATGCTGCTTGGGACAAAAACCTCCGATCCGCCCGAAATGGGCTTCCTTGTCCCTCATTTGGCGGACACGTGGCACCTTTTGATTGGCTTTCGGCTCCTTGGCTTCTTGGCGTATTTGGGTCTTTTTGTCCGGGCGTCCTATTTTGATTTTGGACCTTTTGGGACAATTTCGGCGGTTCGGCGGTTCGGCTTTTGGCCCACTTGTCCCATTTGCTTTTGGGCTGACTTGTTCTCTTTCCCATTTGCTTTTGGGCTGACTTGTCTCTTTTAGGCCGGTTCGGTTCGGGTATTCTGGCCCGCTTGTCCCATTTGCTTTTGGGTGACTTGTCTCTTTTCGGCCGGTTCGGCCGGTTCGGGTATTCGGCCCGCTTGTCCCATTGCTCCCTCTAGAAGGACTTAGCCGAGTTTTCACTTTTTCTGGATCAATCCTATTTGCCTTTACTGCAACTTTTCGCACTTTCTCAAAGCTTGCTCCTTCCCTCTTCGGCACAGGGAGTTTAGAAAGATTCCCGCAAAAATCACGTTGGGAATTCATCTACTTGGGGCATCCCTATAGGTCACACACAAACTATGTGCTTATATGCCTAGCAGTGTAGTAAAAATGTATAGCACAGGCTAAACCTATGCTTCTGCCCATATGCCCACAACTCCTTGTGCAAACACACAAGAATGCTTTGGTGCCCAGGAAAAGAGGGTCTCATCCACCATCATGTCATGGAGTACCCCCATCAGTGATTGGGGCAAGCATCCACCCTCTGTATCTGATAGTGCATAGCATCACACTACCTCTGTCAATAGAACCACTAGCCTCATCTCCTCCAGACGGGATAGGTACATCTCTCTATAGCTCAAGATGGTACTATGGAATCTCAAATCGGCCATCCCCTCTCCAAAAATAGACACAATCAGCTCCTCTGAGGCCTTGAAGGAGATAGAATAAACCTGTGCACCCAATATGGGTAACCGAAGAATCTAGAACATGTCCTCTAGGGTGATAGTAATCTCACCCGTTGGTAGGTGGAACGTGTTGGTCGTGGAATCCCATCTATTGATGAGCGTGACCATCAAGCTGGGCTACCAGAAAACATGTCTATAATGATGAACTCCACTCAACCCAACTGCCTCCACATGTTGCAGCTCTGCCCGAGTTCGTTGCGCCACGCACTTGTCACCGATGAGGCGAACCTTGTCCGCATATGTAGTGCTGCGCTCTCCCTACATCCAATACAAGAACAACATTAATTTACATGTATCAATCCATATTCAATAATTATCATTTTCCTACACCCTATTTTCACCTTACCTATTTCAACCACCTAGCCCACACCACATTTGGACCCTTATGCCCAATAATCCAACCAAGATGCCGGTTCATCCTAAGCGACCCCGGTCACCATTCAACCGTATCGATCCACTGTTTGGTGACCGATGCAGTTCACCCTACCGACCCCGATCATCCCTTAACTAGCATTGGTCACCTATTTGGTGATCGATAGCGATTCCACCTAATTGATGCCACATTGAACTTGACCGACGCGTCGGTTATTATCGTGAAAAAACCCACGATTTTCCAAAACCCCCTTTTCTAAAAAAAAAACCTCCCTCTATCACTTTTACCCACCTAAAATGACCTAAACTACCCTTGGACCTCAACCCTCCCACCCTATCCCATTTATTACCCTCCCCATTCCTCATTTTACTTGTTATTCCCCCATTCCCAAATTTAATTTTTAACCACCCACAAAAATGAAAAACCAACAAAACCTACAAACAACAATAAACTAATCCCCCTAATCTATCAAATCAACTACATATAGAGTAGAGCGCTTACCTCGTCACACTTTGTCATCATCTCGATGGCACATTTGGCCACTATCTTGGTGGCCCACCGATCCCTCTCCAACTGCCACCATCACCGAATAGCTACCAATAACCTCCACCCAATCGAATCCCTCATAATTATCTTGTGGACCCACTTGCTCACCAACCAATCAATCTTCAATCACACTGCCAGCTCATTGTTCCATTTCATCCAGACATTTTTCTCTCTTTTCTCTCTTTTTTGTCATTTTCTCACTTCATAAAATAACAAATGAATAACAAAAAATGTGGATTTTTATTTTTATAACAAACCCAACCTAACCTACACGATTACCCTTGATTAGCATCGGTTGCGTGCCCTACCTCACTTTGTTGTCGATTGACCTATACCGATGTCGATTATTTGTGACAGTCATCGGTCACCCTCACCTACACATTGCCCTAAATTTTAACCTTTACCCTACCCCTACCTCCTTTTTTTCCCCACCCAACCTTCACCCTGATCATTTACCCCACCCCACCTTTACCCTACCCATTTACCTCACCTTTCCTAACCAAATCATTTACTACCTCCCTTTTTCCTCCTTTGGGGACTCGTTATTTTACCTCTACCTTGGCCTTACGCATGTCATGACCTAGATATTTGGATCTAGACCATCGCTCATGACCTTTGACCTCATGTGGTCATTATACCTTGCGACAATGATACGTGTTTGTGACCTAATGACCTTACCTAGCATATTATCATGGCCATTTATTGTGACCCTACCTTTGGTGTCTTGAAACATACCTAAATGTTCCTGCACCTAACCTACATCATGTTTCCTGACCATATCCTATACCTTGGATACAAGCATCACTTCAACCTCATTTGGATAAACCTATCGACCTTAGACGATGTAGAGTTTGACTTCTCTTCAACCCGATAGTGTGCTTTCTTGTTTATACATGTGCGTGCATTTGACTTGTAACTACCTTTGACCACGACCCATTACCTAGCTTACCCGATTCTACCTTACACCCCTTTCCTCCATTACCCATCTTTCTTTTCATCACATTTATCTTTTATCAAACCACTCACCGATTTTACTGCTTTCCTCATCAATTCTGGTTTGAGGGGGATCACCTTCACCCACACATGGGGCAACCACATCTTATTTTTTTGTTAGTGTTGCTTACTAATACAAGCTATGCAACAAAAAGGGGCAAAATGTAGACACTAAAATTAGGTCACACTCCCCTTTGGTCCCTCGACGAATAAGCACCCTTCATCACATTCACCTAGCCATGGCCCCCTTCACCCCACTAATATTAATTTAATTAATTTAATTAAATTAATTCATTATCCTCACCATATTTATTATTTAAATATCTTAATTTAAATAATATCCACACATACACTTCACCTAGACACCTCATCAAGCCAACTCACCTAAATCCTATTCTTAGTAAGTTGCCATTACTAACTAAGACTTACCTAAACCCTAAAAATCAATGCCTGCATTCCCTCTAACCACATTCCCGCATGCTTATAAGAAGCTCCCGGTCTAATCCATGGGTTAATGGCATAAGATCCAAGGAAATCAAGAGGATCTCCCTAGTTTAGTAAACCTAGGAAATCCCACCTTGACCGATCTTTGTTATCCCTAACCGTCACCGATTAAGACAGAACCATTGTCGATTACCCCTTTTAACCCCAAAACAACCTTATTCTCAAGGTTGGCGAGAAGGTTGGAAAAAGTTGGCAAAACATTGAGATCTTCCAGAGAGATATCACATCTTCTGAGAGTGAATTTCAGTGAGAACATGCATGCAAGGAAGGAGATCAAACATCTTTTCCTACACAGTCATCCCAGTAATGATCTTATCTAACCAAGCAAATAGAAATGCACATACATCTCGATGCGAAGCTTTCCTTCAATTGGTAATCAACTACAACCTTCAAACCTCTCATTAGCACCTTCGTCCCTCACTTACAGGCATCTAAGACCAGAATCCAAGTAAGTAAATTTTATACTTCTCTGGTTCATTCCATTTCATCATTATATTATCATCTATTATTTACCTAGCCACCCATTGACCTCCTTCAAAATTACCCCTCCATATACCCATTAAAACCTCTCCAAAATCCCTCCCAAATCACTCAATACCTCATCCCGACCAACCAAATTCCTTTGTGTAATCATAAAGGAGACCTAAATCTCATTCTGTGGCATTCCTAGTTTTCCACATGTGAACTTCAGCACCATTACACCCAACCACCATCGGTCACCCTTAACCGACATCAATCTTTGTATTTTCCCATATAACCTAGAACAGTGACCTATCCACCCAATTCCGCCTCATCCCCTTAATCACCTGTGACCTACCTAAGACCTCTATCGAGACTTGCGAGACCCGAACCGGTTATTTGACCTTCAAATCCTACTCTAGCCTAGCTTTGTTAGATTAGATCTTTCTTATTATGTTTTAAGTGAGCTACCTAAATCATTTCAAATTATAATAGGATTTACTTTATTATTCACATTAAATTGTTTAAAAAAAGTGGACTAACAATCATCTAGGAAGTATCACACTTCCTAGATCTAGCATATCTTCAGGCGAGTTCACTTTGCATATTTTGTTTAACTCCTTTTGGTGGTCTTGATTTTCATTACAATTAGTTCCTCCTCACCAAAAGGAAGCTCTCACAATAAGTTGTGGATTCGAAGTCATACGCGTGCAACAACCCATCAACCAACATTAAAATAGGTATTCCTCCTACGCCTTACCCTATTTATTTCATAAATACTTCAAAAAAATGTTCTAAGAATCACGTGAAACATGCCCCATGAGTAAATGAACACCAGAGGGCTTTCCAATCTACAATGATGATGTAAAGGTCAAAATGGAGAAGGTAGGGTTGTTGCAACTCTATGAGTTGCCCTATTTTGGGAAACCAGAGTGCCTATATCAATGGCTAATGTCACGGGTACACAAATATTACTTCCACTTTACGAGGGCACAAGATGCGCATTACTCCCCGCTTATCTCTCAGTTCACAGGCCTTATATGTGAAGGAAACAACTTGGAGGATGACCTGAGTGACAAGGAGGCAATTCAGGAGACCATAAACGAATATGCCTACAAAAAGGGGTCAAGGTACTATGACATTTCAGACATCAAGGACCCCGTGATGAAAATGGCTGCACATCTGTAACAAATTTGAATGGCCAGGAGAGATGGACCCAGGTCAATAAGCCTTGGTTACATGTTTGTAGAAAAATTACAGAAGGCACCATATATAACTTTTCTGCTTACATTATGGAGGAGATTGTCAGTTGCATGAAGGAGGGGGATAGAATCCTCTTGAAAACATCCTCCTAACCATCATATTTTTAGAGATTGGAGTGCCTAATGCACTAGACAAGTTTGTATGGGAGTACCTGCCAAGGATCCTTCGCCCATGAAGAGATTCAAGAAGTATTCCTGTGACACAATGACAGCACCCCACAAGGTGCAACTGGAGAAATGGTATACGTGCCTAAGGAACACATTCAAAACAGTGGAGAATCCCTGAACAACTCCCAGTAGCCACTGAAGGGGAAGCTGAATTCATTATATATCAACATTTCTACCTGGGAAGGTTCAAGCTAATAGATGAATCATGGAGCCCTTGGTGCAAACTTCCCTTCGCGTTCACTGCTTAATACTTCTAAGTGGGAGTAAATAGATTTAAGGAATCAAAGAATTTAAAAGCTGGAACTAGGTAGTCTAGACCAAGAGCATAGAGAGATGTGGAAAATATTAAACTACCCCAGTGGTAAGCACACATACATGGAAAGGTACATGTTGCACAAGTTTCAGAAGACAAGGCTGATAACACTACCCATTATAGGAGGATTTGCGGTGCGCGTACCTTTGTATAAGGCCAAAGTTTGAAAAGGGCACGTACCTGGAGAATGAAGTCTCCATACCTGAGGATCCCATGGGTAGGAAGAAGCCCACACCCAAGAAGAGGGGAAGAGAAGATGAAGAAGCACCAAGTGTGTAGACTACTCAGATAGTGAGCATGCCAACAACAAGCACCAAGCCCAATACTTACACACGGAGAAAGAAGTCCCCGGTGAAGGAGAAGACACCAGAAGTGGAGGCACCTAGGAAACCACTCACCAAGGAAAATTTTCTGAGGAAGAGGAAGAGGCCAAATCCCCTATCAAGGAGCCACCTCTCAGGAAAAAGCAGAGGGTGGAAGAGGAAGCTAACTCAGAGGAGACCGATAGCTTGGAGAAGTATATGGGTAAAAGAGAAGGTGAGAGTGAAGAAGACAACAACAAGGAAGATGAGCTGAGAAGGACTAGGAGCCACATGTGTTTAGTGTGTATGACTCAGAAGAAGGGAGAGAAGATGATAAGCAGGAGTTCATATTCGCGCAAGGGCACCTAGGATGAAGAATGCACCCGAGACATGGAAAGGAATGAAGAGGTTGGCACGGAAAAGTAGGAAGCTATAAGCTTCACAAAGGAGCAGATCACTGAGGTGGTAGAGAGAGAAGCAAAGAGAATGCTCGAGGCCCTGGTAGACCAAGAGTTGGAGCACAATGCACTGACATAGTGCTGGAGGAAGGAGAGGAAAACATTGATAAGGAGCATGGCAACATGGGAGGAGGTCCCACTCTAACAGTGAGTTTTCCCAAAGGTGCGTGCTCGGGAAGGAGGGCCCTCGATATAGAACAAAGACAAGTGATGGGCTACATTAATGACTCAAGAAAGGTACTATGCGCGTGGTTCTAGAGCATGGTACCCATAGAAAGGCTTTTAGCCATGGGGTCATTTGAGAAGGAGGGTGTGTACCCTAGAACAAAGAAGATGCTCTCTTGGGCATTTGAGTCCCACATTGACGAGCCAGAATTTGAAGTCTACCAAGGAGCAATCATCACAATACCAGAGTCTAAGGGAGATAATCCCTTGGTAAATGCCTAGGAACTCTCAGATGAGAAATTCTGTAATGCACTCAAGAAGGACCTTGATTGAGGCAGAGGCTAGACTCTTTATGCGCAATGACAAAATAAGAGTATTGGAGGAGAAACTAGGGAAGAAAGAAGAGGAGCTGGTGGAGAAGGCCAAGAGTTTGAAGCAAGAAGAATTGATCAGTGCATAGCTAAGGCGTGAGTTAAAGGAAGAAAAGACAAAGGTGCAGGAAGTGTACAAGAAGATGGAATCTATCAAGAGCACCATCCTTTTAAAGCACCCAGACTTAGTGCCACCCACACAAAAGTATTCATCCCTTCTAGAATGTTTAGAAGATCTAACGTGCATCCTCACTATGGAGAGATGACCTTTGGCCCTAGAGTCTACAGAAGAAGTGGCTACACACTTAAAGGAGGAGGATAGGTTGAAGGTGGTAGCGCTTGTTGTGGAGTACAACCAGGTGCTCGTAGAAGTTAAATTCACTACCCAATCTACTGAGGCCACATATGATACCTACGTAGACAGGGATAAGGTAGTAAGCTCCTTGGTCACCACACTTGAAGTAGAGCTGAAGGAGTTCCAGGAGAAGAACAAAGGAAACAAGGTAGAGAGGGACAAGGTTCTTACCGAAGTGGAAAGAAAATATGAGGTGATTGAAACATTAAGGAGTTTAATCAAGGCCCGGCTGAAAGAACTATATCCTCATATTACCAGGAGGATGGACATGCTCAAAGACCTAGGTAAGGAGATGGAGAAGATCATTGACACCTTGGGCACCTAGGGAATTGGCCTGAGTTTTGATGAGGTGAGCATCCTAATCAGCGACCTCTGTCAGAAGGCATAGAGTGAGGTTGACATTTGGAACAAGCTAGAGGTAGACTTATGAAAGGATTTTCCCAGCTTGTTGAGTTGATGCCCCCATTCTTCATTCTTCCCCTATTCTTTCATTCCTTTATTCTTTTACAAAATGTAAGATTACACCTTGAGGTAGCCTACATCTTGGTTAAGTAGAGTGTTTCTGTGGATGGAGAATAGGCATAGGTGTGGAGTGTTTCCGTGGACCCCTAGAATATTAACCAACTATGAAGGTACATAGGTGTGCAAGGTCCCAATTATGGAATGGAGTGCAAGGTAAAAGCATTTAAGAGAAGGAATTAAGGAAGCACGTAGCACGCGCGACATGCAAAAGGATCGGGACTTAGTCATTTTGGACGTCTGGAGCAGAACACATGAAAAGCATGACCCGGTTGCATGTGGATAAGATGTCAGCTGGCAACAAGTTGGCCCAGGAAGGAGCATGTTTGCGATGGAATCTTCTAGAATAACATCATGGAATGAAGTGGAGAGCTTAGGCCTAGAGAATCATACTTGAATGGAGGAACACATTCAGACACTTGCAGCAGGATCTAAGGGTGCTGGAGGGTGAGTTAGCAATCTAGGAAAGCTATAAATACAAGCACCTGTAAAGACGAGATAGAGAGACACATGGAGATATACATACATATATCCATATAGACACCTAGAGAGTGAGTCAAAGCTCTGCAAAAATGCTGCAAGGACTCTGTCAGTGAATAGTTGTATTCGGGAGAGAATGCACTAGGCCTAGGGGTTGTAAATTTTCTTTTGGGTAGCTTAGTTACATTAAGTCCAGTGCAATGCATGACTACAGTCTACTTCTCTGTGACCCTTTGTAATGGTTCCATGGATGTAATAAGGTTACATTATAATATATACATGAATATCAATGGTTTTGATGCATATTTCTCTCTTATGAGTTCTCTTTCCTTTCATGCTAAGTATGAATGCTTGTATGTTTCTTTCTGTCACAATACATGTTGTGGATTCTGTTAAGCACTCGATCTGAAATGACTGCAAGGATCTAGAGGCCGTTATGAGCCCTATGGTTCTTGCATGTCTTAACTTCCCTTGAAATCTCTTACACTAATCATAGATGATGTATCCCACTAAAATCACGTAAAGAGAGACTTGGTACCTATGCGTGCCTCGAGTGAGCGCTCGGCTTTCTTGGGTGATAGGCCGATGCGCATGGGGTTCCTTTCTTTTATGATAGGAGTAAAACTAACTACATAAACTTATCATCCCGACATTGAACGACTTAATAAAAGGTGTATCATCATTGATCATGTTATGATACGGGAAGGGAAGGGAAGAGGTATCCTCACCATTTCTTTGATAGGTCGAGAGTCCCGGGAATTTTGTTTACAAAAAAAAATGTTAGGAGGAATAGATTCGGGATCTATGGACTCCATGGGTGAAGGTGGAGACATTGGTGAATGGGGTGAAGAAGTTTTTTCTTCCTCAATGAGGTCTATGTGGGCCTTCTTATAAGAGGATGTGGCAAAGCCAATGCCACTACGGTTGTTGTGTTTATAGGTGGTACATGATATGGTTGCCTTGTTCATAAAAACTGAAACCAAAACCTTTCCATGTGCAGCAGTGAAGTAAAATGTGGGTGAAGTTGTAATTAGTAAGATATTGGAGGTTAGATAAAAATGGTCATGTTTGGGATGGAGGTTCGGGTGAATAAGTGGCAATATCTAGTCCCCCATATGTTAGGTTAGTACGAAGGTGGGGAGGACCATAAGGGAAAACCTCACCTATGCGGTAGTCATAACGAGGGTGTTGGTGCAGGTTTCCATACTCTTACAAAGTGAGGAATGTGTTGATATTGTATAGGCGGTACTCCCCTAGAGTGAGGCATTGAAAAACACCTTCTAAGGGATCAATAGTTGATATGTGGGTGGTGGGGATAGACGAATCACTAGATGATTGGGAAGGAGGGGTAGTAGTTGGTTGGGAAGTAGAGGGTTTAGCTATAGAGGCTAAGGCCATAGTAGGAATAGAAGAGTTATATGTGGGAGAGGTAGCAGCAGTATTAGTGGATGGGCTTGTGGGTGAAGGAGAGGTGGGGGTATTGGAAGATTCCTTGACCGGTACAAGTACATCGTTGGGTCGGTACAACATGTTACAAGTTTTGAATAGCAATAGGTTGGTAGGGATGGTATAGTTATGTCCTTCATGTTTGAATTTTACATAGCGGTGTAAATTTAAAGGGACACAACCTATGATGTGAATCCAAGGTCTACCAAGTAATAGGTTATCTTGTAAATCTCTCTCTAAGTTGTAAAATAGTTTCGGGACAATGCGAGGGCCTATGCAAATGTGAAGAATAATGGTGCCAAGGGTGGAGGTGATGGCATCGTTAAAGGAGCGCAACATAATGGGGTTATTATGCATAAAATTAGAAGAAATACACATTTGATTGTATGCATGGGAGGAGATGATGTTGATCTTGCACCATGATCGATCATGATGCATTGTACGCATATGTTATCGATATATAAAGATAAAAAGTGGGGGATCAGGGTCATCTCACTAGAGAGGTACAATCTCCTCATCATAGAAGCTAATGGTTACAACTTGAGGAGTGGGCATGAGGGTAGAAGAAGGAGATGATTTGGTAAGTGAGGCCACATGGTGAGGGGTGATATGAAGGCCACTAGTGTGGGTTAATTGTGTAAAACATCAATAGTTTGCAAAACCTCTATAAGGGTTTGTCTTTGAGATTTAGAAGTTTGGACAAGATCATATAAAGACATCTTTAGAGGATACTAATGTAATTATTTTATCATTGCACGATGGGTGATCCCATTAGAGATAGGGTATGTACATCCACGGATGGTGATTTTGGAAGCAGTGTAGATGGTATATTGGGCACAAGGTTGGTTGATGGGCTAGTTGTTTTTCTTTGCCTTTTTCTTTCTACACACGGGTGGCAACGTGGACCATGTTAATCTAAGGACGAGGTGGATGGAGAGGGTGTGCCATGAATGGTGTAATTACGTGAGGGAAAAAACCTAGTGGTGGATAAGATCCTTGTGAAATGAGTAGGGCGCTGTAGACACAAAAATTAGGTCACACTCCCCTTTAGTCCATCGACCAAAAATACCTTCATCACATTCACCTAGTCATGGCCCCTTCACCCCACTAATATTAATTTAATTAATTTAATAAAATTAATTAATTATCCTCAATATTTCACTCGGAATGTTTCGGCTTTTGAGAATAGAGTTGCTTCTATCCTTTCATTCCTTTTAGAAACAGAGATAAGGGTTAGGGCTAGGAGGAATACACTGTTGAATGTCGAGATGGTGTGCGCGTGCACGTAGAAAAGATCGGGTTGACTACGAAGAACTCCTTTTGTCTTGGAAGGACTACTGCAAATAAGAACACAAGACCACAAGATTTTGATTAGACAATAAATGAGGAAACTGCCTTGGGCCTAGGAAATATAAAACTTCCTTTCGAAGGTGGTCAGTTTCCCTGCTAATATGAATTAACACCAAAGACTGTAAAATATCAATTAAGTTGCTTTGTTGAAACAGGTAGGGGAAAGGCTGATTTCTGGTTTTGAACCACAATAACCGATGCCGGTTACTGATAACCGATATCGGTAGGGTCTAGGATCTGTGGGTTAGTTGTGTTGTGGGGTGGTTGTTGTTGTAGGGTAGCTGTGTTGTTTGTAAGGCTAGTATATGGGTGATATTAGGTAATGAGGTGATGAGAAGTAAATGAAGGATAGTTAGATGCAATATGTTGCTGGGTAGTGGATCTAGGAATGGATTTGTGAGGACTGTGATTCAAAAGTCTAAGAAGTATTATTAAAAGGACATGCAAGATGTAACTTACTGGTTATTGATGAAGATGCAGGTCCAAGAACTCTGATGACAAAGGTAGAACTGAGGTAGGATGGCCTGACACACAGAAGATGAGATATCTCCCTCCCGATGATCAGCTGAGTATCACAGGGCTCTGGTATCCAGTTGCAGTCTTGGGCTTGATCTCCTTTGCTGCAAACTCTTCTTGTCTCTTCACTTGTCTCTGCTCAGCCAAGTAAAGATCCGGATTCTCTTGATCGCTCCTGATGCTCTCTATCGATCCAAAAATCCTTCGACCTCTATTTTTGGTTTGGGAGCCCATTTACAGGGAACCGATGGCGGTTACGTAACTGACGGCGGTCGAGTAGGAACCGGTATCGGTAAGGAAAAAGTAGGCTATTTTTAGTAAAATAGCCCACTTTCCCTGCTTTTCTCTGAGAGATTAGTTGCGGGCTTGGTCAAGTGACTAGAAGGTCGGTTTTGGGTGCGAGAAAGGGGTCATTAGTCATGGGTGTAGGTGTGGACCAAGTTATAGGTCTTAATTAGGTTAGTTTAGGGTTAGGACTAGGTCGGGATGAGGTGGAAAAATGAGGTGGCAGGTAAGGTGATGTGGATTTATCAATTACAAGGTAATTAATAAATAATTGTGTAAGGTTTAGGTGATGAGGTTAGGTTGCAAAATGAGATGCGGGTCACAAGGGGTCGTAAGACACAAATTTGGTGTCTACATTAGCCCCTTATTGTCGTGTAGCTTGTTTTGTAAAGCTGCACGGACAATAATATGAAGTGGTTTCTCCTGTTAAGGGTATAGGTAATCCCCCTCAAATCTATCACAGATTGAGAGAACTTGAAATCAGGGATAGGGTTGATAAAGGGTAAATGGTGTAGAGATGATGGGGAAAAGGTGGGGTAAGTCCAGGAAGCGAAGCGCATGCGTTGAAATGCAATAGTGCGACTAGGGTACATGATTTGACGAGCAAACCAGCAATGCATAGGCAAAGGTCGATAGTTTATCCAAACAAGGGTGATATAATCCTGGTATCCAAGGCATAGGAAGTAGCTCCAGGGTATATAACAGGTAAGGTACAGGAACGTTTAGGCATGTTCGGCAGTACCAAATGGTTGGTTTGGTTGAGATAAACGTCACGGTCTAGGTCTAGGAAAAGTTGGTTGACAGATCAAGTCAGGGACCCTAATCATGCTAAAACACGAACAGGTGAGCTCGATGGAACAAAAAGCTACATGATGGGTGGATAAAAGTGTATGTTGTTGATGTTGGGTAAGGTATTGAAGTGATACGGCCGTGGGTCGGGCCAAGTTGTTGGGTTATGGCCTTGGGTCGGGCCGGATGGGTAGGGTGAGGCCTGGGGTCGGGCCGGATAGGTAGGTTGAGGCCTTACGGGAACTATATGGTAGCAGAGAACATAGCCGAGGAGTTGAGGGGTGTAAAGCGATTGAGGTGGATCGCGGGCACGGGCCGGTGAGTATGAGAGGATTCCTCTAGATCGCGTGCAAACGACAATTTGGATTTGTGCGGGATATTCCCCGGCTTATAGACCATATATGAGGATCGATGCCGAGGCAACATTCTTACCTCCCCGGCCAACACCTCTAGAAGGGCCAGAGGAGATAGCAGCCGATCGCAGGGTAATGGATGCAGGAACGACAAAGGCCTATAGGTTATGGTGGGTAGCAGAGCTGCAAGGTGTACGTGATCACCCTGACATAGCTGTGATTATAGTTGAGAGGGATCGTCTGCAGAGTTTAGTTCATCAGCTCCAAACGTAGATGAATGAGACAAGAGGATTGTTAGTGGGTGCGGAGTCACGGGCGGAGAGACTAGAGGCTGGATTCCTCCATGCGAGAGGGCATATTCATATGTTACAGGAGAGATTGGCAGATCAGTGGGCGGTACCAATAGCCATGGTACCTTTGAGGACAGAGAGGCCTGGCGAAAGGCGTCGACGATCATGATCATCACCTGGTTCGGGATGAGGCGTGAGGGTCTAAATAAATGTTAGCAAGGTATAAGAATAAATAAGGATGCCGACCTGCGTGTCGATGATAGAGAAGATGTATTTGTTTAACATCTAAATAAGACTGAATATGTATGTTGATTTGAGTTATGATAATAATAAGAATGTTTGCGTTTTGACTTTGGGTGTTTTTTGAAAAAGGAGAAAGAGGAATGTGATTAAATAGAAATACACAAAAATATTTATATTTACCACACATGCTAGGTTATGGTAGGGGATGGTCGAGCTAACCTTGGGAGACCCCATGTCTCCTAAGTGCTGCCTACATAGCCCATTGCACAAAGCAAGGAAGGGCCTCAGACGATGTAGTTCTCCCTTAGGACCAGGGGAGAGGTGAATTTAGGCAATTTGGTATGGTTTAGGCAATTGGTTGGTTGGTAAAAATATTGATATTAATATTGGTAAGGTAAGGTTGTTGGTGTTGGTAATGAATTGGTGATGTTGTAAAAGGTATAAGGGAAGTGAAAGTTAGCCTACCTGTAGACACCAAATTCGTGTCTTACGACCCCTTGTGACCCGCATCCCATTTCGCAACCTAACCTCATTACCTAAACCTTACACAATTATTTATTAATTACCTTGTAATTGATAAATCCCCATCACCTCACCTACCACCTCATTTTGCCACCTCATCATGACCTAGCCCTAATCCTAAACTAACCTAATTAAAACCTAAAACTTGGTCTACACCTACACCCATGACTAAGGACCCCTTTCTCACACCTAAAACCGACCTTCTAGTCACTTGACCAAGCCCGCAACTAATCTCTCGGGAGAAAAGCAGGGAAGGTGTCTTTTTTCTTGAAAATAGCCTACTTTTTCCTTACCGATGCCGGTTCCTACTCGACCACCGTCGGTTACGTAACCGCCATCGGTTCCCTATAAATGGCCTCCCCAAACCAAAAACAAAGGATCGGAATTTCATTTTTGGATCAGAGAAAAGGATTCTTTGAATCAAGAAAGAGCATCAGGAGCGATCGAGAAAACCCTGATCTTTACTTGACTGAGCAGAGACAAGTGAAGAGACAAGGAGAGTTAGCAGCAAGGGAGAGCAAGCCCAGGACTGCAACTGGATACCAGAGCCCTGTGATACTCAGCTGATTTGATCTGCTGTGTGCCAGACCATCCTACCTCAGTTCTGCCTTTGCCATCAGAGCTCTTGGACTTGCATCTCCACGAATAATCAGTAAGCTACTTCTTGCATGTACTCTTTAATAACATTTCTTCATAAGTCCTCACAAATCCATTCTTGGATCCACTACCCAACGTGTCATTGCATCTAACTGTCATTCATCTACCTCTCATCACCCTATTTCCTAATATTACCTATATACAGCCCTACAAATAACACAACTACCAAATAACACCACCACCCCACAAAACAACTAACCTTCAGATCCTAGACTCTACCGATATCGGTCATCAGTAACCGCCATCAGTTATCAGTAACCGGCATCGGTTATACTGACTATAACCAATAACCAGCCTTTCCCCTACCCAGTTCAACAAAGCAATTTAATTGATATTTTATAGTCTTTTGTGTTAATTCATATTAGCAAGGGAACTGACCACCTTCGAAAGGAAGTTTTATATTTCCTGGGCCCAAGGCAGTTTCCTCATTTATTGTCTAATTAAAATCTTGTGGTCTTGTGTTCTTATTTGCAGGTAGTCCTTCCAAGACAAAAAGGAGTTCTTCGCAGTCAGCCTGATCTTTCTCTATGGTACGCACACATCATCTCGACATTCTACAGGTATTCCTCCTAGCCCCAACCCTTATCTGTTTCTAAAAGGAACGAAACGTTCCGAGTGAAACACTACCCAAGTAGAAGGGAACCATGTCCTGATTAAGATCAACACACAATCCTAGATGCGAGGCAAAGAGGAAAGAGTACTCCGTAGGTGAAAAGAGCTAAACAAACCACACAACGTAGAACGAGCTTGAAGCCCTAAGTCACCGTGCATAGGCGAGAAGTCAATAGGTGAAAAGAGTTGTATGATCACAATATATCGGGTGTACGTCACGTCCCTTGAGTTTGAAACAAATGGTGAGGTGAGGTGGATGGTATAGCTGAGGTACAGAGAACTTGTTACAAAGTGAGTGTTCTGACGAAAGAGAACCTACCCTAAATAGACAAGTCCATGACTCAAAAGTTCTTTTGAATGAGGCTTTTATTTCTACCAATATAGGCTGATTGATGCGGGAAGTCTACTGAGGATATTGATTGTACTATTCTTGAGGTCTTCACAAAGCTGATCAATGCGAGAAGCTTCTGATAAAGGCTGATTGTGTATAGCTGTCCTTTGAGGGAGCAAGTGTATTTATAGTAGCAGAGATATGATTTTAGTGCATAGCTATCCTTCGGGGAGCGATCTATATATAATAGCAGCAATAGTTTGGCATACAGTTTGTCCTTCGAGGGAGCAAATATATATAAGGTAGATAGCTAGATGTCCTTTTGACGTGAAGCATCTAGTTTTTGTAAGAAGTTTGACTTAAGAAAATCCCATAAGAATACGGCTTATTTTAATACTTTGAAGTCATGGACTAGACTAAAAAGGGAAGGCATTGCTGAGGTGAAGTGAGAATCAAACTATGTGAGCTTGATTTTTATTATGAGGTGTAGGAAACAAAGTGTATGTGGTGGTAAGTGAGCTCAAGGGATGAGCGGCAGGTAGATAAGAAGTGATATAACACTAAATTCAACAGTAGAATGGTCAAAGATGCAAGGCATTAAGGGGTTCAGGCTCAGGTTTACCATTAAGCGAAGCTAAACGATAAGTGCCTGATCCATAAGTGTGAGTGATTATATAAGGCCCAATCCAATTAGGAGCAAATTTTCCACATTTGCTCTTTTCTAGTTTGGTTACATGTTGATTCTCTTTGAGGACAAGATCACCAACCTTAAAGGTATGCTCATGAAGTCGCTTATCATAAGCACGCTTGATACGTTTTTGATAGATTTGGAGGTGATCAAGAGCTGTAAGATGACGCTCGTCAAGAAGCTCCAATTGGGCTAACCGCTCTTGGCGGAAATCATCGTTGGTGAGAATATCCTAAAGAGATATTCTAAGGGAGGGTATTTGTACTTCGAGAGGCAGGACAGCCTCGGTACCATATACCAAAGAAAAAGGTGTGGCATTAGTGGAGGTACGAATGCTAGTACGATAAGCCCAAAGGGCAAAGGGGATGTGATCGTGCCAATTTCTTCCGGATTCATTGACAACTTTCATGAGGATTTTGGTTAGGGTTTTATTAGAGGATTCAGCTTGTCCATTTGCTTGTGGATAGTAGGGTGATGAGAAGCTGAGTTTGATACCAAAGTTGTCGCAAAGGTCCTGCAACAACTTGTTTTTGAAAGATTTTCCATTATCTGTTATCAGGCGATGAGGAACACCAAAACGATAGATAATGTGGTGGTTAATGAACTCTACAATTTTTTCTTTTTTAGTTGAAATGAGCGGAATAGCCTCCACCCATTTTGTGTAATATTCGGTTGCTGTGATAATCCATCGGTGACGTTGCGAAGAGGACGGATGAATCTCACCAATAAGGTCTAAACCCCATTGTGAGAAAGGCCAAAGATCTCGGGCGACCTGTAGCGGGTGGCTAGGAGTATGTTGAAGGTTGGCATGTTGTTGACACATAACACAACGCTTAACATATTCGTAGCAATCGTTATTGAGAGTAGGCCAATAATAACCTAGGCGAAGGATTCGTTTGGCCACGGCAAGGCCGCTAAAATGTCCGCCACAAATACCATCATGGACTTGTTGGATGGTATGGGTGACCTCTGCACCGATGAGACATCGAAGGAGGATGCCATCAAAGCCACATTTATAAAGGAGTCCCCCCATAACGACATAACGAGAAACACGTTTAAGAAACGCACGTTTGCCGGTACTAGTAAGGTCAGATGGGAGAATAGAGGTTGTAAGGTAGTCGTGAAATTGGTGATACCAGGTATCCTACGAATTAGCAGACACATTATTTATCATACAAACAACCGAGGCTGAATAAGATGGGGCAAAGAGTTGTTGGACCAAGACGAAAATTTCAGAGTCAGTTGATGAAGCTGGAATTTGCGAGGCTAAGCAAGCCATAGTATCCGTAAATTTGTTAGTGGAGCGGGGAATGGTTTGGATAGAATAGCGAGTAAATAAGGCTAGAAGTGAATCCACGTAGTGTTTGTACTTTTGAAGTTCCTCATTCTTACATTGGTAGATGCCCATAACTTGATCGACTACCAATTGAGAGTTGCCAAAAATATTGATAGATTTGATACCTAAGTGTAACGCAACTTGGAGACCCAGAACAAGGGCCTCGTATTCCGTTGTATTATTAGTGCAAGGGAAATCGAGTCGGAATGAGAGAGGCATAGGCTCAGCGTCGAGAGGAATGAGAACAACGCCGGCTCCTCTGCCGCACTGGCATTTGGATCCATCGAAGAAGAGGGTCATTGGATACGACTCCTCCCTGAGTGAAAGAGTGGCGATGAGTTCGTCGGGGAATGTAAAATTGGTAAATTGTTCCCCTGGTAAAGGGGCTTCCGCAAGTTGGTCTGCGATGGTTTGTCCTTTGATTGATTTCTAGTGGACAAACTCAAGGTCGAGGTCGGCGAGGAGCATGAGCCATCTGGCGATGCGTTGGTTTAGATGAGGTTTGGCATACATGTAATGGATGGGGTCCATGTTGGTGATGACGAAAGTTTTGTGATTCAGAAGGTAGTGTCGGAGTTTGGTGGCCACGAATGATAGGGCTAGGCACAACTTTTCTACATGTGTATACCTAGTCTCATAGTCCACCAAAGTACGACTTATATAATAAACGGCTTGTTCTCGATTCTCAGAGTCACGATGTGCAAGCATGGCCCCTACAGCGTGGTCGGTGGCGGAAAGATAAAGGTAGAAAGGGCGGTCGTCCTGGGGTGGGATAAGCACGGGTGGCTGCAAGAGATAAGCTTTGAGAGCCTCAAAGGCTTGGTGGCACTCTTCACTCCATTGAAAGTCAATGTCTTTTTTAAGGAGGTGATGGAAAGGTTGACATCGATCCGAGAGTTGGGAGATGAAACGTCGGATAGATTGGAGCTTACCTTGTAAACTACGCAATTGTTTAAGATTGGTAGGTGGGGGCATTTCTAGAATAGCTTTGACTTTAGATGGGTCGACCTCAATGCCACGCAGAGAGACAATAAAGCCGAGAAGTTTTCCCGAAAGGACACCAAAGACACATTTCTTTGGTTGAAGATGGACAAAATATTGTAACAGGCGATCAAAAATAATGGTTAAAACATCGAGATGTTCACTGCGATGTTTAGATTTGCCAAGAAGATCATCGACGTAATCTTCAAGGATAGTGTGCATAATGTCATGAAAAATGTAGGTCATAGCCATTCGATAGGTTGCTTTAGCATTCTTAAGGCCAAATGGCATTACACGGTAACAGAAGGTTCCCCAAGGAGTTATGAAGGCAGTTTTATGTTGATCGGCGGGTGCAACCAAAATTTGGTTGTATCCTGAAAAGCCATCCATGAGAGAGAGCATCTCATGGCCTGCAGTGAGATCAACAAGTTGGTCAATACTAGGTAGGGGGAAGTCATCCTTAGGGCAAGCGAGGTTGAGATCCTAGAAATCCGTGCATATCCGAAGTCCCCCCGTCGCTTTAGTGACAGGTACGATGTTAGAAATCCATTGAGGATAGTCAATAGGCAGAATGAAGGAAACAGAAAGAAGTCGTTGAAGCTCCTCTTTGACCAAGAGGGCAATGCGTGGATGCATTTTTCTCAATTTCTGTTTAATTGGTTTGGAATCGGGTTTCAGTGTAATGTTATGGACGGCAATGTCAGGATCAATTCCTGGCATGTCAGTATAGGACCAAGCGAAAGCTTGGTTGCGAGCACGGAGAAAGGTAGTAAAGGTGACTTGTTCTGATGCGTTAAGGGATTGTCCGATCTTCACAATGTGAGGATCCTCCTCCGTGTGGATGTTGATTTCAATAGTAGATTCGTTCAGCATGGTTTGAGTTTCAGATGGTAAGGCGCGTTGAATATAAGAGTCATCCGCGCCAAGGTAAGTGAGGATGGAGTCATCATCCTGGCATTCAACAACGTTAATTGAAGGTGAGTCCTCTTCAATCATGTCTGGATACAGAAGGGGGATAGAAGAGGTGTCCTCATTATCACGTTGATAAGTGAGAGGACCTAGGAAGATAGCATTTATGAAAAAAAAAAAGTTAGGAGGGATAGATTCAGGATCTATCGACTCTGTGGGTGACAAAGGCAAAATGGGTGATGATGGTTCGGTAGGGGTGACGTCGTTGTCTTCTAGAAGACAACTGACATGAGGTTCCTTCGGTGTAAGTGTTCTGGAAATCTGAGACCACTACGATCATTGTGCTTGCGTGTAGTTATGAGGGATGATTGTATGTCGGCCTTGTTCATAAAGACCAAAACCAAAGCCTTTCCAAGCACAGCGAGTCAAGAAGGTGAGGGCGAAACGACGATTTGTCAGGTATTGAAAATCGGATTGGAAAGGAACCACACCAAGAGGGGGCTCAGGGGCAACGGAAGATGCGTCGACACCCCCATATGTTAGGTTAGTGCGGCAGTGAGGTGGTCCGTAGGGGATTACTTCCCCCACACGACGGTCATAGGTAGGATGTGCATGTACCTGTCCGTACTCCTGTGGGGTATGGAAAGAACTAACGTTATATAGGCGATACTCCCCCAGCGTAAGGCGTTGAAAAACATCTACTAAGGGGTCTGACGGTTGGGATATTAGCTGCAGGAAGGGAAGTGGTTTTTGCGACAGTGGTTTCATTTGAAGGTGTAGGTGCGGTTGAGGTGGATGGTTGAGGCACATTTGAAGAGGATGGTTGGGTTGAATGAATGGGTGTCTTGATTGGTACAAGCACATCATTAGGGCGGTATATCATATTGCAGGTTTTAAAGGGGGGAGGATCAGCTTTTACGGTGTAGGACTTCCCCTCGTATTCAAATTTTATGCATCTATGTAAGGTTGAGGGAACGCATCCCATAGCCCGGATCCAAGGGCGACCTAGCAATATATTGTATTGGAACTCTCCCTCAAGGACATAGAAGAGTTCGGGTAAAGTACGTGGTCCTACACGAATGTTAAGGATCACGGTGCCTAAGGTAGAGGTAATAGCATCATTGAATGACCGCAACATGATGGGATTGGCACACATGTAGCTAGAAGGGATATTCATTTGTTGGAAGGCTTTTGAAGAGATGATGTTTAGGCTAGCACCCCCGTCAATCATAACACGACGTACCTGAATGTCCCGGACGTAAGCTGAGATGAAAAGAGTAGGGTCAGGATCTTCTGTACCAAAGTCAACAATTTTGTCTTCGGAGAAACTGACTGCAGCAGCTTGTTGTACAGAGACAGAAGAAGTTGGGGCAGTGGATTGTTTGGTGAGAGAAGCAACGTGATTGGGTGTAAGAATGGAGGTAACAGGTAGGGTTTCATTAGGTAAGACCTCGATCCCTTGAAGAATTTCAACGAGAGCTTGTCGATGAGATTCAGAAGTCTGAATTAGATCATACAGTGTCATTTTTACGGGTGATTGGTGAAGCTGTTTGATCATGGCTCGATGGGAAACTCCATTAGAGACGGGGTAAGTGGGTCCACGAACAACCACTTTGGGTGGTGGTGTGATCGGGATGGTGGAAGGAGAAAGAGAGGATGCAGGTGTGCTTTCTTTTGCTTTCTCATTGTTTTTCTGCGCTCGTTTAGCAACACTAATCATATTAATCTCATAGACCTGAGATGAGGAAGATGGTTGGGATAAATCATGGTTTTCAAGAGGTGGGGTTGTAATAATGATAGATCTTGGTGAGGTGGGGACAGATGGTATAGGAGAGGGAATTGAAGCTAAAGGTCTCTCCCTTCGTAAGTTGTCTTTCTTAACCTTTCTATCTGAGAGAGGTGACTGACGAAGGATGGTTTTTAAAGCTTTGCATCCCTCCACATCATGTCCTGGTGTGCGGTGATAAGCGCAGATTTTAGACTCATCATAACCTATAGGTTGAGGTTTAGATGGGTCATAAGGTCTAAGTGGGGGTAGGGAAATGGTCGCATTCTCCACCAACATAGCAAGGATTTTGGCGTAAGATCCTTTGAGTGGGTCAAAATCGGAGGAGGATGAGGGCATTGGTTGTGCGGGTTTTGGTAATGTTTGGGCATGGTTGGTTCGTACGGGTGGTGGTTTAGCCAAGGGGTGTTGACACGTGGTTTTCACTAAACGTGGTTTCTTTGGCGCAGGAGCTACGTTCAGCTGGTTAGATGATGAGGCTACAGATGACGTGGTAGCGGGGAACAACCACGGAGAAAGGGGAGTGACAGAAAATAAATCCTTTGATGATGGAGTTTGTTTAGGGTTGATGGGTGGACAGGATACGTGGGGTGACAACGTTGATATATCCTTTGATCTCTGTATGGGTGTAGGAGGCGTAGGTTGTTTTGAAGAAAATGCAGGAGGTATGATATATTGATGCAAGGTGGAGGGATGAGGTCCCAATATGGAAGGTAGGTGTGACGATGATGGTTTTGATTGTGATAGAGACACGGATGGAATTTTTCTCCTAAGTGGCGGGGCGGCTTTATTTTTGGATAAATCTAGTCGCTTAGGAGGGTGTGTTAGGCTGGGTATTGGTGAGGTCCCAAGTGTATGGGAAGATTTGGTTAGGTTAATAGAGGTGGATGGGATACTTGGTATAGATGCGGGGGATGGAATTGAGGACATAGGGATTTTGAGTTTACTGTAAACACTTAGGGTATATGGTAGAGGTGTTTGGATTGGTCACCTGCATTTGAGTAGAATAGGGGGTACTCAAACGTTCCCATAGGACTCGTCTATCTTCTGGAGAATGACAATCTTTAGGCGTGAATTGTAAATTTTGTACGGAAGAAAGACGGGTTGTGATTCTAGTCCACTGTGGGTGTGATACGGGGGTAGATGAGGCACTCTATCAATAGATGTTAAGAGGTTGGTAGTCGTTGAAAAGATTTAGGTGATGAAGAACTAATAGGCAGGAGGGCATGTTTGAGAGGGTCTGTTATGGTTAAAGAATTCGGTGATGTCGGTGCGAGAGATTTCTCGTCTAAGGATGACAAAAGGAGTGGCGAGCCTTCCTCTTGTGCAACAAGAGTGGTAGGAGGAGATGTTTGGGAAATAGATAAGTTAGATAACATCCATTCACAGTCTTGTAGGGATGTGGTATAAGAAGACTCATCGATGAGAAGAAAAGTCTGGTAGTTAACTCCTTTATGGGTAAAGGAATGATTTCGCCTTGGTTTGATGGTGGTGAAGGAGGTTCGGGCCCCTGCGTTAGTGAAGAGGCTTGATTCAAAATTTTCTCGATAGAGGCTTTTGGCTGGGAGTCGAAGACTGCATGGATCTCATGAACACTTTCCTCGGCTAAGATATCCTGGTTTATGTTACTGTTAGAAGAGTGATTTGGGAATGGTTTGTTGAATATTTTCAGATTTCGGTTGGCAGGGGCATTAGGGTTATCGAGGGTTATATCACCTGCATCAACCATTTCCTGCACTATGTTTTTCAACATCTTGCAGTTTTCATGACTATGTCCTTTTACGCGGTGAAAGTTACAGAAGTCATTTTCTTTGTACCAGGAAGGTATAGCGCGGGTGGAATCAAACCCAGAGTGGGGTTTAACAGGAGGCAAGGTGATAGCTCCGGCTTTGAGAAATTTTTCCAAGATGACACCATAAGTTTCTCCCAAGGGAGTGTAATTGATGGGCTCGGCTTTGTACTTATAGGTGGTTTTTGGTGGGGTATTAGACGGTGTTTGAGATTTGACCATCACCGCGTGGACAGCTCCTTTTGATTTCGAAGAAGTGGATGCGTGAGGAGGGGTGGTGTTTGGCTTATTGGTAGAATCTGGAGTTCGAAAATTGGGGTTTTGTTGCGCAACCACAATTTCTCTTCTTCTAAGGCTCGAATTTCTAATTTCCGAGCCATGGTAAAGGCCTCATCAAATGTACGGAAAGTTTGAATTTGGAGGGTAGGAGAGATGTGCTTAGCGCAGGCCCGCGTAAAAATTTCGATAAGTACGACTGAGGCAAGGCATACGTAAGTTAGTTGATAAGGCCACGCCATCGTCCAACGAAATCTGTGATAGATTCATCTTCGAATTGTCAAATGGCATAAAGGTCGGTGATAGATACTTTCTTAGCAATGTTAATGGAGAAATGATCCAAGAAAGATTGGGCTAGTTGGTTAAAAGAGAAGATTGAGTCTTTGGGTTAAAGCACATGTACCACTCAAGGCCGGTCTGATAAGGACATGGGAAAGGTGCGGAGTAACAAGGCATCATCATGAGCAATCAAATAACAAGCATGTCTAAATGATCGCAAGTGTTGTTGAGGATCCTCTTTACTATTAAAATGAGTAAATTTCGGCAACTCCCATTGAGGAGGATATGAATGAAGGGGGACAGAAGGGTGAATAGGCTCCCGACAAACTTGCTCGTATGTCAAGGCGCTACGACTTCCTGAAACAGAAGCCTCCAGATTATGCATTTTGTCCATCATTTGTTTGATGAAATCTATGGTTGGATGAGATGAGGGTGTGGTTGTGGTAAACAGAGGAAAATTGGGCCAAGGGCCTCCGCTAGACAATGGTGGGGTTAAGTGTTGATAAGGTATGGAGGATGAATATGTTGAGGCGACCGAATAGGGATGTCCCATATAGGATGTTGAGGTCACTGGATACGTGTATGGGAATGAAAAGGTAGGCGGAGCTTGAGAAGGAAAGCTCGTGTGGATAGGTGGTAGAGAGCAAGTCAAGAACGGAGCGGTCTGCAAGAGAGATGAGGTAGGGGCAGTCGGTGGTAGTGATATGTGGGGTCCAAGATTAACCAAAGGAAAGCTAATCTATGTTGTATGAACCTCGAAGCCATCGGATTGGGAGACGGGCTAAAGATGCGGTAAGCAAGCGGTGTCATTAGGCGGAGTGGGAGCTAAATGAGCAGCTATACTAATAGGCATACCCACAAGGAGCTGACCATCGGGTGTACGATCGGGGCATGAGACAAATAGTATTATGCAAAGCACTAGGATTAGCATCCAAAACTTGACAAATTCTTTATCTCCCACAGGGAATTTTAGGATCCTCGCCGGTATCCGTAAGTTCCCCACGAGAATGTGAAGGGGGATGATTCGAGACAAAGAAACAGAGCAAGCATGTGAAACCATGGCGGCTTGCTTTCAGTGATAACAACCATGGATAGGAGTTCACGGTAGGGTTTGAATCTGTCGAGCGAAACAAACTCGGGATCGTAAAATTGGTAGGTTCTTTGGTTTGTCGAATCGAAAAGAACGTGAACCGATATCGGTCTAATAACCGATGTCGGTCAGAGGTTAGCCGACGTCGGTCAGTTAACCGATGCCGGTGTAAGAAGTCTGGGATAACAAGATATAAAAAGCTGCTAATTTGATTTTTTTTAACAACGTTTAGTACACTTGTCAAATTATTGATTACAGAAGACAGAGTATGACAGAGAAAACAGAACTGAAAACAAGCAAGATGCACACGTAAATCCAGAGACTAACCCTAGGGTTAATTTTAATTATTGTGGGCTTATGCCTTTAGACGCGGAATGATGTCAATCCTAAACAAAAGACTTAGGGGAAATGTCAAGTTTGTTTTGGCTCATAAGGTTACCTCAATCGGGCGGAGGAATACCGCGGAAAAGGGGGGATGTTTGAGCTGTTGAGTTAATTGTGAAGTGATTCGGTATGTGTTGTGCAGTGAAAGTAAGATTAATTTCTTGTCAATACCGTGGATATCACCCCCACGTGTACGACCTGTTACTTAATCTACATTCACTAGAATTGAAAACAACAAGCAGGAATGCAATGCACGTGTTTTAAACCCAAATCGAAAATTATGTTCGATGAAGCAAAAGAGATGACTTTCACTAATGCGAAACTGGGAAAGCAAGACAAATACTTCACTAAATATAACAAAAACAGAAACAACAAGTATGCTTCCTAAAATGAAAGCAAGCAAGAGAAACAGAAACCCGAAATGGGTCCCACCGGGCGTGCCAAAATGTTTCGCTTAGGAATGTTTAAACCGAGAATAGAGTTGCTTCTATCCTTTCATTCCTTTTAGAAACAGATAAGGGTTAGGGCTAGGAGGAATACCATTGAATGTCGAGATGGTGTGCGCGCACCGTAGAGAAAGATCGGGAGCCGATCAAGAACTCCTTTTTGTCTTGGAAGGACTACCTGAAATAAGAACACAAGACCACAAGATTTTGATTAGACAATAAATGAGAAGCGCCTTGGGCCCAGAAATATAAAACTTCCTTTCGAAGGTGGTCAGTTTCCCTGCTAATATGAATTAACACCAAAGACTGTAAAATATCAATTAAGTTGCTTTGTTGAAACAGGTAGGGGAAAGGCTGATTTCTGGTTTTGAACCACAATAACCGATGCTGGTTACTGATAACCGATATCGGTAGGGTCTAGGATCTGTGGGTTAGTTGTGTTGTGGGGTGGTTGTTGTTGTAGGGTAGCTGTGTTGTTTGTAAGGCTAGTATATGGGTGATATTAGGTAATGAGGTGATGAGAAGTAAATGAAGGATAGTTAGATGCAATATGTTGCCGGGTAGTGGATCTAGGAATGGATTTGTGAGGACTGTGATTCAAAAGTCTAAGAAGTATTATTAAAAGGACATGCAAGATGTAACTTACTAGTTATTGACGAAGATGCAGGTCCAAGAACTCTGATGACAAAGGCAGAACTGAGGTAGGATGGCCTGACACACAGAAGATGAGATATCTCCCTCCCGATGATCAGCTGAGTATCACAGGGCTCTGGTATCCAGTTGCAGTCTTGGGCTTGATCTCCTTTGCTGCAAACTCTTCTTGTCTCTTCACTTGTCTCTGCTCAGCCAAGTAAAGATCCGGATTCTCTTGATCGCTCCTGATGCTCTCTATCGATTCAAAAATCCTTCCACCTCTGTTTTTGGTTTGGGGAGCCCATTTACAGGGAACCGATGGTGGTTACGTAACCGACGGCGGTCGAGTAGGAACCGGTATCGGTAAGGAAAAAGTAGGCTATTTTTAGTAAAATAGCCCACTTTCCCTGCTTTTCTCCCGAGAGATTAGTTGCGGGCTTGGTCAAGTGACTAGAAGGTCGGTTTTGGGTGCGAGAAAGGGGTCATTAGTCATGGGTGTAGGTGTGGACCAAGTTATAGGTCTTAATTAGGTTAGTTTAGGGTTAGGACTAGGTCATGATGAGGTGGCAAAATGAGGTGGCAGGTAAGGTGATGTGGATTTATCAATTACAAGGTAATTAATAAATAATTGTGTAAGGTTTAGGTGATGAGGTTAGGTTGCGAAATGAGATGCGGGTCACAGGGTTGTAAGACACAAATTTGGTGTCTACACTCACGATATTTATTATTTAAATATCTTAATTTAGATAATGCCCACACTTACACCTCACCTAGACACCTCATTAAGCCAACTCACCCTAAGACCTATTCTTAGTAAATTGTCATAACTAACTAAGACTTACCCAAACCCTAAAAATCAATGCATACATTCCCTCTAACCACATTCTCACATGCTTATAGGAAGTTTCCATCCTAATCCTTGGGTTAGCGACATGAGATCCAAGAAAATCAAGGGGATCTGCCTAGTTTAGTAAACCGAGGAAATCCCACCTTGGCCGACTCAGGTTACCCCTAACTATTGTTAGTTAAGACAGAACCACCATTGGTCACCTTTTAATCCCCAAAACAACCTTATTTTCAAGGTTGGAAAAAGGTTGGATTCTGAGAGATACCTTTTTGAGAACAAGTTTCCATGAGAACACGCATGCAAGGAAGGATATCAAGAATTTTCTCTTGTGTGACATCCAACATTCACCCGGTAATCATCCACCAATCACCCATCACATATTTGATCCAACCGAGGCAAGCGGGTATGCACATACGCAACCCATATAGGAGCTTTCCAACATTTTTTTATCCTCAACAACATTCAACCTCTTATCAAAGCACCTTCATCCATCACATTCACAAGCACCTGGAACTGCATTTCGAGTAAGTAGAACAGTTTACTACTCTGGTTCATTCATTTAATCATTGTATCCTCATCCTTTGTTCTCCTAGCCACCCATTGACCTCCTTTAGTACTCACCCCTCCATATCCCCATTAAAACATCACCAAACCCCATCCAAACAGCCTAATACCTCACTTCGACAAGCCTAGTCTCTTGTGCAATCATAAGGGAGATCCAAAGCTCATTATGTGGTGTTCCTAGTTTTCCACGATGAATCGCACCGGTTCTCCCCAACTAGTGTTGGTCTCTGTATTTACCAATACTGAGACTGCAGGCAGATGACCTACCCATCTATTCTCACATCACCCTTAATCACCTATGACTTGCCTGAGACCTCTTTCAGACCTGCAGAGAACTAGAACCAACTACTTGACCTTCGGATCTTATTTTAACCTAGCCTATTAGATTAGATCTTTCTTATTGTTTTTTTAATGAGATACCTAAATCATTTCAATTACAATAGGATTTACTTCATTACCAGGATTAAATTGTTTTAAACAATGGATTTTCAGCCATCTAGAAAGTATCACACTTCCTAGATCTAGCACACGCTAGGCAGTTCACTAGACATATTGTTTAACTTTATTTGGTGGTCTTTTGTTCCATTTTAGGTAGTTCCTCCTAGTCAAAAGGAATCTCTCACGATCAGCTATAGATTCGAAGTCATACATGATCAACAACCCAATAACCAAAGCATTGCAATGGGTATTCCTCCTATGCCCATTACCCTATCTCTGTTCATCAATATTCAAAGAAATGTCTAAGAATCGGGTAAAACATTTTGGCATGCCTGGTGGGACCCATTTGGGGTTCCTTGCATTTTATTCATTCCTAGGAAAAGTTGTGTGTTTGTTTCCCTTAAAAGCATACACATTAATTTTCTTCCTTGGTAACCCTCTTTTTGTAACATTCCCATTTTAAGACTTTAGAAACAAGGAAAAAAATTGCATGAGTAATGTTCTCTATTCTAAATACTTAATTTAGAACACACATTTTATAACAATCATTCTTATAATAGATAACCATATGCAGCTATAATGACTCAGTGTAAAACTGATCTATTCATTCCATGACTCGGTTAACTACCGATCCATTCATGTGTAACATTGAGTTTGGAGTATTCTACGGAATACTTCATAGTCTTGGTTCTCTCAACCTATACTGGGTTCTAAGTGACCTATCCAAGGAATTTAACTGAATAATTATTACCAATATTCATTGGCATTATGAACCTTATATTGGTGACATAGGACAATGTAATAAGTAGCTTGCGATACTTTAGCCAAAGATTTATAACATATTGTTCATATTACTTATTCCTTGATGGCATACTCATCAATCTGAATACATCCTTCACCCCACTCCATTGTTATCTTGAATGTCTTACACTGACTTCTATCAGTCCCTTTCCCAAGGTTTAACTCTAGCTCAGGTTAACAACATAGGTCATGATATGATGAGGCTCTTGAAAACTTAGGGTAAATTGGCATACTGGGTCAACCTAGGTTAACCCCGTGTGCCAAGGTACCCTGAGTCCTAAAGGGCTACTTCATATCCTGATTATGGTACTAACCAGTCCTGGAGAGGAATCTTGAACAAGTTCAAAAGTGTGTAGATCTCAACGATCAATGCGGAAGGGTGTTGCCACATGTCATCTACACTATTGTATCCTTGAGAAGATCCTAATCTTCTCAAAGGTACAACCTTGTAGTTGACGTGTGTCAACATCCTATGGCACAACCTCGTAAAGATGTACATACCTCCAAGAGTTTACTTACGTTAAGTTAAATTTGGGTTTAAAGACTACCTATATCGGTAGCCCACCAAACCCCGAGTCCAACATTCCTTTAAGTTCCCTTTTTAAAGTTGAGATTCATTTAATTCAAGAACTTAATTAACTTAGGATTTCTTCCTAAATTGATAGTTTTGACCTATCATCTCGTTACCCAAGAGCAGGATAGCAACAACTTATATTCCCTTAAATTAAATAACTTAACCATTTAAGGAAGTGTAACAACCCATTAGGCTGAAACATATCAGACTTATTGTAATTAAGTCTTAATGATTCACAATCATATCTTCCTTTTTATTTAGTGCCTTACTAGAGAGGAAGGGTCTTCCTCTTCATAGTTGCATTTTTAGGGCTTCCCACACCCTACCATGTCATTTAAAGTTACAATAATCTTTATTATAGTTTTATTTCACATCACAAGATATAATGAAAAACTTAGATAAGAATGTTGTATTCAGCCACCTATTTAATTTCAATTTTCTTAGGGAATTTATCTAAGTTCCCTTTTTAAATCACTCTTTAAGAATACACATCCAATCATATAGATAACAAGAAGATTATCCTCAACAAGATAATTTACACAATCTATATAAGTAAATTCTCACTCTTCAATTCATTTCCAAACTTATACAATTACAACTTATGCTTTTTAGGCATGCTTTAAGACATCAGCCTTCATTCAAAAGAGACAAACTTTTCTTTTTACAATACAATTTAGAAATCAAATCAGAATTCTTCACTAGAATCAACTTAGAGCAGTCAATGCATCATTTAAGTTTTTGCCTTCTTTTACCACTTACGAAGTCCATCTGCAAAAATTGCTAGCATGGGTCAGTTCAATGAACTGAGCATGATAAGCACTAATCCTTAAAACAAGTGCATTCCACTAATTGTTTCAATAAAACAACCCTGTTATAATGACAACAATTACTTCATACTCTCTAAGCTTTAAGTAATATCAATATAAGAAGAGTCATAGTACACTGTTTAAACAAAGTGGACAGGATATATTCTATATTACTTGCCCTAAAATTTTAAAGTATAATTGATTCCAGCAATTACATTCATGATCAATAACATAATATAACACTAATTTTTCTTCCTAACAATTATAATACCACTCATATCATAACCTAAGTTACAGAAGTAATTTCAACATAATCTTTTCGGATGATTCATCTCACTTTTATGTAAGGAAGGAAGAAACATTCCATTTACCAAGTACATATCCATCCGAAAAGTTGAAACAATTTATATCATGATTTAAACAGATTCTTAAAATATCTTCTATTTAAAAACTAAACCATTTAAGGTATTCATCCAAAATAGGATCATACAAAAGAAATTCAAACAGAAGTGATGGATTAACTGCCACCTTCAATTTCTTCTGCTAACCTATCTTCTACCTTAGTCTTCTTAATTTTCAATCAATGAAAAGTATACAAGACAAATAAACACTGATTTCCTTTTTACAATAAGAATAACAATCAGGAGGTTTAAAAATAGAGACCTTATCCCAGCTATATGACGAAAGGAGTCTTACCAGATTAGGATCCCCCATCCCAATTATTTCTTTCAATTATTAAGACAGTTCTGCCTTCTCATAACCATACAGTTTGAGTTCATTACAAAGTTCTAAGGAATGAGCACAATAACCATTCAAGGAAAAGAGTATTAAAATAACAGACTTCCTTTTTAAACCCTTTTACTTCTTTCCCTTTTATCTCTGAGAGAAACTGTGACGATCAAAACACTATTGCAATCAAGTTTAGAATGAAATCAAGCTTCCAAGACATAATAAACATTCATTAGACCAACAAGGAATGAGAAGTTGAGTAGTTCTAGCACTTAAGTTCACCCAATAGTTCGGGAAAGGTAGAGCCATCTCATTGGTTTACCATTACATCCCTACAGGATCTACAAACTGTGCATCCAATAAAAGTCAAGATCAATATTTAACATAAATCATTACGAACCGATCAAGACTCAGAATATAATCCCGATCCAAATGAAATAGACTACATTTCCTCAAATACTCAAACCATTCAAGTTTAAAAATCAAGTTAGGGTAACTTCACATTTCCCTTAATTACAAAGTAATCAGAGACTGAATTAGTTGAACCGATACATCGTTCGGTTGCTATTTTAATATGAAACACTAAAGCCAAATTGAATATACAGTATTGATTTACCGTATTCGAATCATAATTTCAAAAATACCCAAAATCCATAATATTCAAACCATTGTAATGAATTACACATTAACAGTCCAGAATAAAAATAGGTCTTCCATTTGCATCCAAAACATTTCAACCCTATTTCTAACTTCAAAAAAATGTATTAAACTGGACATCGTTAAAACTTGTCGACTTTTAAGTCGGGTTCGAAAAGAGTTTCCACCACCGTTAACATGGTCATAAGAACTAGATTTCACAAGCCATGTCAAAAAGACTACAAGTTACAGTCTTGTTTGCCCAAAATAATAGACACAATTTTCTTTTAATACTTTTCCAAAAACAACCAAGATTTCGCAGGTAGAACACAAACTCATCCATATACTATTCCTCCTGTGCATGCCAGTGTTACTAACATTCAAGGTTTCACACAAGAATAAAGAAACTAACCATATACTGACTTATCCACAGTGCCCACGAACTTAAAAATAGTCAATCCCCTTTCACAAGAGAAGTGCAGACTAAGCCATATACAATGTTTCCAAAATACGCAACTTTATAACAGTCAAAGTTTCACAGGGTGATACCAAACAAACCATCCACGAAGTTATTCATAGACCAAATAACCATGAGATAAAACATGAATATCATAAGCAAGTAAACATAAAAACAACACTGTTCCGTCCACCAAAACAAGTTTTTAACTAATGAGATTCAACCCAGTTTAAGTGTTTCTAGAGGTTAAAAATCACAACAGTTCAACTCCAAACTTAACGAATACAGGTGGATCTATTGCAACAATAAAGACTTCTAAAGAAGTCAAAATCAATAAACAATTTCAACCACTGAGAGCCCTATAAAGTTACCAGTATTGCTCATATGTTCACAAATCCACTGCGAAAGAAAAGTAATGCAAACAAGTTCCAAAAGAATCAAGCAAACTCCCGATTCAACCCAGAAACACAAGTTTACACAAAACCCATAAAATCATTTTTTTACCAGACAAGCATAAATACACAGGGCTCATCAGAACAGAGTTCTTTTAATAAAACACTTAGAGGAAAGCAAAGATTTTAAGCAGTTAGGGCCTATCATGCCTGATAGTGTCGCTTGTAAAATCAAAGAAGACCTCTGGCTAAGCCCGCTCTTTCTCTTCTTCTCCATGAAAGGTCAAACAACAAAATACTACTTCCACCATGCCTCATATATTCTCCACGAAACAGAAATAGATTTGAAACCCTCAAAATAGCCATGCAATGAAGTATAAACTGCTGGTTTGAAAGACCAGTGTGCATGCAGAGAGAAAAATGGAGTGCATGAAAAATGAAACAACCAAACAAAAATATGCTTGCATGCCTCCCAAAGTGATCCAGGCTTGTGAAACCATGCACATTAATTACATTAATTCCATATCTCCCACCCAATCTTCCTTGCCACCGCCGCCAAATCTGGCAAGTTCTAAATCAAAATAAACAAGTGTTTCCATTTCTAGAGGTACTGCCACCTAGGCCTCTACTAGCCAAATTAACCTCTGCCAAAGTTGGTAGTACCCAATGTCCTTACAACCTTATCACCATCTTAAATGCCATAGAAACGCCACCCAACACTTGCGACCCTTAGGTTCCCATTCATAGCAATTAGTTTAGGATAGGTTAATGACTTAGGTTAGATCTTAGGTAATTTAAATTTAACACCTTAGGATATAACACTAGTCACTTACCTTAGCAATAGGTTAGATAAACCCTTAGGTAATATCCAAAAATACATAGTTTAGGAACTAGGTTAGATTGATCATAACCTTGTAGTAATAGGTTCTAGTTTAGATTAATGTCTGGTAATCCCTTTCCAGATTTTGTTTGAATCAAGCTTAGGTTAGATTGAAATCACATTTCGACAAATCAATCATACTAAGACGTTTCAGGATGGATTCTGAATTCGCATTAAGTATAAAAGCTTAGATAGGAAAACTCACATATCTTACCTGGCTTAAGGTCCAGGTTCTCTCCAATGCCATAAATGGCTGAAAACCAAATTGCGACTGTAATGACCTACCGGGTCAATTTCCAGAATCCAACGAAACTTTCCACAGAACGGAAATATTTTCATATGAAGGAGAATTAAAGAACATATATATTCTAAGTTCAGTCCAGAACTAATAATTCATAGAATGCCAATTCATGGTTATTCATCCTGAATATATTTAAAACATTCCTTGGATCACTGTAATTGATCCAAGGATGAGTCATAGAGATAGATAAGCTTACAATCCTCCTGAAATCAGATTGCACTCATCCACGAGAAATGAAAGAAAATGAATCCAGGCATATTCCAATTCAATCAAAGATCTCAAGAGCAGAAAAGACATAACCATATCAAGCATGATTTCCCATAATCAAAAGGACATATCCTCATAAGGAAAATCACATAACAACACTTGAATACAAAGGAGGAAAATAACAACAGTTAAGGGTGTTACACTTTTTCTTTCTATTTGCTCTAAAAGAAACCTTTCTTTTGGTGTACTTAAAAAGAAATCATTTCTTCTTGTTTTCTAGATTTTAGTAAAAGAGCATCCCTCTTCCTATTCATCCATTTGTGTCATCGAACTTCATATTTCTATTTGGGCTTAAAAATCATTACATTTCATTCTTATTTATCACATTAGCTCACATTAATTGAGGGAAACCTATATGCTTTGGAAGTCATTCCCAACCGATGGTGACAAACAAATCATAAAAATCACATCTATCTCTCTCGAGTCTTGCAAAATTTCACAAATTCAAAACAAATACATATTCTTAAACAACATCTTTCCTAAAGAACACCTTTCAATGATCACACTGATCGAGGATTGGTAGGTACTCACCACTGGCTACTCTATCAAGTCATACTTGAGCAAAGCCCACCCCGCCATAACATACCGTAAATCTCACATTTTAGATCTCCTTCTTTGTAGGAAGCCATCCTCACCAAAAATCTCTATTTTACAATTCATGTGTCAGTCCTTAAATAACATAAGCTAAACAAACATAATCGAAAAATCACTCTTAGGATCGCATTTTTCTTAGTGTTTCTACTTGGCTTTCATTTTGAGGTGAGAGATCACATTCTTCATATTTCTTATTCATCCTTGCACACTCCTCATCATAGTTGGTGTATTTTAGCTTCATCTGAGTGTGCCTAGACTATATTCTCATCATTCTCAGAATTCTAGGTCTGATTCCACATCAAATTTTAATTCATAACCACTTTTCTTTCATCATTGTTTCAATTTCACAATGATCGGTGTTGTCCAATGATCGTTGTTGTCGGTTACACCCGACCGTCGTCGGTTATACCCAAGCTGCGTTGGTTCACCGACATTTTGGTTAACTCCGCCCAAAAGGAAATTTATTCACCTTCTTCAACTATTCAAATTCCCCGTCACTACTATCATTCCCATTGACCTTGTAAAACTCATTAGGTTTGGCATACCGCGATTTGACCTTTTACCTTGTTTTTGACTCACTTTGTCCATTTCCCACGGTGGCCGGCGGTGGTTAACCCTAACCGGTGTTGGTTTACCCAGACCGGAATCGATTATCCTATGCCACTTTCAAACCAACATTTGGTACCTAATCCACTTTTACCACCTGTTTCACCTATTCCTATTCTTTTTGGTGTCATTTATGAAAGCGGCCAACTTGATCAATACTGTCACATGGTGCGATGCGTTGACAAGCTAAGCACCCTCGTATTCCACACCGCCTGTTGTCAAACCGCTCCCACCTAGCCCTTTGCCACCTTCCATTTTATCACCCTTCATGGATCCTATCCAACCTATCATTATCACTACTAGAGATGAGGAGTTCCCATGACTCCTTGACCAAAACCCTACCGCCCGTAGTTTTACCTTTCCCACTCGTCCACTTGAGATGCCTTGGGTCGGTTCCTATACGACATGCCCGTATCTATCCCCCAAACTCTCACTCCCACTCCTGTGTTAGCCCCATCTCGGCTCTATGTTGCCCGCATCTACCTTACCCCTAGTTGTTTTACAGGCTAGGTCCTATACCCGCTATGTCTATTACATCTCGCTACATCTCATGTACCCACCACATCCACTATACCTTTACCAACCATTCGAACACCACCTCATCCACACCCATTGTCTTGCATATACCATTGTAGCTACACTACCACCCCGGTTTGGTGACCCCTACCCCTTTTCAAAATGTCATCCTTTATATTCCACAATATTTAGCCCCCATTACCACTAGGGTCACCATGACCCTTCCACCTCCATATACGTACTATCAGCAGCCTCTTGTTTCATCTGTTATTCACTCTGGGTACATACCCCTTATTTCACTACCTCCTCAATCTACCTACACAAGTAGCACCATATACTAGAATGCCACCCCTGTTACATGCCCAACACCAACCCTCTTATGCTACAGGAGGCACCCAATCATCGCAACCTACCAATGACCTAATCAAATTGATGATGGACAAGATGTAGATTTTGGAGGCATCGGTCTCTAGCCCCGAAACACTCTCACCTACGATGAGATTTGTAATGAGCATATACACCCATCCATTCCTATTCGTCCATACCCCATGCATTGGGAAATGCCTAAATTCAAGTGTTTCAATAGCAAGGAAGACCCACAACAACATTTTTGGTCGTTCAAACATGGGTGTTACTTAATCGCTCACAATGATGTTTAGCTCTTAAGGACCTTTCCCATGTCTCTGACTGGACCTGCATTAGATTGGTATAGTGGGTTACCTAGACACTCTATATTTTCATTTAATCAGTAGCCCAAGCCTTCTTAGATAAATTCTCCATCAATATCGCGAAGGTTACCATGAATGACCTATAATCCATGCGTCGGTATGAGGACGAATCTCTCACGAATTTGTAGCTCACGGCATAGCCTCGATTAATCAACTCACCTTCTAACCGCCGCAAAACAAAAATCAACGAGCTCTTCACACGGGCTTATGATAGACATATCTCACCCACCCTATAGGTCTTAACCTTTCAAACATTCGATGAAGCATTCACCATGGCACAAAAGCTAGAGATTCGGGCCATCGAAGAGAAGAAAATCCAATTTGAATGATACCCCTTCTTCCAAACCGTAGAATAATTATTCAAAATCTAAGGGCACCGCTAACGCAGTGGTACTCAAAGTCAGTCTAGCTCATCCATCAAATCAAGCTACCCCCTCATCTAATATCTCACCCATCTAGACTTTTCAATTGAGATGAGAACAACGGAAATACACCCCAATTAGGGAGCCTTATTCTTATGTCTTAGAAAATCTTATCAAATCTAGGGCCATCACCATTCCACCTATAAAACCACACACTTGGTTTTGACCTGCTCACCCCATTCCCGCATGGTATAAATAACATGACTTCTACTGTAACTATCATCGAGTAAAGGGTCATAGTGATAGAAATTTCATCACTTTCAAAAATATTGTCCAAGAAATGCGAGTTAACCATGGATAATCCTAATGCACCTACCAATCAAAACCTACAAATCTTTAAGAAACCTTTTCCTAATCATGCCCCTTCATCTGATCAAACCGGTGAAACCTCAACTCATGATAGCCATACTCGTAAGGTCCACGCTATTTTCAGTGATGCACCCGTTGCTTCCAAATTACCTCATATCCCTTCCATAGAGGAAATTCTAGCCCAAACTCTTCCACCTACACTTGAACCCACTTCACCTATTCCTCCACCCACAGAGGAACACCTTTCACCTCCTTCCTCACCCATGGAGGAGCCTTTTACTAATATCGAGGCTACTTCATGTTTGGCTTCTCCACTTAGAGATTCATCACCCAAAGTACTTCTTCATCCATAGAGGATACTTGTTTATCTCCTCCACCCACAGAGGAGCATTCATCATCTCCTCCACCTACGAGAGGAGCACCCATTTTCTCCTCCACCTATCAAGGATCTAGCAGAGATACATTAGCCTCTAGGAAAGCATTTTCCATTAACTACCCAAGATCCTACAGACCTACTTTCGGCTCTCTTACCCACGGAAGTGAAAGCTAACAGATTTCCCGTCTCTAAGACACATTTTACGGGAATTTCCATTAGGTCCTCATCAACCTCACCTACAAATGTGTCATTCTCAAGTTTGGTCGATCACCTAGATTATGTGGACAGAGCCTTATTATGGGGGTGTCTTTTGCTTCCTGTTTCAACACAAATGTAGATGTCGCTTGCTGATACTTCCACTATCTACCCAAAAATATTCCAACCAATTGTACCAAGCACAACCACATCTATCACTACTTCTTTCATAACCCTCCACACTGCTCAACATACTCCCTTACCCATAACCCAACATACATCTAAATCCAAACCCAAACCTTCATCATATTCCTTGACTAAACCTATTACTACCTTAGGGGTCACCCCAACCACCAACCTTACTCATCCACCTATCAAACTGGATTTAGCTACATCCTCCAAAGTCAACACCACACCTACTACAAAGCACCCAAATAGAAGAACCAAACCCATAGAACTCATACCCCTGCTACGCCAATCACACCTGCACTTGTCCCGTCCATCTTAGGACCTCAACTTCCTAGCACAATTAAGAAACCTCCACCCATCAATAAACCAAAAACACAACAGCCCACTCCTTCCTCGCAAACCTCTAACCTACCCAAGCACTCGACACGACTTACACCTAAACCTGCAGCATCTTTACCACCCATACCTCTAATACCATCAGCAACTTCTTCACTACCCACTACACTTCAGTCTATGTCCCTCACACCCTCTACACAACCCATGTCATCTACCTTCATAGAACCTCCATTATCCCTATGGGTAACTTGCCCTCTTCCCCCATCTACTTTTCCCTCTAGATCTCATACACCCATATCACCTTCACCCAAGAAGGTGTAACCCAAAGACAAAAATCGACTACACTCCAACAAGGTAGTCAAAACAACCATACACCCTCCTATCGGTTCATCTACCATACCCCTACCCAAGCAAACACAACTAGCACCCAAGACCACACCATCACCCAAAACCATAACTCGACCCATTCCCCTCCCCGCAAATATTGTTCCTCAACAATCACCGCACCTACACCCAAACCCACTTTCACTTCCCATTATGACCCACTAGTAGGGTCCTATGCCAAACTATTAGCCAACCTCCTTGAGACTTCATCACATTACTACCGCTCATACCTTATGAGCCCCTCAAACCCAATCCAAAAGGGTTTGATGACACTAAAATTTACTCCTACCATCATGTGCTAGGGCACAATGTGGAGAACTACAAGGCTTTGAAAACCATCCTTATCCAGTTATGTCCTCTTGAAGAAAACTTTGACGATGATGACCTTCTTGATGAGGACCTCATTTCACCAACACCCATTCCCACAGTCCTTCCCTCACTTCCTACTCAACAACCATGACCTCCACCCCCTCAACTCTTAGAGCCACCCCCAAGATTTTAAATTAACATGGTTTGCATCAGAGAACTTTCCACGCCATCACCCAAATGTTGTTGCTCTCAGCTCACCTCATAGGGTTTTTCTCCTCCGGCAGGTTTTTTCCCATCATGTCGTTATACCACTCACCCTACACCTTCTTCATTTTCCAACTCCCCTCAGATCAACATGATCCACGTTACTACCCATGCTCAAAAGGTTAAAGGTAAGGAAAATGCAATTGACCCACCAACTAATCCTATACCCTATATACCATCTCCACCCACACTTAAGATTACTATCTACTGAGACCCACATACCCTAATTCTAATGGGGTCACACATCACACCATGCTTAAACAATTACACCAATCTCCCCTCAAAATGTCCCTATATGACCTCATCCAAACCTCAAAATCCCATCATCAAGATCTCATGGAGGTTCTTCAATGTATTGACATTTTACCCAATGACTCTACACTGTAGCCTCTATTATCACACCCCATCATGTAGCCTCTATCACCAAATTACCACCTTTATCCACACCTCACCATACTCACCAAATAGCCTCCCTTAGCATCTAGAAGGAAGAGATCGCACCGCACCAAACAGATAGCCCCGACCACACCCTCTTCATCTCTGTCCACATTGATGATATATAAGTATGACGTGTATGTTTCGCTCGGAATGTTTCGGAGCTTCGGGAATAGAGTTGCTTCTATCCTTTCATTCCTTTTAGAAACAGATAAGGTTAGGGCTAGGAGGAATACCTGTTGAACATCGAGATGGTGTGCGCGTACCGTAGAGAAAGATCAGGTTGACTGCGAAGAACTCCTTTTTGTCTTGGAAGGACTACCTGCAAATAAGAACACAAGACCACAAGATTTTGATTAGACAATAAATGAGGGAACTACCTTGGGCCCAGGAAATATAAAACTTCCTTTCGAAGGTGGTCAGTTCCCCTGCTAATATGAATTAACACAAAAGACTGTAAAATATCAATTAAATTGCTTCGTTGAGACGGGTAGGGGAAAGGCTGATTTCTAGTTTTGAGTCACAATAACCGATACCGGTTGCTGATAACCGATATCGGTATGGTCTAGGATCTGTAGGTTGGTTGTTTTGTGGGGTGGTTGTGTTGTAGGGTAACAGTGTTGTTGGTAAGGCTAGTATATGAGTGATATTAGGTAATGAGATGGTGAGAGGTAAATGAATGATAGTTAGATGCAATGACACGTTGGGTAGTGGATCTAGGAATGGATTTATGGGGACTGTGATTCAAAAAGTCTAAGAAACGTTATTAAAGAGGACATGCAAGGTGTAACTTACTGGTTATTGATGAAGATGCAGGTCCAGGAACTCTGATGACAAAGGCAGAACTCAAGTGGGATGGCTTGACACACAGAAGATGAGAGATCTCCCTCCCGATGATCAGCTGAGTATCACAGGTTTCTGGCTATTCCGTTGCAATCTTGGGCTTGATCTCCTTTTGCTGCAACTCTCCTTGTCTCTTCACTCGTCTCTGCTCGGCCAAGTGAAGATCCGAATGCTCTTGATCGCTCCCAATGATCTCTGTTGATTCAAAAATCCTTCGACCCTTGTTTCTGGTTAGGGGAGCCCATTTCTGAGAGGCAGGAACCGATGGCGGTTACGTAACCGACGGCGGTCGAGTAGGAACCGGCATCGGTAAGGAAAAAAGTAGGCTATTTTTAGTAAAATAGCCCACCTTCCTACTTTTCTCCCGGGGATTAGTTGCGGGCTTGGTTAAGTGACTAGAATGTCGGTTTTGGGTGCGAAAAGGGTCCTTAATCATGGGTGTAGGTGTGTAGACCAAGTTATAGGTCTTAATTAGGTTAGTTTAGGGTTAGGACTAGGTCATGATGAGGTGGCAAAATGAGGTGGCAGGTGAGGTGATGTGGATTTATCAATTACGAGGTAATTAATAAATAATTGTGTAAGGTTTAGGTGATGAGGTTAGGATACGAAATGAGATGCGGGTCACAAAGGGGTCGTAAGACACAAATTTGGTGTCTACATTAGCCCCTTATTGTCATGTAGCTTGTTTTGTAAAGCTGCGCGGACAATAATATGAAGTGGTTTCTCCTGTTAAGGATATAGGTAATCCCCCTCAAATCTATCACAGATTGAGAGAACGTGAAATCAGGGATAGGGTTGATAAAGGGTGAATGGTGTAGAGAGGATGGTGAGATGGTGGGGTAGGTCCAAGGAAGCAAACGCATGTTGAAATGCATTAGTGTAACTAGGGTACATGATTTGACGAGAAAACCAGCAATGCATAGGCAAAGGTCGATAGTTTATCCAAACAAGGGTGATATAATCCTGGTATCCAAGGCATAGGAAGTAGCTCCAGGGTATATAACGGCTAAGGTACAGGAACGTTTAGGCATGTTCGGTAGTACAAAATGGTTGGTTTGGTTGAGATAAACGTCACGGTCTAGGTCTAGGCAAAGTTGGTCGACAGATCAAGTCAAGGACCCTAGTCATGCTAAAACACGAACAAGTGAGCTCGATTGAACAAAAAGCTACGTGATGGGTGGATAAAAGTGTATGTTGTTGATGTTGGGCAAGGTAGTTAAGTGGTACGGCCTTGGGTCGGGCTGATTGATGAGTGAGGGCCGTGGGTCGGGCCAAGTTGTTGGGTTGCGGCCTTGGGTCGGGCCAAATGGTTGGGGTGAGGCCTTGGGTCGGGCCAAATTGTTGGGTTGCGGCCTTAGGTTGGGCCAAATGGTTGGGGTGAGGCCTTGGGTCGGGCCAAATGGGTGGTGTGAGGCCTTGGGTCGGGCCAAATGGTTGGGGTGAGGCCTTGGGTCGGGCCAAATAGGTTGGTTGCGGCCTCGGGTCGGGCCAAATGGTTGGGTGCGGCCTTGGGTCGGGCCAAATAGGTTGGTTGCGGCCTTGGGTCGGGCCAAGTGGTTGGGTGCGGCCTTGGGTCGGGCCAAATGGTTAACAAGGGGTTTGCAGCAAAGGTAGATATTTGCGATGTTTGTGAGTCACGAGCGGAGGGACTAGAGGCTAGATACCTCCATGCGAGAGAGCGTATTCACATGTTACAGGAGAGATTGGCAGATCAGTGGGCGGTACCAATAGCCGTGGTACCTTTGAGGACAGGGAGGCCCGGCGAGAGGCGTCGACGATCACGATCATCACCTGGTTCGGGATGAGGCGTGAGGGTCTAAGTAAATGTTATCGAGGTATAAGAATAAATAAGGATGCCGACCTGCGTGTCGATGATAGAGAAGATGTATTTGTTTAACATCTAAATAAAACTGAATATGTATGTTGATTTGAGTTATGATAATAATAAGAATGTTTTCGTTTTGTTTTGAAAAAAGGATAAAGAGGAATGTGATTAAATAGAAATACACCAAAAATATTTATATTTACCACACATGATAGGTTATGGTAGGGGATGGTCGAGCTAACCTTGGGAGATGCCATGTCTCCGAAGTGCTGCCTACATAGCCCATTGCACAAAGCAAGGAGGGGCCTCAGACCGATGTAGTTCTCCCTTAGGACCAGGGAGAGGTGAATTTAGGCAATTTGGTACGGTTCAGGCAATTGGTTGGTTGGTAAAAATATTGATATTAATATTGGTAAGGTAAGGTTGAGGGTGTTGGTAACGAATTGGTAATGTTGTAAAAGGTATAAGGGAAGCGAAAGTTAGCCTACCCAAGTAGAAGGGAACCATGTCCTGATTAAAATCAACACACAATCCTAGATGCGAGGCAAAGCGGAAAGAGTGCTCCATAGGTGAAAAGAACTAAACAAAGCACATAATAACGTAGAATGAGCTTGAACCCCTAGGTACCTTGCATAGACGAGAAGTCGATAGGTGAAAAGAGTTGTATAATCACAATATATCGGGTGTACGTCACGTCCCTTGAGTTGAAACAAATGGTGAGGTGAGGTGGATGGTATAGCTGAGGTACGGAGAACTTATTACAAAGTGAGTGTTCTGACGAAAGAGAACCTACCCTAAATAGACAAGTCCATGACTCAAAAGTTCTTTTGAATGAGGCTTTTATTTTATTGAATTATAGACTGATCGATGCGGGAAGTCTACAAGGGATATTGATTGTACTATTCTTGAGGTCTTCACAAAGCTGATCAATGCGAGAAGCTTCGAGAAAATGTTGTTGTGTGCATAGCTGTCCTTCAGGGAGCGATCTATTTATAATGCATGATATGATTTTAGTGCATAGCTTTGTCCTTCGAGGGAGCAGTCTATATATGATAGCAGCAATAGTTTGGCATATAGCTGTCCTTCGAGGGAGCAGTCTATATATAATTTAGATAGCTAGATGTTCTTTTGGCGTGAAGCATCTAGTTTGGTAGGAAGTTTGACTCAAGAAAATCCCATAAGAAGGTGTTATTTTAATACTTTGAAGTCATGGACTAGACTAAAAAGGGGAGGGCATCGGTAAGGTGAGGTGAGAATCAAACTATGTGAGCTTGATTTTTTATTATGAGGTGTAGGAAAAAAAGCGTATGTAGCGGTGAATGAGCTCAAGGGACGAGCAGTAGGTAGATAAGAAGAGATGTAACACTAAATTCAACAGTAGAATGGTCGAAGATGCAAGGCATTAAGGGGTTCGAGCTCGGGTTTACCATTAAGTGAAGATAAATGATAAGTGTCCGATCCATACGTGTGAGTGATTATGTAAGGCCCAATCGATTGGGAGCAAATTTTCCACATTTGCTCTTTTCTAGTTTGGTTACATGTTGATTCTCTTTGAGGACAAGATCACCAACCTCAAAGGTATGCTCCTGAAGTCACTTATCATAAGCACGCTTGATATGTTTTTGATAGATTTGAAGGTGATCGAGAGCTGTAAGACGACATTCGTCAAGAAGCTCCAATTGGGCTAACCGCTCTTGGCGGAAATCATCGTTGGTGAGAATATCCTGAAGAGATATCCTGAGGGAGGGTATTTGTATTTCGAGAGGCAAGACAGCCTCGGTACCATATACCAAAGAAAAAGGTGTAGTACTAGTGGAGGTACGAATGTTAGTACGATAAGCCCAAAGGGCAAAGGGAATGTGATCGTGCCAATTTCTTCCGGACTCATTGACAACTTTCATGAGGATTTTGGTTAGGGTTTTATTAGAGGATTTGGCTTGTCCATTTGCTTGTGGATAGTAGGGTGATGAGAAGCTAAGTTTGATACCAAAGTTGTCACAAAGGTCTTGCAATAACTTATTTTTGAAAGATTTTCCATTATCAGTTATCAGGCGATGAGGAACACCAAAATGATAGATAATGTGGTGGTTAATGAACTCTACAATTTTTTTCTTTTTGGTTGAAATGAGTGGAATAGCCTCCACCCATTTTGTGTAATATTCGGTTCTTTGTGATAATCCATCGGTGACATTGCGAAGAGGATGGGTGAATCTCACCAATAAGGTCTAAACCCCATTGTGAGAAAGGCCAAAGATCTCGGGCGACCTGTAGGGGGTGGCTAGGAGTATGTTGAAGGTTGGCGTGTTGTTGACACATAACACAACGCTTAACATATTCATAGCAATCGTTATTGAGAGTAGGCCAATAATAATCAAGGCGAAGGATTCGTTTGGCCATGGCAAGGCCGCTAAAATGCCCGCCACAAATACCGTCATGTACTTGTTGGATGGTATGAGTGACCTCCGCACCGGTGAGACATCGAAGGAGGATGCCATCAAAGCCACATTTATAAAGGAGTCCCCCCATAACAACATAACGAGAAATGCGTTTAAGAAACGCACGTTTGCCGGTACTAGTAAGGTCAGATGGGAGAACAGAGGTTGTAAGGTAGTCATGGAATTGGTGATACCAAGTATCCTGCGAGTTAGCAGACACCGTATTTATCGTACAAACAACCGGGGCTGAATAAGATGGGGTAAAGAGTTGTTGGACCAGGACAAAAATATCAGAGTCAGTTGATGAAGCTGGAATTTGCGAGGCTAAGCAAGCCATAGTATCCATAAATTTGTTAGTGGAGCGGGGAATGGTTTGGATAGAATAGTGAGTAAATAAGGCTAGAAGTGAATCCACATAGTGTTTGTACTTTTGAAGTTCCTCATTTTTGCATTGGTAGATGCCCATAACTTGATTGACTACCAATTGAGAATCGCCAAAAATATTGATAGATTTGATACCTAAGTGTAACGCAACTTGGAGACCCAGAACAAGGGCCTCGTATTCCACTGTATTATTAGTGCAAGGGAAATCGAGTCGGAATGAGAGAGGCATAGGCTCAGCGTCGAGAGGAATGAGAACAACGCCGGCTCCTCCGCCGTGCTGGCATTTGGATCCATCGAAGAAGAGGGTCATTGGATACGACTCCTCCCTGAGTGAAAGAGTGGCGATGAGTTCGTCGGGGAATGTAAAATTGGTAAATTGTTCCCCAGGTAAAGGGGCTTCCGCAAGTTGATCTGCGATGGTTTGTCCTTTGATTGATTTCTGGTGGACAAACTCAAGGTCGAGGTCGGCGAGGAGCATGAGCCATCTGGCGATGCGTTGGTTGAGATGAGGTTTGGCATACATGTAATGGATGGGGTCCGTGTTGGTGATGACGAAAGTTTTGTGATTCAGAAGGTAGTGTCGGAGTTTGGTGGCCACGAATGATAGGGCTAGGCACAACTTTTCTACATGTGTATACCTAGTCTCATAGTCCACCAAAGTACGACTTATATAATAGACGGCTTGTTCTCGATTCTCAGAGTCACGATGTGCAAGCATGGCCCCTACAGCGTGGTCGATGGCGAAAAGATAAAGGTAGAAAGGGCGGTCGTCACGAGGTGGGATAAGCATGGGTGGATGTAAGAGATAAGCTTTGAGAGCTTCAAAGGCTTGGTGGCACTCTTTGCTCCATTGAAAATCAATGTCCTTTTTAAGAAGGTGATGGAAAGGTTGACATCGATCCGAGAGTTGGGAGATGAAACGTCGGAGAGATTGGAGCTTACCTTATAAACTACGCAATTGTTTGAGATTGGTAGGTGGGGGTATTTCTAGTATAGCTTTGACTTTAGATGGGTCCACCTCAATGCCACGCACAGAGAGACAATAAAGCCAAGAAGTTTTCCCGAAAGGACGCAAAAGACACATTTCTTTGGTTGAAGACGAATAGAATATTGTAACAAAGTGATCAAAGATAATGGTTAAAACATCAAGATGTTCACTACGATGTTTAGATTTGCCAAGAAGATCGTCGACATAATCTTCAAGGATAGTGTGCATAATGTCATGAAAAATGTAGGTCATAGCCCGCTGATAGGTTGCACCAGCATTCTTAAGGCCAAATGGCATTACACGGTAACAGAAGGTTCCCCAAGGAGTTATGAAGGCAGTTTTATGTTGATCGGCAGGGGCAACCAAAATTTGGTTATATCCTGAGAAGCCATCCATGAGAGAGAGCATCTCATGGCCTGCGGTGAGATCAACAAGTTGGTCAATACTAGGTAAGGGGAAGTCATCCTTAGGGCAAGCGAGGTTAAGATCCTGGAAATCCGTGCATATCCGAAGTCCCCCCGTCACTTTAGTGACAGGTACGATGTTAGAAATCCATTGAGGATAGTCAATAGGTAGAATGAAGGAAACAGAAAGGAGTCGTTGAAGCTCCTCTTTGACCAAGAGAGCAATGCGTGGATGCATTTTTCTCAATTTCATTTAATTGGCTTGGAATCAGGTTTTAGTTTAATGTTATGGACAGCAATGTCAGGATCAATTCCTGGCATGTCAGCGTAGGACCAAGCGAAGGCTTGGTTGCGAGCACGGAGAAAGGTAGTAAAGGCGACTTGTTCTGATGCGTTAAAGGATTGTCCGATCTTCACAATGTGAGGATCCTCCTCCGTGTGGATGTTGATTTCTATAGTAGATTCGTTCAAAGCATGGTTTGAGTTTCATATGGTAAGGCGCGTTGAATATAAGAGTCATCCGTGCGAAGGTAAGTGAGGATGGAGTCATCATCCCGGCACTCAACAATGTTAATTGAAGGTGAGTCCTCTTCAATCATGTCTGGCTATAGAAGGGGAAGAGAAGATGGGTCCTCATTATCGCGTTGATAATTGAGAGGACCTATGAAGATAGCATTTATGAAAAAAAAAAAAAGTTAGGAGGGATAGATTCGGGTCCATCGATTACGTGGGTGACGAAGGCAAAATGGGTAATGATGGTTTGGTAGGGGTGACGTCGTTGTCTTCTAGAAGACAACTGACACGAGGTTCCTTCAGTGTAAGTGTTCCCGGAAATCTGAGACCACTACGATCATTGTGCTTGCGTGTAGTGATGGGGATGAGCGTATGTCGGCCTTGTTCATAAAGACCAAAACCAAATCCTTTCCAAGCATAGTGAGTCAAGAAGGTGAGGGTGAAATGACGGTTTGTCGAATGCTCGAAAATCAGATTGGAAAGGAATCACACCAAGAGGAGGCTCAGGGGTGACGGAAGATGTGTCGACACCCCCATATGTTAGGTTAGTGCGGCAGTGAGGTGGTCCGTAGGGGATTACTTCCCCCACATGACGATCATAGGTAGGATGTGCATATACTTGTCCGTACTCCTGTGGGGTATGGAAAGAACTAACGTTATATAGGCGATACTCCCCCAGCGTAAGGCATTGAAAAACATCTACTAAGGGGTCTGCGGTTGGGATGTTAGCTGCGGGAAGGGAAGTGGTTTTTGCGACGGTGGTTTCATCAGTTGAAGGTGTAGGTGTGGTTGAGGTACATTTGAAGAGGACGGTTGGGTTGAATGAATGGGTGGCTTGATTGGTACAAGCACATCGTTAGGGCGGTACAACATATTGCAAGTCTTGAAGGGGGGAGGATCAGCTTTTACGGTGTAGGACTTCCCCTCGTACTCAAATTTTATGCATCTATGTAAGGTGGAGGGAACGCATCCCATAGCTCGGATCCAAGGGCGGCCTAACAACATATTGTATTGGAACTCTCCTTCAAGGACATAGAAGAGTTCGGGTAAAGTACGTGGTCCTACCCGAATGTTGAGGATCACGGTGCCTAAGGTAGAGGTAATAGCGTCATTGAATGACCGCAACATGATGGGATTGGCACACATGTAGCTAGAAGGGATATTCATTTGTTGGAAGGATTTTGAAGAGATGATGTTTAGGCTAGCACCCCCGTCAATCATAACATGATGTACCCGAATGTCCCGGACGTAAGCTGAGATGAAAAGGGCAGGGTCAGGATCTTCTGTACCAAAGTCAACAATTTCATCTTCAGAGAAACTGACTGCCGCAGCTTGTTGTACAGAGACAGAAGTGGTTGGGGCAGTGGGTTGTTTGGTGAGAGAAGCAACGTGATTGGGTGTTAGAATGGAGGTAACAGGCAGGGTTTCATTAGGTAAGACCTCGATCCCTTGAAGAATTTCAACGAGAGCTTGTCGATGAGATTCAGAAGTCTGAATGAGATCATATAGTGTCATTTTTACGGGTGATTGGTGAAGTTGTTTGATCATGGCTCGATGGGCAACTCCATTAGAGACGGGGTAAGCGGGTCCACGAATAACCACTTTGGGTGGTGGTGCAATCGGGATGCTGGATGGAGAAAGAGAGGACGCATGTGTGCTTTCTTTCACTTTCTCGTTGTTTTTCTGCGCTCGAGTAGCAACACTAATCATATTAATCTCGTAGACCTGAGATGAGGAAGATGGTTGGGATAAATCATGGTCTTCAAGAGGTGGGGTTGTAATAATGATAGATCTTGGTGAGGCGGGGACAGATGGTATAGTAGAGGAATTGAAGCTAAAGGCATCTCCCTTCGTAAGTTGTCTTTCTTAAGCTTTCTATCTGGGGAGAGGTGACTGACGAAGGATGGTTTTAAAGATTTACATCCCTCCACATCATGTCCAGGTGTGCGGTGATAAGCGCAGATTTTAGACTCATCATAACCTATAGGCCGAGGTTTAGACGGGTCATAAGGTCTGAGTGGGGGTAGGGAAATGGTCGCATTCTCCACCAACATAGCAAGGATTTTGGCGTAAGATCCTTTGAGTGGGTCAAAATCAGAGGAAAATGAGGCTATTGACTGGGTCGATTCTGGTGATGACGTGGTGTGGTTGGTTTGTAGAGGGGGTTGTTTTGCCAAGGAGTTTTGATAATGGGTTTTACCTAACCGTGGTTTCTTTGACGTAGAAGCTATGTTGGACGATGAGGCCACGGATGATGTGGTATCAGAAAACAACCACGGGGAAATAGGAGTGACCGAAAACAAATCTTTTGATGATGGAATTTGTTTAGGGTTGATAGGTGGATAGGATACGCGGGGTGACGGTGTTGCTATACCCTTGGATTTCGGTATGGGCGCAGAAGGCGTAGGTTGCTTTAAAGAAAACGCAGGAGGTATGATATATTGATGCAAGGTGGAGGGATGAGGTCCCAATATGGAAGGTAGGTGTGACGATGATGGTTTTGATTGTGATAGAGGCACGGATTGAGTTTGTCTCCTAGGTGGCGGGGTGGCTTTATTTTTGGATAAATCGAGTCGCTTAGGCGGGTGCGTTAGACTGGGCATTGGTGAGGTCCCAAGTGTAGGGGAAGATTTGGTTAGGTTAATAGAGGTGGATGGGCTACTTGGTATAGATACGGGGGGTGAGAATGAGGACATAGGCATTTTGAGTTTCTGTAAACACTTAGGGTATATGGTAGAGGTGTCCGGATCGGTCATCTGCATTTGAGTAGAATAGGGGGTACTCAAACGTTCCCATAGGATTCGTCTATCTTCTGGAGAATGACAGTCTTCAGGTGTGAATTGGAATTTTTGTACGGAAGAAAGGTGGGTTGTGATTCCAGTCCACTATGGGTGTGATACAGGGGGTAGATGAGGTACTGTATCAATAGATATTAAGAGGTCGACCGGTTGTTGAAAAGATTTAGGCGATGAAGGACTAATAGGCGGGAGGGCATGTTTGAGAGGGTGCATTATGGTTAAAGAATTTGGTGATGTTGGTACAAGAGATTTCTCGTCTAAGGATGTCAAAAGGAGTGGTGAGCCTTCCTCTTGTGCAGCAAGAGCGGTAGAAGGGACGTTTGCGAAATAGATAAATTAGATAACATCCATTCGCATCTTGTAGGGATGTGGAGTAAGCGAGACTCATCGATGAGAAGTGAAGTCTGGGCAGTTAACTCTTTTATGGGTAAAGGAATGATTTTGCTTTGGCTTGATGGTGGTGAAGGAGGTTCGGACTCCTGCATTAGTGGAGAGGCTTGATTCAAAATTTTCTCGATAGAGGCTTTTGGCTGGGAGTCGAAGACTGCATGGATCTCATGAACACTCTCCTCGGCTAAGATATCCTGGTTTACGTTACTGTTGGACGAGTGATTTGGGAATGGTTTGTTGAAGATTTTCAAATTTTGGTTGGTAGGGGCATTAGGATTATCGAGGGTTATATCCCCTGCGTCAACCATTTCCTGCACTATGTTTTTCAACATCTTGCAGTTTTCATGACTATGTCCTTTTACGCGGTGAAAGTTACAGAAGTCATTTTCTTTGTACTAGGAAGGTATAGCGCGGGTGGAGTCAAACCCGGAGTGAGGTTTAACAGGAGGCAAGGTGATAGCTCCTGCTTTGAGCAGTTTTTCCAAGATGACACCATAAGTTTCTCCCAAGGGAGTGTAATTGATGGGCTCTGCTTTGTACTTATAGGTGGTTTTTGGTGGAGTATTAGACGGTGCTTGAGATTTGACCATCACCGCGTGAACAGCTCCTTTTGATTTAGAAGAAGTGGACGTGTGAGGAGTGGTGGTGTTTGGTTTATTGGTAGAGTCTGGAGTTCGGAAATTGGGGTTTTTGTTGCGCAACCACAATTTCTCTTCTTCTAAGGCTCGAATTTCTAGCTTCCGAGCCATGGTAAAGGCCTCGTCAAATGTGCGGAAAGTTTGAATTTTAAGAGTAGGAGAAATGTGCTTAACACATGCCCACGTAAAAAGTTCGATAAGTTCAGCCTGAGGCAAGGCATATGTAAGTTGGTTAATAAGGCCACGCCATCGTCCAACGAAATCTGCGATAGATTCGTCTTTGAATTGTCGGATGGCATAAAGGTCAGTGATAGATACTTTCTTGGCAATGTTAATGGAGAAATGATCCAAGAAAGATTGGGCTAGTTGGTTAAAAGAGAAGATTGAGTCTTTGGGTTAAAGCACCGTACCACTCAAGGTGGGTCCCGATAAGGACATGGGAAAAGTGCGAGTAACAAGGCATCATCATGAGCAATCAAATAACAAGCATGTCTAAATGATCGTAAATGTTGTTGAGGATCCTCTTTACTATTAAAACGAGTAAATTTAGGCAATTCCCATTGAGGAGGATACGAATGAAGGGGGACAGAAGGGTGAATAGGCTCCCGACAAACTTGTTCGTATGTCAAGGCGCTACGACTTCCTGAAACAGAGGCCTCCATATTTTGCATTTTGTCCATCATTTGTTTGATGAAATCCTTGGTTGGATGAGATGATGGTGTGGTTGTGGTAAATGGAGGCAAATTGGGCCAAGGGCCTCCGCTGGACAATGGTGGGGTTAAGTGTTGATAAGGTATGGAGGATGAATATGTTGAGGTGACCGAATAGGGATGTCCCATATAAGATGTTGAGGTCACTGGATACGTGTATGGGAATGAAAAGGTAGGCGGAGCTTGAGAAGGAAAGCTAGTGTGGATAGGCGGCAGAGAGCAAGTCATGAATGGAGCAGTCTGCAAGAGAGATGAGGTAGGGGCAGTCGGCGGTAATGATATGTGGGGTCCAAGATTAACCAACGGAAAGCCAATCTGAGTCGTATGAACCTCTGAAGCCGTCGGATTGGGAGACGGGGCTAAAGATGCAGGAAGCAAGGCGGTGTTATCAGGCGAGTGGGAGCTAAATGAGCAGCTATACTAATAGGCATACCAACAAGGAGCTGACCATCGGGCGTACGGTCAGGGGTATGAGACAAATAGTATTGTACAGCACTAGGATTAGCATCCAGAAACTTGGCAAATTCTTTATCTCCCACAGGAATTTTAGGAACCTCGCTGGTATCCGTAGGATTCCCCACAGAATGTGAAGGGGGTGATTCAGGCAAAGAAACAAAGCAAGCATGTGAAACCATGGCGGCAGCTTGCTTTCGAGTGATAACAACCATGGATAGGAGTTCACAGTAGGGTTTCAATCTGTCAGGAACAGAAACAAACTCAGACTGGTAAAATTGGTAGGTTGCTGGTTTGTCAGGAATTGGAAAAGACAGTAACCGATATCGGTCTGATAACCGATGTCGGTCACAGAACAGCCGACGTCGGTCAGCTAACCGATGCCGGTGTAAGAAGTCTGGGACAACAAGATATAAAAGGCTGCTAATTTGATTTTTAACAACGTTTAATACACTATATTCTGAGGTGATCACAAGAAACAGAGAAAACAGAACTGAAAACAAGCAAGATGCACACGCAAATCCAGAGACTAACCAAAATGTTTCACTCGGAATGTTTCGCTTCACGGGAATAGAGTTGCTTCTATCCTTTCATTCCTTTTAGAAACAGATAAGGTTAGGGCTAGGAGGAATACCTGTTGAACGTCGAGATGGTGTGCGCGTACCGTAGAGAAAGATCAGGTTGACTGCGAAGAACTCCTTTTTGTCTTGGAAGGACTACCTGCAAATAAGAACACAAGACCACAAGATTTTGATTAGACAATAAATGAGGGAACTGCCTTGGGCCCAGGAAATATAAAACTTCCTTTCGAAGGTGGTCAGTTCCCCTGCTAATATGAATTAACACAAAAGACTGTAAAATATCAATTAAATTGCTTCGTTGAGATGGGTAGGGGAAAGGCTGATTTCTAGTTTTGAGTCACAATAACCGATACCGGTTGCTGATAACCGATATCGGTATGGTCTAGGATCTGTAGGTTGGTTGTTTTGTGGGGTGGTTGTGTTGTAGGGTAACAGTGTTGTTGGTAAGGCTAGTATATGAGTGATATTAGGTAATGAGATGGTGAGAGGTAAATGAATGATAGTTAGATGCAATGACATGTTGGGTAGTGGATCTAGGAATGGATTTATGGGGACTGTGATTCAAAAAGTCTAAGAAACGTTATTAAAGAGGACATGCAAGGTGTAACTTACTGGTTATTGATGAAGATGCAGGTCTAGGAACTCTGATGACAAAGGCAGAACTCAAGTGGGATGGCTTGACACACGAAGTTGAGAGATCTCCCTCCCGATGATCAGCTGAGTATCACAGGTTTCTGGCTATTCCGTTGCAGTTTTGGGCTTGATCTCCTTTTGCTGCAACTCTCCTTGTCTCTTCACTCATCTCTGCTTGGCCAAGTGAAGATCCGAATGCTCTTGATCGCTCCCAATGATCTTTGTTGATTCAAAAATCCTTCGACCCTTGTTTCGGTTAGGGAGCCCATTTCTAGGCAGGGAACCGATGGCGGTTCACGTAACCGATGGCGGTCGAGTAGGAACCGCATCGGTAAGGAAAAAGTAGGATATTTTTAGTAAAATAGCCCACCTTCCCTTTTCTCCCGAGGGATTAGTTGCGGGCTTGGTCAAGTGACTAGAATGTCGGTTTTGGTGCGAAAGGGGTCCTTAATCATGGGTGTAGGTGTAGACCAAGTTATAGGTCTTAATTAGGTTAGTTTAGGGTTAGGACTAGGTCACGATGAGGTGGCAAAATGAGGTGGCAGGTGAGGTGATGTGGATTTATCAATTACGAGGTAATTAATAAATAATTGTGTAAGGTTTAGGTGATGAGGTTAGGATACGAAATGAGATGCGGCTCACAAAGGGGTCGTAAGACAAAAATTTGGTGTCTACAAAGTGTAATGATTTATGGGGACACTAGCATTAACATCATTTCATCCCATGCATTCGCTCAAATGCATGTACACCGACAATTACATGCATAAACATCATGTCATGTTGCATTCATTCAACGACGTTATCACCTCTACACTAGGTACCATCATCCTCCATGTTTGTGTGGCCCCCGCACTATTCCGTGAGCTATTCTAAATCTTCGAGGGTGAATTTCAATATAACTTGTTGCTTGGTAGACCACGGATTCATGTCATGGGTTGTGTTCCTTCCACTTTGCATCGTTGTGTAAAGTTTGAACATGAAGGACACACCTATACCATTCTAGTTGATCCATAACCTTTTAAAACATACAACATGCTTTACTAACTTAATGACATGTTCATACCCATTAAGGTGTCTACCTCCCACGACCCCTACCACTTCACCCATGCCTCCACTTACCAAAGACATTTGCCACCTCCGCCGCACTTGCCTCTTCTATTCCTACCGCCACCATAACCTCCATGGCCAACCCATCAGTCTCCCAATCTGTTAACTCCACCTCCACATCAACCTTCGACACATCATCTATTCTCGCTACCCACATACCAATCACTGATCCCTTGGAAGGTGTTTTTCAATGCCTTACTCTAGGGGAATACCGCCTATATAGTGTCAACACATTCCTTACTCCATAAGAGTATGGAAGTCTTCACCAACACCCTCACTATGATCACCGCATAGGAGAATGCCTCCTTTATGGTCCTCCTCATCTTTGTACCAGTCTCACCTATGGGGGACTTGATACTACCACTTACACACCCGAACCACCATCACAAACCCACCCATTTTCCACTGACTTCCAATCTCTCACCAATCACCGTTTCTCCCACACCTTCCTATACCAATTTGCGTGGAAGGCTTTTGGTTTTGGATTTTATCAAAGCAAGAATGCCATACCATTATTCCATGTACCACCCACAAACATAACGACCGTAGTGGTATTGTCTTTCCTGAACCACCTACTAAACAGGCCTACATTGAACTCATCAGGACATCAACCCTTCTCCAACTTCTTCACCGGCGAGTCAATGGATCCATAATCTATCTCTCCTAACTTTTTTCATAAACACCATTTCCTTGGGGCCTTTGACTTATCAACGTGAGGGCAAGGCTCCTTCCTCTCTTCCCTTCCTGTATCCTGAAATGATTGATGATGATACACCTTCAATTAACATCGTTCAATGTTAGGATGATGAATCTATACTCACCTACCTTGGTGCAAAAGACTCATATATTCATCGATCGTTACCCTTTGAGACATAAACCATGTTAAATGAATCGACTATCGAAATCAACATTCATACTCAGGACGACCCACACATCCTAAAGATCGGCCAATCTTTAGATGCTGCTAAACAGGAAGCCATCACTTCTTTTCTCAAAGATCATAACCACGCTTTTGCTTGGTCTTATGCAGACATGCCTGGTATTGACCCCACCATAGTGGTCCACAATATTGTAACCATTCCCAATGCCAAACCCATCAAACAAAAGCTGAGGAAAATGCACCCTTGCATTACCCTTCTCATCAAAGAATAACTTCAGCACCTTGATTCTATTTCCTTTGTATTACCCATTGATTTTCCTCATTGGATTTCTAACATTGTCCCCTCGCTCACTAAGGTGACAGGGGAATCCACATTTGCATGGATTTCTGTGACCTCAACCTAGCCTTCCCCTTACCCGGTATTGATCAACTAGTTGACCTTATCGCGGTCACGGATGCTATCACTCATGGATGGCTTCTCAAGTTATAACCAAATCCTGCTTTCCCCGGAGGATCAACACAAAACCGTGTTCATCACCCCTTGGGGGACCTTTTTCTACCAAGTCATGCATTTTGGCCTTAAAAATGCTCGTGCCACATATCGGTGGGATATGACTTACATCTTCCATGATATCATACATCATATATTGGAAGATTACGTGGATTATCTCTAGGCCAAATCTAAACGCTGCTCCGAGCACCTTACCGTCCTAAAAACCATTTTTGACCGTCTAATTAAATATTACGTTCGCCTTGAGAATAAGAAGTGCATCTTTGCGGTCCTCGAAGAAAACTCCTGGTTTTATCATTTCCCTATGTGGTATAGAATTTGACCCTACTAAATTCAAGGCCATTCTTGAAATGCCTCCACCTACTAACCTTAGACAACTTCATAGCCTTTGTGAGGAAAGTTACAAATCTATTCACCATTTCATTTCACAATTATTTGATCAATGTCAACCATTTCATCATCTACTCAAGAAGGATGTCTTCTTTAAAGGGGATGATGATTACCATAAAGCTTTTGGGGCCCTAAAACTATACCTTCTCCAACCACCTGTACTCAATCCACCTAAAGACGATCAACCTTTCTACCTATACATCTCAGCTACCGATCACTCCTCGGGATCCATGCTCGCTCATCGTGATGAGCGACACGAGGAGCAAACAGTTTATTACATAAGCCGTACTCTTTTGGACTATGAACCCCAATACACCCATCCTGAAAAAATTTTCTTAGCCTTAGTTTTCTTTGCCACAAAACTCCACCATTACCTACTCAACCACAAAACCTATGTTGTGACCAACACTGACCCCTTACACTTCATGTATGCCAAGCCTTATCAAAATCAGCATGCCGCATGCTGGCTTATGCTTTTATCTGACCTCAACCTTGAATTCTATCATCAAAAGTCCATCAAGGACCAAGATATCACTAACCAATTGGCTGACGCACCTATTACCGGGGATCAACCCTATAATTTTGACTTTCCAGATGAGTCAATTGCTACCCTTTCCTTGGATGAACCCACCTATCAAATGACACTCTTCTTTGATGGTTCAAAGTGTTAACATGGGGGTGGGGCTGGTATTATCCTCATTCCGCTTGATGGTGAGCCCATGCCTTTGTCTTTCAAACTATATTTTGATTGTGCAAACAACATTTCCAAATACGAAGCACTTGTATTAGGTCTCCAAGCCACCTATGCCCTAGATGTCAAATCAATCAACATCTTTGGTGATTCCCAATTGGTCATAAACCAATTCAATGGTATATACCAATGTCATAACAAGATACTTCAAAAGTATAAACATCATGTAGACATACTTTTGACCACCTTTGACCGTTATGCCCTGCCAAAACTATCCCTCGTTCAACCAACAAATTTACAGTACCGTGGCCTACTTGGCTTCTCAAATACATACTTTTCCTCCGCCGATTCTAAAATCTTTGTCACCATACAACGAATCTAATCATCTTCTTATTTACCTCACAAATTTTACTCTATCGAAACCACTTTGCCCCCAATCGGAGTGACCTTTGGTATAAACAATACTCGACTATCTTTCTCTCTCCATCTTACCCCCGATCTCACCCCTAATAGACAATGTGCCTTCCTTAAAAGGTATCTCAATATGTCATCATGGGGGCCTCCTCTATAAGTGCTGATTTGATGGTATTATCTTATGATGCCTTGCAAGTTCTGAAATTCCTTATACCATTAAGGAAGTTCATGATGGCATATGTGGAGGTCACTTGATGGCCTTGTTGTTGCTAAGCATATTCTTCATCTAGGCTATTCTTGGCTGACCCTTAACCATGATTGTAGTAACTATGTCAAGCATTGTGTAAAATTCTAACAACATGCCAACCTTCATCACACACCCAGTCATGCCTTATAGGTCACCCACAACCTTTGGCCCTTCTCTCAATGGGGTTTGGATCTTTTTGGAGAGATCAACCCCATTCTTCCCAGCACCATAAATGGATCATCACTACTACCGAATACTACACAAAATGGGTGGAAGCCATACCACTCATCTCCATAAAAGCCAAGAAAATATGTGAGTTCATCAATCATCATATCATTTTTTCTTTGGTGTTCCTCATCGTCTCGTCACTTACAATGGAAAACAATTCAAAAAAAAACATTACAAAACTTTGTGACGCCGTCAGTATTCAACTAATTTTTTCACACCTTATTACCCACAAACCAATGGCCAAGCCTAATCCACTAACAAAACCCTAAACAAAATTCTCATGAAAGTGCTTAACGATACCGGGAATGTAACATCCTCATTTTATACATTAGAACAAGTCAAATTATTTTTTTGATAAATGCTTCTAGGTTCTAAATACATAATTTAGAACTCACAAATCAAATAACCATTCTTATAACAGAGATAACCATATGCAGCTATAATGACTCAAGTACCTCCGACTTATTCATTCCATGACTCATTAATCTACCGATCTATTCATGAGTAATAAGAGTTGGAGTTTTCATTTAACACTTCACTCTTGCGGTTCTCTTCCCTATTCTCGGGATTGAGAATGCTCTGTCGAGGAACCTAAGCCGAATAATTGTTACCATTATTCATCGGCATCTCATCCCTTAGACCGGGTGACTCGGGACAACGCAATCGGCACTTGCGATACTTTGACAAAAGATTTGAAACATCTCGCTTATGTCTCGTATTCCTTAATGGCATACTCGTCAATCTAGAATACGTCCTTGAACCCATTCTTATGTTATATGGAATGTCTTATACTGAATTCTATCAGTCCCCCTTATCCCAAGTTATTCACTCGGAAACGGATTAGTAAGGTGACAACGTTATATGGATGCACTCGTGGACTAGGGATAAGATGACATACTGGGCCAACCCTAGTTAAACCAGTGTGTCAAGATACCCCGAGTCTCCTAGGCAGCCATATAATGTGACCACATTCCTAATCGGTCCCAGAGTAACTTGCTCGAGTTAAAGATGTAAATCTTAACGATCAATGCAAAGGGTGTCGTCATAAGTCACCTGCATTGTTGTATCTTCGAGAAGATCCTAATCTTCTCGAAGGTACAACCCTGCAGTTGACTTGTGCCGTCAACCTTTAAATCTGCCTCGAAAAGATCTACTTGTTAAAAAGTGTTACATACGCTGAGTTAAATTATATTAAAAGACGTTCCCCTAAGGTTAGCCTTTCCCGATCCCTGGGTTCCTCACCTTAGAATGACCTTTCTTAATAAAACCCTTTACACAGAGAAGTTATTAAGACTAAGGTTCCATCAAGGAGTTCATAGAATATACATAATTCTAAATCAACGAAATTGGACAATAACTCATAAACTTCACATGAGATTGCCATCTGAACCCCATTTAGGTTTAATTCAGTTCTCATAACTGAACTTATATCTTACTTACAAGTATCAAGATATAGTGATTAAGATTCCAATTACACGTTGTCCTGGTTTAATCAAGACTAGGAATTAATAATTTAATTCAGCTTGTTTAGCATCCTGCTTAGGTTTATTTTAACCCTAGTTTCCGTAAAGACAGGTGATCTATATTTATATGTGATTTCTTTTGTAAAAGGATGTGTTCCTTTGATTGAGAAGTCATGCTTGATATGTACTTGTATCTTCTTTGCAGATTGCAGATCTTTGACTGAGTCGGAATATGATTGGACTCTTTTATTTCTTTCATTTTACACCTGAGTTTAATCTGACCTCGGAATGAATTATGAAGTTATCCATCTATAAGACCTAGCCTTGGATCAGTGGTATTGATCCAAGTGGTGCTTTAAGTTTATTCGTGATGAATTAAAATTATAGACCTTAAGCAGGTTGCAAGGTCTGGATGCATTGAATAAGCTAGTCCGGAGTATAACTCAGGCTGATCGTGTTAAATGAATTGGTTCCCGATATCGTGATATATCTGGAAGGTCTTGATCGTGGACCAGGTAATAATTCAGTTACATATAATTCACTAGCCTATTGGCAGTACAGGAGTGAACCCTGTTCGTGAATGTATGTTGTAGGTTCTTTTTCTGAGCATTTGAAATATTAGACTAACTAGATTTATTAAGGTTAGTAACCTAAAACTAAACTTAACCTAGGGGTTAGATTAGTGTTAATCTAACCTAGACCTAGGCTAAGAGCTAATGTTCTAAGTTAGTATCTATGTGCAAAGTGGTTAGACTAGGTGTTATCCTAAATCCTAACCTAAGTTACTAACCTAACTATTGAACAAGGAGGAAGGGGACCTTTGGAAGGGTGCGAACCATGGGCGGCAGTTTCTATGTTATTAAATGCGTGGATAAGCATGAGGGACAGGTAATTTGGTGGAGGTTTTAAAACGGCTAACTAGAGCCAACGTGGCAGGTCGCCAAAGTTGGAAATGGTCTTTGATGTGCTTTTGTCCATCGCCAACTATGGCGGTCGGTGGCAGTGGAGATTGAGCGGGAAATTGGGAGTAAATGCAATTAATGAACTCGGTAGTCGAGCTCGGGTTTCACGGGAAGGCATGCAAAATGGAAAGTTAGTAGTTTATTGGGTTTTGCATGCGCTCCGGTTTTCCTTCTGTCTGTTCACTGGTTCTTCGCACCAGTCTTCTTGGTGTTGCATGGCAAGTATGAGCATAACTAGCTCTTTCCTCTGGCAAGGAAAATATATAAGTCATGGAAATAGCAAATTTTTGTTGGTGGCTCTAACTTGGAAAAGGAGGAGAAGGTTCGAGCTCTTTCATTAGATGCCTTTCAAATTTTAAGCAAATAACCGAGGCATGTTAGGCCCTAACCTTTAAAAATCTTGCTCTCTTTTAAATGATTTCATTAGAACAACTCTGTTCGATGATTTTGGAATTAGATGATTTATATGGTAGCCTTGTGTGATTTTGTCATCTTGTATCTTCTTGCTGGTTTGATTTTTCAATTTAAACCTTGATGGGTGTATTTTATTTTTCGAATCAAGATATTTCTTGGTGTTTTGCATTCCGGCTTTAATTTGTGAAATATATATGCAAGAATGTGTACTAGGCTTGCTCTGTGAGAGCCCATGAATTGTTCTCTTGATGGGAACAGGCTACTGTTGATACTTGTTGTCAATGTTTACTGTCGATACTTGTTGTTAATGCTTACTGTTGATGCTTGTTGTTGATACTCGTTGGGAAGAATACTGATGGACATTTTGTTCAGTTTAATTGGACTTCTTTGTAACTTCTGTCGAGGTTATTAAGGTAGTGGTTACTGAATCTTATTGGGTTTCGCTTTGATATTTAAAGTTATTTGTGAATGGATAACTTGCTGTGTTACAGTATTTCATTGCGACCTTGCTGAAGTTGTTTTTCCCTTGCATTGTGGTTATGGGATGCAACCCATTGATTGTATGCAATATATATATTTATTGTATTCGAAACGACTCTGTGGAATCCATTGAATGATTCGTGTATTATGGACCACTGTTGAAGCTATATATACATATATTTGAGTATTGGTAATTTGATTTTGTTGGAGTCCTGAAGGAGTAACAGGTATACGACCTATGTTATTTTGTAATGAATTTTTGGTACAGACTCTTGAGTGTACTTACGTTTCCTTTGCGTAAGCTTGTGTGAAAATATTGAAGAGGCTCAGTTGGATTCTTTGTCACGAAATCAGTAATTAGCTTTTGTATAAGCCTGATTTTGAATGTTTACCATTGTTGGCATAGTTGGGAATCATTAATTATTATTTATCTTGTATACTGTTACTCGGGTTCAGTTGAATCCTTGACAGGTAACTATAGTATCTGCCTCTATTTAACTTGATTGGTACACTTGTTGTTTTTGGCACTGTTGGATTCCTTGAGTATAGTTAGATATCATGTAACTTGGCTCTGTAAAAGTGGGTCGTGAATACCACACTTCAAACCCTAAATGCGTCCAGATGAGAATACGGTATGTCATGTTTCCTTTCTGATTATTCCAGTTAGATAAGGTTGTGCATGTTGTGGGAATTCTGTGTGATTATCTCGGCATAGTCTTAGTGAAACAACAATTGCTTAATGTCAAGGAGTCTATTGTTGATTGCGATAAAATAGAAGTTCTTTGATTTCGACCTTGGGTTTAGAAGCCTTACAGTGTTTATTAGGGACTAGAAGGGGCTGTAGGTTGATATGAGGGATTGTAGTCGTGTTTATGTATTCTGTAGCATGACAATCCTGCCTTGAGCTTGACTGAACTTAGAGCCGTCGACTGCACCTCGACAGGTGATGTGGTGAATATCTTCTTGTTTGCCGCTTCATGTGGAAGGTCTTGTGGAGTCTGTTGGTAGAGGGTCATCACTGTTTAGCGTGAGAGCTACTGTACTGCTTTGGATAACTACAGTAGTTGGTTATATTTGATCTTTAACAAATCTGTGGTGCTTTTGATGGTCTCGTCTGATTTAATTGCATGTGTTTAAGGTGAATGCCTTGCTCTTGGAAAGATGGTACAGTCATGAGCTAGTTCTGAAGGAAATATGTATGATTCGTTTATTTCTCTTCTGTTATAAAGTATAGGTTGATATAATTGTTTATCTAACTTTTGGAATTGTTCTATCATGCTGATGGAATCATGAAAGGTTATTTATTTATTATGTTGAATATATAATCCGTCTGATGTTGTTGTCCTTGGGATTCAGATGGATAGTTGGTTAGATGCATTTGTCTTCTTGGTCACTAACGTTTTGATGAAATAATTGAAAAGTATCTGAGACTATTTAGTGACTATAATATGAGCTACGCGTTTATAGTCATGTTGTTTTACAAAAGCATAGTCTGAAATATGTTTACTTGTTTGGTGATTTGATCTCATTTAAACAGGGTGTTTAATGAAAACAATTGATGGATTGCAATTGTTTTAAGAGTTAGTGCTTATCATGCTCAGTTCATCGAACTGACCCATGTTGACAATTTTTGCAGATGGATGCCGTAAGTGGTAAAAGCACGCAAATCTGATAGGATGATCAGATTGTTTAAATTTGATTTTATGTTGAATTACAACTTAATTTTCTAAATGTACTATATGAGGAAAGATGTTCTTTTTCCGTTGAGCATTGTATCAAGTATGCTGAATGCATAAAATGTATTTGATTAGTTCTGAAGGAAATGGAAATAGATAATTGATACTTATATGTTGCATCCGTATCTTGATAGTTTGACCTTCTTCGGTTCAAATGATCTAAAGAGCATTGTTATTATTGTTTATATTGGAGACTTTTGTGATTATCAATGTAAGCTTGCAAGAATATGTGACTGAATACTTATGATTGTTTAGCAATTCTAGTGTGTTCTATCTAAAGCTAAATTGAAATATGGATCACTGTCTTACTGGAAACTAGGGTTAAAATAAACCTAAGCAGAACGCTAAACAAGCTGAATTAAATTATTAATCCCTAGTCTTGATTAAGCCAGGACAACATTTAATTGGATTCTTAATCATTATATCTTGATACTTATATGTACGATATAAATTCAGTAATGAGAACTGAAATAAACCAAAAAGGGGTTCTGTTGGCAATCACATGTGAAGATTTTGGGTTACTGTCCAATTTCGTTGATTTAGAATTATGTATATTCTATGAACTCCTTGATGAGACCTTGGCCTTAATAACTTCTCTATGTAGTGAGTTTTATTGAGAAAAGTCATTCTATGATGAGGAATCCAGGGATCGGGAAAGGCTAACCTTAGGGGAACGTCTTTTAATATAATTTAAACTCAATGTGCATAACGCTTATTAATAAGTAGACCTTTTCGAGGTGGATTTAAAGGTTGACGGCACAAGTCAACTGCAGGGTTGTACCTTTGAGAAGATTAGGATCTTCTCAAAGATACAACAATGCAGGTGACTTATGACGACACCCTTTGCATTGATCGTTAAGATTTACACCTTTAACTCGAACAAGTTACTCTGGGACCGATTAGGAATGTGGTCACATTATATGGCTGCCTAGGAGACTCGGGGTATCTTGACACACTGGTTCAACTAGGGTTGACCCAGTATGTCATCTTATCCCTAGTCCTCGAGTGCATCCATATAACGTTGTCACCTTACTAATCCGTTTCCGAGTGAATAACTTGGGATAAGAAGGACTGACAGAAGTCGGTATAAGACATTCTATATAACATAAGAATGGGGTGAAGGACGTATTCCAGATTGATGAGTATGCCGTTAAGGAATACGAGACATAAGCAGTATGTTTCAAATCTTTGGCCAAAGTATCGCAAGCTGCTGATTGCGTTGTCCTGAGTCACCTGGTCTAAGGGATGAGATGCCGATGAATAATGGTAACAATTATTCAGTTAGGTTCCTTGGATAGAGCATTCTGAATCCCAGAATAGGGAAGAGAACCGCAAGAGTGATGTGTTAAATAAAAACGCTAACTCTTATTACTCATGAATAGATCGGTAGATTGCCGAGTCATGGAATGAATAGATCGGAGGTACTCCGAGTCATTACAGCTGCATATGGTTATCTGTATAAGAATGGTTATTTGATTTGTGAGTTCTAAATTATGTATTTAGAACCAGGAAGCATTTATCAAAAAAAAAAAAAATTGACTTGTTCTAATGTATAAAATGAGGATGTTACATCTTGGTATCAGAGCTGAAGGTTGTAGCTCTTGGGCCTATTGTGTCCATAATCTGATAAAACCTAAATTTTCTTGTAACAGAAAATGGTTAGAACAAGGGGGAATGTTGCGAATAATGCTCCACCTAAAGGAGGAGCGGAAACAACCCAGAAACTTGATGAGATCCTTGCTGCCCTGTTGGACACAAGAGATCGCTTAGCTGTACTTGAACAGCAGGTGATGGGGAATGAGGAGGATGAAGAAGCTGATAATAACAATCAGCAACCTCCTGAGGACAACCCCAATATGGGTGTTGATGTTAATGCTGGAAATGCACCTGTCCAACCAGAAAAAAAAAGGCCAGGGTTGCGTGAGAACTCACTAATGATATAAAAGGATAAGTCCACCTAAGTATGATGGCACCACATTAGGAGATGGAGCTAACAAGCGGCTCAGCAAAAATGGAGAAGTACTTTGCAATAAGGAACTTCTCGGAGAAACCAAAGCTATTTGGGGAGCCTATCGGCTTCCCATGAAGCATCTTCGTGGTGGGATAGCCGAAAAGCTGAACTAAACATTGATGAGACCAATATTACTTGGGATCAATTTAAAGGCTATTTTAGGCAACGTTGGCTTCCCACAACTTTTCTATGATCGAAAATGACAGAATTTCAGAACTTAGCTCAAGGGAAGCTAACAGTGGCCAATACTGGGAGCGGTTTACAAAACTCCTCAAGTATGTACTGAATATCAAACCGACGAGAAGTTCGGAATACGGAAATTCATCATGGGATTGAATCCCATGATAGGGGAGAGGTCGATGCTCACAGTCCAACCACTATGGAAGGAGTTGTTGAAAAGGCCATAAGGCAAGAACAGAAATTAAAGGCTATTTCTGCTCATAAAGAGGAAGTGCGGAAGAAGACTGCAAACCCTTCTTCAACCTCTCTTGCACCCAGAAAAGGACCATGGAAAAAGTTTGGAAACAAGAGTAAGTTTCCAAGTGATAACAGTAAGAAAGCAGTAGTAAATAAGCCTGCTGGAAATATAAGAGATAATTTTGCCAAAAATTATAACAATGGGCAGAAGCCCTATGGAGGACAATGTGACAATTACAAAACTGGAGGCAATTTTGAGCCTAAAAAGGGACCTGTAGGAGGCTGCTACAATTGTGGCAAAGATCACTACACAAATCAATGCCCTTTGAAGAAGGATGATCGTAATCAGCAGCATAAGATACATGCTGCAGTAGCAAACAAGCAAGCTGAAAAGCAAGTGACACCTATAGAAGTTCCGGTAAGTTATTTGGCATACCTGTCACTATTCTTTTTGATACAAGGGCTACTGAATATTTTATTTCTAATAAACTTGCTTCTAAACTTAAGAGAAAAGCTGGAAAAATGGATAAACCTTGGGTATACAAAGATGGTAATAACTCTGTTCATACGGTGAGTATGTGTCTTTTTGGGGCATTCCTTGACTTACCTAACTTTTCCATGGAAGTTGACCTCTATGTTACACCCTTGGGATCGTATGACATTGTCATCGGTGTCATTAGTTAGTGACCATAAAGCAAAAGGTAGATTGCTATGAAAAGAACATAAAATGTCTAGATGATCAGTGAAAAACAGAGAGATTCAAGGTGTGAAACGGGAAATTGCAGTTAGAAAACTGTCAACTATGCAGCTTAAAAAGGCTAAAAACAAAGGATGTACCCTTTATGCAGTAAAGATATCTGAATCTTTAGAAGAATATGATGATTCCATGAAATGATTTCCTCTGTTACAAAGTTTTAGGGATGTTTTTCCTGAGGAATTACCAGGGTTACCACCCAAGAGAGAATTTGACTTCACCATCGAAATCAAACCGGGAACAGAACCTATTTCCAAAGCACCTTATCGGATGACTACTACAGAGTTAGTTGAGCTTAAGGCACAGTTGCAAGAGCTTTTGTCTAAAGGTTTGATTAGACCTAGTGTTTCACCTTGGGGAGCGCCTGTAATATTTGTGAAAAAGAAGGATGGAACACTAAGGCTGTGTATTGATTATCGGATGTTGAACAAATCAACAATCAAGAATAGATATCCACTTCCAGGGATCGATGATCTATTTGATCAGATACGTGGAGCAGCGGTTTATTCTAAGATAGATCTTCGATCTGGTTATCATTAGTTAAGGATTAGAGAAGAAGATATTCATAAAACAACTTTCCGAACAAGGTACGGACATTATGAATTCACGGTTCTACCCTTTGGATTAACTAATGCACCCGCAGCCTTTATGAACTTAATGAACAATATTTTTCAAGAATATCTGGACAAGTTTGTACTTGTATTCTTGGACGATATTCTCATTTATTCTAAAAGCATTGAGGAGCACAATGAGCATTTGAAGATAGTTTTGGGAATTTTGAGAAAAAGAAAGTTGTATGGTAAGTTATCCAAATGTTCTTTCTTTGATTCAGAAGTACACTATTTGGGTCATGTCATAAGTAAGGAAGGAATTGTTGTAGATCCTTCAAAAATAGTGGCAATAACTGAGTGGCCTGCACCAAAGAATGTGCACGAAGTAAGAAGCTTCATGGGTCTTGCTGGTTACTATAGAAAATTTGTAAAGGATTTTTCTAAAGTAGCTACACCAATAACTTCATTGCAGAAGAAGGATAAGAAATTCATATGGAATGATAAGTGCGAAGTGGCTTTCAAAAGTTTGAAAGACCAGTTGACTTCTGCACCTATATTAGCTGTACCAGACCCTAATGGGAGTTTTACTGTTGTAACGGATGCTTCTGGGGAAGGCCTTGGAGGTGTTTTGCTTCAAAATGATCAAGTCATAGCATATGAAAGTAGAAAACTTAAATTACATGAGCTGAATTATGCCCCTCATGATTTGGAACTTGCTGCCATTGTTCATGCACTTCAAGTCTGGAGACACTACTTACTTGGGAAACCTTTTGAGTTGAAAACTGATCACTTAGGACTGAAATATATTTTTACTCAGCCTAACCTAAATGCCAGACAGAGAAGGTGGTTAGAATTTTTATCACAATATGATTTTGATATTAGCTATATCAAAGGGAAGGAGAATAGAGTAGCTGATGCTCTAAGTCGTAGGAGGCACATTTCTGCTCTTATAACATTAAGAACTCAGTTCAAGGATGAGGTAAAGAGTGCCTCGGAATCGATAATTATTATCGGCAGTAAAGCGTAACTTGCTGCGAGAACCTAATGATGAAAGGTATAAAGGTTTTCATTTTGATAATGAAGGAATCTTGCGTTATGAAAACAGGGTATATGTACCTATGCTGAACAATTTGAGAAAGAAGTTGTTAGTTGAATTTCATAATTCACCTTTCTCTGGACACCCGGGTATCACAAAGATGCTTGTTGATTTGAAACAGAAATACTTTTGGAAAGGTATGAAAATGGATGTTATTAATTTTGTGACTCATTGTTTGGAGTGTCGGCGGGTTAAGGCCGAACATATGCACCTATTTGGACTATTATATCCTCATAGCATACCACAAGTACAAATGGAAAGTAATAACCATGGATTTTATACAAGGATTACCCATGTCCAGAAATAAACATGATGTTATCCTCGTAGTTGTAGATAAACCGACTAAGGTAGCCCATTTCATCACTTTGGAAATCTAAAGGATGATTCACCGAAGGCTTTGGCCAAAAGATTCGTACACAAAATTTTTAGATTACATGGTGTACTGCACTTGATTATATCTCGACAGGATCTAAGAATGACGCGTCGAGGTTTTGGCAAACGCTTAACGCAGCTCTTGGAACGAAACTAAACTTCAGTTCTGCATATCATCCGGAAATGGATGGACAAACTGAGAGGGTAAATCAAGTGTTGGAGGACATGTTGCGAATGTATTGCATGGATCAACAGTATAAATGGGAAGAGTATCTTCCATTAGTTGAATTCGCATACAACAACACTTATCACTCATCTCTTAAAATGGCACCATTTGAAGCACTTTATGGAAGAAAGTGCAGAACTCCTGTTAGCTGGGATAGTGTTGAGGATAGAGTGGTAATTGGACCAGAGATTCTCACAGAAATGGAACAGCAAGTGAAGCTGATTCGTGAATGATTAAAGGAAGCAGCGGATAGACAGAAGAGCTATGCTGACCTTAAGCGGATTGATCGCAGGTTTGAGCTTGGTGAGAAGGTTTTTCTTTGTGTTAAACCTAGAAAGAGTTCTATAACTTTTGGCAAGGCTACCAAGTTGTCACCTTGATTCGTGGGACCTTTCGAAATTGTCGAAATAATCAATCCTGTAGCTTATCGATTAGCATTACCACCTGCTTTATCTCGCATGCATGATGTTTTCCATATTTCTTTGCTTAAGAAATACGTTTGATCTCACACATGTTTTAAATTGGAATTCCTTGCAGGTCCAAGACCCGGAATAATCGTGGTTAAACCCACACGAGTGCTTTGAAACTCACCAATTGCATTTGAGAAATCATGAAATACAAGAATGTAAGGTCCAGTGGGACCAGTTTAGCGAAGAAAGTGCAACTTGGGAAAATCTGGAAGAGATGAAAATTGCTTTTCCTTCTCTTTTTCAACAGAATGAAATCTGTTGACAAAACAATTCTTTTATGGACTTATTTTTTTAAGTAATTATGAAAGCCAGATGAAGGCAAACATTATTCAGGCTGAATAAAATGTGTTGTGACATTGATTTCTGGAACTATGCAAGTTGGAAAATAGTCGCATTGTTTTGTGAACTAATAAATTGGTTGACCTGAAGGTTAATTGAATATGTAATCATCGGGACGATGAATCTTTTTAGGAGGGAAGCATGTAACACCCTGAACTGTTGTTACTTCCTCCTGAGCATACAAGTGTTGATATGTGATTTCTTTTGTAAAAAGGATGTGTTCCTTTGATTGAGAAGTCATGCTTGATATGTACTGTATCTTCTTTGCAGATTACAGATCTTTGACTGAGTCGGAATATGATTGGACTCTTTTATTTCTTTCATTTTACACCTGAGTTTAATCTGACCTCGAATGAATCATGAAGTTATCCATCTATAAGACCTAGCCTTGGATCAGGTGGTATTGATCCAACTTGTGCTTTAAGTTTATTCGTGATGAATTAAAATTACGGACCTTGAGCGGGTTGCAAGGTCCGGATGCATTGATAAGCTAGTCCAGTATAACTCGGGCCGATCGTGTTAAATGAATTGGTTCCCAATATCGTGATATATCGGGAAGGTCTTGATCGTGGACCGAGTAATAATTCGATTACATTTAATTCACTAGCCTATTAGCGATGACAGAGTGAACCACTGTTCATGAATGTATGTGGTAGATTCTTTTTCTAAGCATTTGAAATGTTAAGGACTAATCTGAATTTATTAAGGTTAGTAACCTAAAACTAAACTTAACACGGGGTTAGATTAGTCTTAATCTAACCTAGACCTAGGCTAAGAGCTAATGTTCTAAGTTAGTATCTATGTGCAAAGTGGTTAGACTAGGTGTTATCCTAAATCCTAACCTAAATTACTAACCTAACTATTGAACAAGGAGGAAGGGGACCTTTGGAAGGGTGTGTGAACCATGGGCGCGGTTTCTATGTTATTAAATGTGTGGATAAGCATGAGCGATAGGTAATTTGGTGGAGGTTTTAAAACGGCTAACTAGAGCCGACGTGGCAGGTCGCCAAAGTTGGAAATGGTCTTTGATGTGCTTTTGTCCATCGCCAACTATGGCGGTCAGTGGCAGTGGAGATTGAGCGGGAAATTGGGAGTAAATGCAATTAATGAACTTGGTAGTCGAGCTCGGGTTTCACAGAACGCATGCAAAATGGAAAGTTAGTAGTTTATTGGGTTTTACATGCGCTCCGGTTTTCCTTGTCTGTTCACTGGTTCTTCGCACTTTTGATCTTCTTGGTGTTGCATGGCAAGTATGAGTGTAACTAGCTCTTTCCTCTGGCAAGGAACATTTATAAGTCATGGAAATAGCAAATTTTTGTTGGTGGCTCTAACTTGGAAAAGGAGGAGAAGGTTCAAGCTCTTTCATAGGTCTGTGTAGACACCAAATTTGTGTCTTACGACCCCTTGTGACCCGCATCTCATTTTGCAACCTAACCTCACCACCTAAACCTTACACAATTATTTATTAATTATCTTATAATTAATAAATCCACATCACCTTACCTGCCACCTCATTTTGCCACCTCATCATGACCTAGGCCTAACCCTAAACTAATCTAATTAAGACCTATAACTTGGTCTACATCCACACCCATGACTAATGACCCCTTTCTCGCACCCAAAACCGACCTTCTAGTCACTTGACCAAGCCCGCAACTAATCCCTCGGGAGAAAAGGAGGGAAAGTTGGCTATTTTACTAAAAATAGCCCACTTTGACCTGACCGATACCGGTTCCTACTCGACCACCGTCGGTTACGTAACCACCATCGGTTCCCTGTAAATGGGCTCCCCTAACCAGAAACAAAGGTCGAAGGATTTTTGGATCAATCAGGATCATCAGAAGCGATAAAAAGAATCCAGATTTGCTGAGCCAAGCAAGAGACAAGTGAAGAGACAAGAAGAGTTTGCAGCGAAGGAGACCAAGCCCAAGACTGCAACTGAATAATCAGAGCCCTGTGATACTCAGCTGATCATCGGGAGGGAGGTATCTCATCTCCTGAGTGCCAGGCCATCCTACCTGAGTTCTACCTTTGTCATTACACTTCTCGGACCTGCATCCTCGTCAATAACCAGTAAGCTACATCTTGTGTGTTCTCTTTAATAATATTTCTTAGACTTTTGAATCACAGCCGTCATAAATCCATTCCTAGATCTACCACCCAGCAACACATTATATCTAACTATCATTCATTTACCTCTCATCACCCCGTTACCTAATCCCACTCATATACTAGCCTTACAAACAACACAACCACCCTACAACCGACCCTCACCAAAAGTCCCTAAAACATAGCCCCCACCGATATCGGTTAGCAGTAACCGGTATCGGTTATTGTGACTCAAAACCAGAAACCAGCCTTTCCTCCTACCTGTTTCAACGAAGCAATTAAATTGTTATTTTACAATCTTTCATGTTAATTTATATTAGCAGGGGAACTGACCACCTTTGAAAGGAAGTTTTATATTTCCTGGGCCCAAGGCAGTTCCCTCATTTATTGTCTAATCAAAATCTTGTGGTCTTGTGTTCTTATTTGCAGGTAGTCCTTCCAAGACAAAAGGGAGTTCTTCACAATCAACCTGATCTCTCTCTATGGTACACGCACACCATCTCGACATTCAACAGGTATTCCTCCTAGCCCTAACCCTTATCTATTTCTAAAAGGAATGAAAGGATAGAAGCAACTCTATTCCCAAAAAGCTGAAACATTCCACGCGAAACATTTTGGCACGCCCGGTGGGACCCATTTTGGGTTTCTTTCTTTCTTGCTTGCTTTCATATAGGGAGCATACTTGCTGTTTTCTTCTTCTAAAGATATTCACAAGGTATTTTGTTATTTTGGTAAAAGAACTTGCTTTGCTTTTACATCTTTGCATTAGTGAAAGTCATCTCTTTTGCTTCATCGAATATCATTTTCGATTTGGGTTTAAAACACGTGCATCACATTCTTGCTTGCTGTTTTCAATTCTAGTGAACATAGATTAAGTAACAGGTCGTACACGTGGGGGTGATATCCATGGTATTGACAAGAAATTAATCTTACTTTCACTGCACAACACATACCGAATCACTTCACAATTAACACAACACTCAAACATCCCCCTTTTCCGCGCGGTATTCCTCCGCCCGATTGAGGTAACCTTACAAGCCAAAAAAACTTGACATTTCCCTAAGTCTTTTGTTTAGGATTCTGACATCATTCTACGTCTAAAGGCATAAGCCCACGATAATTAAAATTAGCCCTAGGGTTAGTCTCTGGATTTGAGTGTGCATCTTTCTTGTTTTCGGTTCTGTTTTCTCTGTTATACACTGTCTTCTGTCATCACCTCAGAACAATTGATAAATGTACTAAGCTTTGTTAACAATCAAGTCAGTAGCTTCTTATATTTTCTTACACTAGTCTTATTACACCGATATCGGTTAACTGACCGACGTCGGCTATAGTCTAACCGACATCGGTTATTAGACGATATCGCCATCTTGTTTTTACGCTTCTGACAAACCAAAGCAACCCGCCAATTTCACCATTCTCGAGGTTGTTTCTGCCTCCCGATAGATTGAAGCCCTACTGTGTACTCTTATCCATGGTTGTTATCACTCGGAAGCAAGCCGCCGCCATGGTTTCACATGCCTGCTCTGTGCCTTTTCCTGAATCACCCCCTTCACATTCTATAGGGAACCCTACGGACACCAGTGAGATCCCCAAAATTCCTGTAGGAGATAAGGAATTTGCCAAATTTCTGGATGCTAATCCTAGCGCTGTACAATACTATTTGTCTCATGCCCCTGACCGTACGCCTGATGGTCAACTCCTTGTTGGCATGCCTATTAGTATAGCTACTCATTTAGCTCCCACTCCGCCTGATAACACCGCCTTGCTTCCTGCATCTTTAGCCCCGTCTCCCAATCCGACGGCTTCAGAGGTTCATACGACACAGATTGGCTTTCCTTTGGTTAATCTTGGACCCCACATATCATTACCGCTGACTGCTCCTACCTCATCTCTCTTGCAGACTGCTCCGTTCATGACTTGCTCTCTACCACCTATCCACACGAGCTTTCCTTCTCAAGCTCCGCCTACCTTTTCATTCCCATACACGTATCCTGTGACCTCAACATCTTATATGGGACATCCCTATTCGGTCGCCTCAACATATTCATCCTCCATACCTTATTAGCACTTAACCTCACCGTTGTCTAGCGGAGGCCCTTGGCCCAATTTGCCTCCATTTACCACAACCGCACCATCATCTCATCCAACCACGGATTTCATCAAACAAATGATGGAAAAATGCAAAATTTGGAGGCTTCTTTTGGGAAGTCGTAGCGCCTTGACATACGAGCAAGTTTGTCGGGAGCCTATTCACCATTCTATCCCCTTCATTCATATCCTCCTCAATGGGAATTGCCGAAATTTACTCATTTTAATAGTAAAGAGGATCCTCAACAACACTTGCGATCATTTAGACATGCTTGTTATTTGATTGCTCATGATGATGCTTTGTTACTCGCACATTTCCCATGTCCCTATCAGGACCCGCCTTGGAGTGGTACAGTGCTTTAACCCAACACTCAATCTTCTCTTTTAACCAACGAGCCCAATCTTTCTTGGATCATTTCTCCATTAACATTGCCAAGAAAGTATCTATCACCGACCTCTATGCCATCCGACAATTTGAAGATGAATCTATCGCAGATTTCATTAGACGATGGTGGGGCCTTATCAACCAACTTACATATGCCTTGCCTCAGGCTGAACTTATCAAAATTTTTACGCGGGCATGCGCTAAGCACATTTCTCCTACCCTTCAAATTCAAACTTTCCGCACATTTGACGAGGCCTTTACCATGGCTCGGAAACTAGAAATTCGAGCCTTAGAAGAAGAGAAATTGCGGTTGCGCAACAAAAACTCCAATTTCCGACTCCAGATTCTACCAATAAACCAAATACCACCACTCCTCACACATCCACTTCTTCTAAATCAAAAGGAGCCGTGCACGCGGTGATGGTCAAATCCCAACCACCGTCTAATACCTCGCCAAAAACCACCTATAAGTATAAAGTAGAACCCATCAACTACACTCCCTTGGGAGAAACATATGGTGTAATATTGGAAAAATTTCTTAAAGAAGGATCCATTACCTTACCTCCTGTTAAACCTCACTCCGGGTTTGATTCCACTCGCGCCATACCTTCTTGGTACAAAGAAAATGACTTCTGTAACTTTCACCGCGTAAAAGGACATAGTCATGAAAACTGCAAGATGTTGAAAAACATAGTGCAGGAAATGGTTGATGCAGGGGATATAACCCTCGATAATCCTAACGCCCCTGTTAACCAAAATTTGAAAATATTCAACAAACCATTCCCGAATCATTCTTCTAACAGTAATCTAAACCAAGATATTTTAGCCGAGGAGAGTGTTCATGAGATCCATGCAGTCTTCGATTCCCAGCCAAAAGCCTCTATCGAGAAAATTTTGAATCAAGCCTCTTCACTGACCCAGGGGCCCGAACCTCCTTCACCACCATCAAGCCAAAGCGAAATCATTCCTTTACCCATAAAGGAGTTAACTGCCCAGAGTTCTCTTCTAATAGATGAGTCTTCTTACACCACATCCCTACAAGATTGCGAGCGGATGTTATCTAACCTATCTATTTCCCAAACGTCCCCTTTTACCGCTCTTGCTGCACAAGAGGAAGGCTCGCCACTCCTTTTGTCATCTTTAGACGAGAAACCTCTTGCACCGACATCACCAACTTCTTTAACCATGATGGATCCTCTCAAACATGCCCTCCTACCTATTAGTTCTTCATCGCCTAAATCTTTTCAGCGACCGGTTGACCTCTTAACACCTATTGATACAATGCCTCGTCTACCCCCTGCATCACACCCACAGTGGACCGGAATCACAACCCACCTTTCTTCCATACAAAAATTCCAATTCACACCTGAAGACTGTCATTCTCCAGAAGATAGACGAGTCCTATGGGAACGTTTGAGTACCCCCTATTCTACTCAAATGCAGATGACCGATCCAGACACCTCTACCATATACCCGAAGTGTTTACAGAAACTCAAAATGCCTATGTCCTCATCTTCACCCCCCGCATCTCTACCCAGTATCTCATCCACCTCTGTCAGCCTAACCAAATCTTCCCCTACACTTGGGACCTCACCAATACCTAGTCTAACACACCCGCCTAAGTGACTAGATTTATCCAAAAATAAAGCCGCCCCTCCACTTAGGAGACAACCTCAATCCGTGCCTCTATCACAATTAAAACCATCATCGTCACACCTACCTTCCATATTGGGACCTCATCCCTCCACCTTGCATCAATATATCATACCTCCTGCGTTTTCTTTAAAATGACCTACGCCTTCTGCACCCATACAGAGATCTAAGGGTATATCAACATTGTCACCTCACGTATCCTATCCACCCATCAACCCTAAACAAATTTCATCATCAAAGGACTTGTTTGCCGTCACTCCTCTTTTGTCGCCATTGTCTCTGGATACCACGTTATCTGGAGCCTCATCATCTAACCAGCTAAACGTAGCTCCTGCGCCAAAGAAACCACGTTTAGTTAAAACCACGTGTCAACACCCCTTGGCTAAACCACCACCCGTACGAACCAACCATGCCCGAACATTACCGAAACCTGCTCAATCAATACCCTCATCCTCCTCCGATTTTGACCCACTCAAAGGATCTTACGCCAAAATCCTTGCTATGTTGGTGGAGAATGCGACCATTTCTCTACCCCCACTTAGACCTTATGACCCGTCTAAACCTCAACCTATAGGTTATGATGAGTCTAAAATTTGTGCTTATCACCGCACACCAGGACATGATGTGGAGGGATGCAAAGCTTTAAAAGCCATCCTTCGTCAGTCACCTCTCTCAGATAGAAAGGTTAAGAAAGACAACTTACGAAGGGAGAGACCTTTAGCTTCAATTCCCTCTCCTATACCACCTGTCCCCGCCTCACCAATATCTATCATTATTACAACCCCACCTCTCGAAGACCATGATTTATCCCGACCATCTTCATCTCAGGTCCATGAGATTAATATGATTAGTGTTGCTACTCGAGCGCAGAAAAACAACGAGAAAGTGAAAGAAAGCACACCTGCGTCCTCTCTTTCTCCATCCACCATCCCGATCGCACCACCACCTAAAGTGGTTATTCGTGGACCTGCTTACCCCGTCTCTAATGGAGTTTCCCACCAAGCCATGATCAAATAGCTTCACCAATCACCTGTAAAAATGACACTGTATGATCTCATTCAGACTTCTGAATCTCATCGACAAGCTCTCGTTGAAATCCTTCAAGGGATCGAGGTCTTACCTAATGAAACCCTTCCTGTTACCTCCATTCTAACACCCAATCACGTTGCTTCCCTCACCAAACAACCTACCACCCCAACCACTTCTGTCTCTGTACAACAAGCTGCTGCAGTCAGCTCCGCTGAAGACGAAATTGTTGACTTTGGTACAGAAGATCCTGACCCTACTCTTTTCATCTCAGCTTACGTCCGAGACATTCGGGTACGTCGTGTTATGATCGACGGGGCGCTAGCCTAAACATCATCTCTTCAAAATCCTTCCAACAAATGAATATCCCTTCTAGCTACATGTGTGCCAACCCCATCATGTTGCGGTCGTTCAATGATGCTATTACCTCTACCTTAGGCACCATGATCCTTAACATTCGTGTAGGACCACGTACTTTACCCGAACTCTTCTATGTCCTTGAGGGAGAGTTCCAATACAATATATTGCTAGGTCACCCTTGGATCCGGGCTATGGGATGCGTTCCCTCAACCTTACATAGATGCATAAAATTTGAGTACGAGGGGAAGTCTTACACCGTAAAAGCTGATCCTCCCCCCTTCAAAACCTGCAATATGTTATATCGCCCTAATGATGTGCTTGTACCAATCAAGACACCCATTCATCCAACCCAACCATCCACGTCAACCACACGTACCATTCACTTCACATCTTCAACTAATGAAACCGCCATTACAAATATCACTTCCTTTCCCGCAGATAACATCCCAACCTCCGACCCCTTAGTAGATGTTTTTCAACGCCTTACGCTGGGGAATACCGCCTATATAATGTTAGCTCTTTCCATACCCCGCAGGAGTATGGACAGTTACATGCACATCCTACCTATGACCGTGTGTCGGGGAAGTAATCCCCTACGGACCACCTCACTGCCGCACTAACGTAACATATGGGGGTGTCGACACATCTTCCGTTGCCCCTGAGCCTCCTCTTGGTGTGGTTCCCTTCCAATCCGATTTCTAATACCTGACAAATCGTCGTTTCGCCCTTACCTTCTTGACTCGCTGTGCTTGGAAAGGCTTTGGTTTTGGTCTTTATGAACAAGGCCGACATACAATCATTCCTGTAACTACTCGCAAGCACAATGATCATAGTGGTCTCAGATTTCCGGGAACACTTACACCGAAGGAACCTCGTGTCAGTTGTCTTCTGGAAGATGACGACGTCACCCCTACCAAACCATCATCACCCATTTTGCCTTCGTCACCCACAGAGTCGATAGATCCCGAATCTATCCCTCCTAATTTTTTTTTTTCATAAATGCTATCTTCCTAGGTCCTCTCACTTATCAACTCGATAATGAGGACCCCTCTTCTATCCCCTTCGTATCCGACATGATTAAGAGGACTCACCTTCAATTAACGTTGTTGAGTGCCGGGATGATGACTCCATCCTCACTTACCTTGTGCGGACGACTCTTATATTCAACGTGCCTTATCATCTGAAACTCAAACCATGTTGAATGAGTCTACTATAGAAATCAACATCCACATGAAGGAGGATCCTCACATTGTGAAGATCAGACAATCCCTTAGCGCATCAGAATAGGTCGCCTTTACTACCTTTCTCCGTACTCGCAACCAAGCTTTCGCTTGGTCCTACGCTGACATGCCAGGAATTGATCCTGACATTGCTGTCCATAACATTACCCTGAAACCCGATTCCAAACCAATTAAACAGAAATTGAGAAAAATGCATCCACGCATTGCCCTCTTAGTCAAAGAGGAGCTTCAACAACTCCTTTCTATTTCCTTCATCCTGCCTATTGACTATCCTCAATGGATTTCTAACATCGTACCTGTCACTAAAGCGACGGGGGGACTTCGGATATGCACGGATTTCTCGGGATCTTAACCTTGCTTGCCCTAAGGATGACTTCCCCCTACCTAGTATTGACCAACTTGTTGATCTCACTGCGGGCCATGAGATGCTCTCTCTCATGGATGGCTTTTCAGGATACAACCAAATTTTGGTTGCCCCTACGCCGATCAACATAAAACTACCTTCATAACTCCTTGGGGAACCTTCAGTTATCGTGTAATGCCATTTGGCCTTAAGAATGCTGGTGCAACCTATCACCGGCTATGATCTAAATTTTTCATGACATTATGCACACTATCCTTGAAGATTACGCGATGATCTTCTTGGCAAATCTAAACATCGGAGTGAACATCTCGATGTTTTAACCATTATTTTTGATCACCTGTTACAATATTCTTGTCTATCTTCAACCAAAGAAATGTGTCTTTGGTGTCCTTTCGAGAAAACTTCTTGGCTTTATCGTCTCTTTGCGTGGCATTGAGGTCGACCCATCTAAAGTCAAAGCTATCCTAGAAATGCCCCCACCTACTAACCTCAAACAATTGCGTAGTTTACAAGGTAAGCTCCAATCTATCCGGCGTTTCATCTCCCAACTCTCGGATCGATGTCAACCTTTTCATCACCTCCTTAAAAAAGACATTGACTTTCAATGGAGCGAAGAGTGCCACCAAGCCTTTGAGGCTCTCAAAGCTTATCTCTTGCAGCCACCCGTGCTTATCCCACCTCAGGATGACCACCCTTTCTACCTTTACCTTTCCGCCACCGACCACGCTGTAGGGGCCATGCTTGCACATCGTGACTCCGAGAATCGCGAACAAGCCGTTTATTATATAAGTCATACTTTGGTGGACTATGAGACTAGGTATACACATGTAGAAAAGTTGTGCCTAGCCCTATCATTCGTGGCCACCAAACTCCGACACTACCTCCTGAATCACAAAACTTTCATCATCACCAACACGGACCCCATCCATTATATGTATGCCAAACCCCATCTAAACCAACGCATCACCCGATGGCTCATGCTCCTCGCCGACCTCGACCTTGAGTTTGTCCACCAGAAATCAATCAAAGGACAAACCATCGCAGATCAACTCGCGGAAGCCCCTCTACCCGGGGCACAATTTATTAATTTTAATTTCCCTGACGAACTCATCGCTACTCTTTCCCTCAGGGAGGAGTCGTATCCAATGACCCTCTTCTTCGATGGATCCAAATGCCAGCGCGGCGGAGGAGCCGGCGTTGTTCTCATTCCTCTCGACGCTGAGCCTATGCCTCTTTCCTTCCGACTCGATTTCCCCTGCACTAATAATACTGCGGAATACGAGGCCCTTGTTCTGGGTCTCCAGGTTGCGTTACACTTAGGTGTCAAATCTATCAATATTTTCGCGACTCTCAATTGGTAGTCAATCAAGTTATGGGCATCTACCAATGTAAAAATGAGGAACTTCAAAAGTACAAACGCTACGTGGATTCACTTCTAGCCTTATTTACTCACTATTCTATCCAAACCATTCCTCGCTCCACTAACAAATTTGCGGATACTATGGCTTGCTTAGCCTCGCAAATTCTAGCTTCATCAACTGACTCTGACATTTTCGTCTTGGTCCAACAACTCTTTGCCCCATCTTACTCAGCCCCGGTTGTTTGTATGATAAATAATGTGTCTGCTAATTCACAGGATACCTGGTATCACCAATTTCACGACTACCTTACAACCTCTGTTCTCCCACTTACCCTTACTAGTACCGGCAAATGCACTTTTCTTAAACACGTTTCTCGTTATGTCATTCTGGGGGGACTCCTTTATAAATGTGGTTTTGATGGCATCCTCCTTCGATGTCTAACCGGCGCGGAGGTCACCTATACCATCCAACAGGTCCATGACGGTATTTGTGGTGGACATTTTAGCGGCCTTGCCATGGCCATGAATCCTTCGCCTAGGTTATTATTGGCCTACTCTCAATAACGATTGCTATGAATATGTTAAGCGTTGTGTTATGTGTCAACAACATGCCAACCTTCAACATACTCCTAGCCACCCGCTACAGGTCACCCGAGATCTTTGGCCTTTCTCACAATGGGGTTTAGACCTTATTGGTGAGATTCATCCATCCTCTTCGCAACGTCACCGATGGATAATCACAGCAACCGAATATTACATAAAATGGGTGGAGGCCATTCCACTCATTTTCAATCAAAAAAGAAAAATTGTAGAGTTCATTAACCACCACATTCTCTCGTCGCTTTTGGTGTTCCTCATCGCCCGATAATGATAATGAAAATCTTTCAAAAATAGGTTGTTGCAAGACCTTTGTGACAACTTTGGTATCAAACTTAGTTTCTCATCACCCTATTATCCACAAGCGAATGGACAAGCCAAATCTTCTAATAAAACCCTAACCAAAATTCTCATGAAAGTTGTCAATGAGTCCGGAAGAAATTGGCACGATCACATCCCCTTTGCCCTCTGGGCTTATCGTACTAGCATTCATACCTCCACCAATGCCACACCTTTTTCTTTGGTATATGGTACCGAGGCTGTCTTGCCTCTCGAAATACAAATACCCTCCCTCAGAATATCTCTTCAGGATATTCTCACCAATGATGATTTCCGCCAAGAGCGGTTAGCCCAATTGGAGCTTCTTGACGAGCGTCATCTTACAGCTCTTGATCACCTTCAAATCTATCAAAAACGCATCAAGCGTGCTTATGATAAGTGACTTCATGAGCGTACCTTTTAAGGTTGGTGATCTTGTCCTCAAAGAGAATCAACATGTAACCAAACTAGAAAAGAAAACGTGGAAAATTTGCTCCCAATTGATTGGGCCTTACATAATCACTCACACTTATGGATCGTGCACTTATCGTTTAGCTTCGCTTAATGGTAAACCCGAGCTCGAACCCCTTAATGCCTTGCATCTTCACCATTCTACTATTTGAATTTAGTGTTATATCACCTCTTATCTACCTACCGCTCGTCCCTTGAGCTCATTTACTGCTATATACATACACTTTGTTTCCTACATCTTACAATCAAATCAAGCTCACATAGTTTGATTCCCACCTCCCCTTAACGATGCCTTCCCTTTTAGTCTAGTCCATGACTTCAAAGTATTAAAATGACACATTCTTAATTATATGCTTATGGGATTTTCTTGAGTCAAACTTTCTACCAAACTAGATGCTTTACGCCAAAAGGACATCTGGCTCTCTAAATTATATATAGACTGCTCCCTCGAAGGATAGCTATATGCCAAACTATTGCTGCTATTATATATAGACTGCTCCCCCAAAGGACAACTATGCACTAAAATCACATCTGCTACTATAAATAGACTGCTCCCTCGAAGGACAGCTATACACAGTCAGCCTTTATCAGAAGCTTCTCGCATTGATCAGCTTCGCGAAGACCTCAAGAATAATACAATCAATATCCCTCAGTAGACTTCCCGCATCGATCGGTCTATATTCAAGAAAATAAAAGCCACATTCAAAAGAACTTTTGAGTCATGGACTTGTCTATTTAGGGTAGGTTCTCTTTCGCCGTAACACTCACTTTGTAACAAGTTCTCCGTACTCAGCCTATACCATCCACCTCACCTCACCATTTGTTTAAACTCAAGGGACGTGACGTATATCCAATATATTGTGATTATACCACTCTTTTCACCTATCGACTTCTCGTCTATGCAAGGTACCTAGGGGTTCAACTTCATTCTATGTTATTATGTGGTTTGTTTGCTCTTCTCAACTACGAGAGACACTTTTACCTCTTTTTACTCGAATCTAGGATTATGTGTTGACCTTAATTAGGACACGATTCCCTACTATTTGGGTACGCTAACTTTCACTTCACCTATACCTACATCAACATCGCCCATACCTTACCAACACCAACAACATTACCCTATCAACATCAAATTCTTATCAACCAACAAATTGCCTAACCATACCTAAATTGCCTGAATTCACCTCTCCCTGGTCTTAAGGGAGAACTACATCGGTCTGAGGCCCCTCCTTGCTTTGTGCAATGGGCTATGTAGGCAGCACTTCGGAGACATGGGGTCTCCCAAGGTTAGCTCGACCATCTCCTACCATAACCTATCATGTGTGATAAATATAAATATTTTTTGTGTATTTCTATTTTAATCACATTCCTCTTTATCCTTTTTCAAAACACCGAAAGTCAAAACACAAACATTCTTATTATTATCGTAACTCAAATCAACATACATATTCAGTTTTATTTAGATGTTAAACAAATACATCTTCTCTATCATCGACACGCAGGTCGGCATCCTTATTTAATCTTATACCTCGATAACATTTACTTAGACCTCACGCCTCATCCCGAACCAGTGTGATGATCATGATCGCGACGCCTCGCCGGCCTCTCTGTCCTCAAAGGTACCACGGCTATTGGTACCGCCACTCGATCTGACAATCTCTCCCGTAACATATGAATACGCTCCCTCGCATGGAGGTATCTCACCTCTAGTCCTCTCCCTTGTGACTCCGTAACCGCAACAATCCTCTTGTCTCATTCACTGCGTTTGGAGCTGATGAACTAAACTCTGCAGACGATCTCTCTCCATAATCACTAGGCAATGCCTCGACGATCACGTACTTCGTAGCTCTCAAAATACCCACCATAATCTATAGGCCTCTGTCGCTTCTCCTCATCCATTACCTGCGATCGGCCGCTATCTCCTCTCAATCCTTCGGAGGTGTTGGCCGGGAGGTGAGAATGCTTTGCCTCGCGTCGATCCTCATATATGGTCTATAAGCCGGGGTATATCCCAACACAATCAAATGTCCATTCGCCACACACGATCTAGAGGAATCCTCTCATACTCACTGGCTGCGCTACAAAGCGATCCACCTCAATCGCTCTACACCCCTCAACTCCTCGCTATATTCTCTGCAAGTTACCATATAGTTCTGTATGGCCTCAAAACGATCCACCATCGTTACCATCTCCCATACCTCGCCTATAATACTCAATGTCACCCGTCACATTCTCGGGATTTGCCTCTTGTTAGATAACCCATCGTCTCCAATCCCAACCTCTCGCACTCCGGTCTCTCTTGATCTGGATGGGTCGGCCTATCGACTTTCACACACAAACAATGTCTCATAAACACCAACAATGTAATAAAAATGAATTTATCCTCTCTCTGTGATTTTGTCTACACGCCTTCATAAACCCCCATATAGCTCACCAAATATCATGCGAATGCCCATGCAAAAGTCACGTTCCTTTCTATCATTTCCCAAATAACTATTCACACATCAATGCTTTCAAAATTACAACCATCCGCCCTTTGGTAGCGCATAATATCCAACCGCATCATTAATATCATCCTAACCTTGTTTCCTCGCGCGCCGCATACATTATACCATAGTGAATGTCACCACCCTCTGTCAAATCTCATGCGTATGGACTTTGCTACTTCTAAATCGCTCACATTGATTTTCGCTAGTAATGCTTGATTCTCTCCTATCACTCAATTCTCTCATGCAATTACCTGTCTCGCAGTCGTCAAAAGCGCTCACATTCACGTATTTAACTTCTTGCATGACTCTCAAAATAAGAACTTAAAATAAGAACTTAAGTTGCCACCCAAGCTTTTCTATTTTTAGAAAAGCCCATACTTGAATAACCGGTATCGGTTATGTAACCGATATCGGTCTATCATCTACCGACATCGGTTATCTAACCGATATCGGTCATATCCCTATCTTTTTAAAACTATAGTTCTTTTCTTTATTTTCTACCTAAATTTTGAGGCGCCGTCCCTTTTTCCTGCATCACAACACCATTATCTATAATTTTTCATCAAATCCACATCTCATTACAATTTCATCAACATCATCTATCTATATTACAAAAATAACCAAGCCATCAACAAATGATATCAAAAACCATCAATCTATATACCATTTGGATCCAACTCAACAGCTACATACATTCAATTTCACAACCCAGCGACAAAACATACAACATTTCATAATACAACATGTCAATTAAACTCATCATTTATATATACATACATACATCCCATCAACAAAAGACATCAACATCATTAATATATAACACCATGTAAATCAAACTCATCATACATTAAATATCACAAACCATTTTCAAAACACTTAACACATTTTTACGCACAACATGTGGGTCAAATCATCATATCTATATATATACAAAGTTTCAAATATACAATGTGCCCTGCATCGGGGCCTCTGTGATCTCATAATACAACAAAGCCGGCACGCAGGCCGCAATAACTGTCAATAATCTCGACTCGCTCATAGCCGGTCTCTCATATCAAAACATACTCGCTCAAGTTTCGGTATCAACTATACAACCCGTACTCACTGCAGCTGCCGTATATACAATAAATGAATGAATGAATAAATGAATACATAATATCTAAACATGCGCAGCCTCTATAAACATAGCCGGTTCGCAGACCGGTGCCCATATCCAATGAACCAATACAAAAATATGCAGGGACCCCTCAGCTCTCTCCACCGCCCTCTGCCTCGTCTCGCTCGCTGTCCCTGTGCTACCTCTCTCTCGCCTCGCCAAGCATGCACTCCACCGGCCGTGGCTGCACCTCCCCGAGATCTCTCGCTCCGGAGGTCTCTGCTCTATGTGCCGCATATGGCTGATAATCAGCCCCTTAGCACTCATCAAGAATATCCTGATAGTACCGGGCCTCCACTTTAGCCTCCATATAACAATCTCGAGCCACCGTAGGTGCTGGGGATGGTCCCCTGACACCTAATACTAGTGCCCCCTATGCTGGTGCCGCTGGTGGTGGTGCCTATGGTGGTGCATGCTGCCGGTGGTGGTGGCTTTACTGTGGTGCTAGTACTGTACTTTATACCACTGTGCTACTGTGCTACTTATACTGTGCTCAAGCAATCCGCCTCGTAAGACACCTATCTATGCTTGTGCGGTAGTAAGCTGCCCCTGTAATAACTGTACCTGGCCCCTGAGCTGGTCCCTCTCTGCTCTAACAGCCGCCAAGTCTGGCTGTGTGGGCTTGCTATCCTCGCAGCTCTCTCTCCTGCCCACCATACTAAAAATGATCCCGTACAGCCGGTGTCATCCACTGTATCGTCTGCCTACCTCTCTGCTACCCAATCTAGGTCCATAGGATGTGGTGCAGGCAGTGGAGCCTCTACATCATCCCTCCGGTACTAAGGGAAGGGAGGTGGCTCATCCTATCGTAGCCCCATCTATCGCTGCACCTCTCCAGGGGTATCCTCATACTCCCCGGCCTCCATCCTCGCTATCCAGAATGTATACTGGATCCACTACAACTGTGATCGGCTCCTCCACGGGGGTGATGACCTCTATACGGTCTCCATACAATATCTACCGCTGTCAGGCCCTCTAACATATGTCTGTAATAAGTGACGCCCGCCTGCAAGCACCGCCGTGGGCGGCCCACGACCCCAACCACCTCTCGAAAGCCGTATCTATAGATGACTCAGTGCCTTGGCTTTGGGCAGCCATATTGGTCTAATGCATATGATATGCTCATATGCCCAACAGTGTAGTAAAAACGTCGAGCAAATCCCGAATCGCCTCATCCAGCTGATAGCCCCATAGCTCTTGGTATAACTGCACCAGGTATACTGGTGCCCAAGCATAACATGTGTGCTCCTCCACCATCTCATGTAGCACCCCCATAAGCGCCCATGGAAAGTGGCCTCCCTCTGAGTCTGGGAGGGCGAAGCAGGTGATCCCGATCATCATCAGCACGGCAAGCCGTGTCTCATGGCGGTGGGCTCGGTACATATCCCCATACGTGATACTCGCACTGTGATATGTCAGTAGCGCAGCTGCATCCCCGAATACGTGTAGGATGCTATCCATGGCTGTCTCAGTGTCAACCTGAAAGACTGCCTCTCCATCAATCGGTAATCGAAGGATGCGATACACATCCTCCAATGTGATGGTCATCTCTCCAGTCGGGAGATGGAACACATTGGTCGCCGGATCCCATCTCTCGATGAGGGTGACCATCAAACTGTGATCCCTGTCAATCACTCTGTATCGCTGGACTCCGCCGAGTCCCACCTCGCGCATGATACCCCACTACGCTGTGGACACGTGTGGCCACATCCGTCTCAACAGCGGGGGCATCCTGTCCCGCATCGTCAGCTGCTGACGTGCCTACAAAACCAACTCACTACATTAGCCCTACTCTTTATCACAACATCTACTTATACCCTCTACACCCACCTATCTTATCCTAAAAACCTCTACGATATCCCCCTCTCTCACACCCAAACAACAACCTAAACCATACCAAAACACTCAAACAATACCAAAACACCCCCACCACAACCTAAACCATACCAAAACACTCAAACAATACCAAAACACCTCCACCACAACCCAAACCATATCAACACACCCAAACAATACCAAAACACTCAAACAATACCAAAACACCCCACCACAACCTAAACCATACCAAAACACTCAAACAATACCAAAACACCTCCACCACAACCCAAACCATATCAACACACCCAAACAATACCAAAACACCTAAACAATACCAAAACACCCAAACAACAACAACCAAAAATTCAAACCAACAACAAAACCCAAACCAACAAAAATAAAAATAACTAAGGACCGGTACCGGTCACTTAATGACCGACACCGGTCCTCTTCACCGACGCTGTCGCTATATCGACCGACACTGGCACTCACAAAACTCCGTCCACCAAAATTTCATGACCGATGCGGTCTCTTAGCCGACCGACATTGGTCGCTGTAAAATTCTAGAGCCGAACCCCACGGCCCCCAAATCCATTTTTTTCCTATTTCTTCCTCTATACCCGCCCAAACACCCTAAAACCTACCCACCCACCACCTTGGCCTATTTAACCTATCTACCCTCTCCTTTTTCAAATCATTTCCATTTATTAATTATTTTATCAAAATCTAACATTCCTACCCAAAACCCAAATACAACGATAATATACTCAAATCCACACAATGAGGGGTTTCGAACCTACTGGTATGACGACACATCGTCGTGGTGGGATGGGTGGTGGTGGTCCACTGGTCCAAAGACACCTCCTACTCCTCCTCCCAGCCGTGCCATGGCTCTAACTCCCTCTCGCTGGGTCCTCCACCAATCAATCGCTTCTCCTACTCACTCGGGCCCACTACTCACTCACTCCTCCACTCAAATAGCGCCACCTCAACCAACAAATGCTCCAATCTCAATAATCCACCTCGCATAACTCAAATCGGTTTTCAAATTGCAAATGTGACAATGACAAAGTCGTATTTTTCTTTTTTATAGGTTTTGACCTATAACCGATATCGGTCCCCTAACCGATATCGGTCATGGGATAATCGACATCAGTTTTATTCCAACTTTTCCCCAATTTCGCCCTATTTACTAATCGACCTTTCTCACAAACATCGCTATATCAACCTTTGCTGCAACCCCTTTGTTAACCATTTTGGCTCGACCCCAAGGCCGTAAACAACCAATTTGGCCCGACCCAAGGCCTCACCCCAACCATTTGGCCCGACCAAGGCCACAACCTAACAACTTGCCCGACCCAAGGCCTCACCCCAACCATTTTGGCCCGACCCAAGGCCGCAACCCAACAATTTGGCCCGACCCAAGGCCTCACCCCAACCATTTGGCCTGACCCAAGGCCACAACCCAACAACTTGGCCCGACCCACGGCCCTCACTCATCAATCAGCCCACCAAGGCCGTACCACTTAAATACCTCACCCAACATCAACAACATACACTTTTATCCACCCATCATGTAACTTTTGTTCACTCGAGCTCACCTGCTCATGTTTTAGAATGATTAGGGTCCTTGACTTGATCTCAAATCGACCAACATTACCTAGAATTAGACCGTGACGCTTTATCTCAACCAAACCAACCATTCGTACTACCGAACATGCCCAAACGCTCTGTACCTTACCCGTTATATACCCCGAGCTACTTCCTATGCCTTGATACCAGGATTATATCACCCTTGTTTGGATAAACTATCGACCTTTGCCTATGAATTGCTGGTTTTCTCGTTAAATCATGTACCCTAGTCGCACTAATGCATTTCCACGTGCGTCTGCTTCTTTGGACCTACCTCACCACCTCACCATCATCTCCACACCATTTACCCTTTATCAACCCTATCCCTGATTTCACGCTATCTCAATCTATGATAGATTTGAGGGGGATTACCTATACCCTTAACAGGGGAAACCACTTCATATTATTGTCCGTGTAGCTTTACAAAACAAACTACACGACAATAAGGGGCTAATGTAGACACCAAATTTGTGTCTTACGACCCCTTGTGACCCGCATCTCATTTCGCAACCTAACCTCACCACCTAAACCTTACACAATTATTTATTAATTATCTTATAATTAATAAATCCACATCGCCTTACCTGCCACCTCATTTTGCCACCTCATCATGACCTAGCCTAACCTAAACTAATCTAATTAAGACCTATAACTTGGTCTACATCCACACCCATGACTAATGACCCCTTTCTCGCACTCAAACCGACCTTCTAACTTGACCAAGCCTGCAACAAATCCTCGGGAGAAAAGGAGGGAAAGTTGGCTATTTTACTAAAAATAGCCCACTTTGACTTTGACCGACCGATACCAGTTCCTACTTGTAACACCACAAAATCGTGCTTGATATATGTATGTAATTTCTTTGCGATTTCAGATCTTGGTGAGTCGAGAATATGATTAGACTCTTTTATCTATTTCATCTTGTATCTGAGTTTAATCTGATCTCGGAATAAATTATAGAGTTATCCATCTATAATACCTAGTCTTGGATCAGTGGAATTGATCCAAGTATTGCTTTAAATTTGTTCGTGATGAATTAAAATCACAGACCTTGAACAGGTTGCAAGGTATGGAAGCAGTCAATGAGTATGACTCAGGATGATCTTTTGAAATAAATTGGTTCCCGATATCGAAGTATATCTGGAAGGTCTCGATCGTGGACCAGGTAATAATTCGGTTACATACGATTCTGCAGCAGAACAGGAGCTAACCCTGTTCAAGAAGGTATGATATAGGTCTTTTCTGAGTGTACAGAACGTAGACCTAACTGGAATTATTAATGGTTAGTAACCTAAAACTAAAACCTAACCTAGGGGTTAGATTAGTGTTAATCTAACCTAGACCTAGGCTATGTGTTAATGTCCTAAGTAACTACATGTAATGTGGTTAGAATATGTGTTATCCTAAATTCTAACCTAAGATACTAACCTAACTATGAACAAGATTGTAAAGGGGCCTATGGAGGGGTGCGAACCATGGGCGGCGTTTTCTATGACAATTAATGCATGGATAAGGATGAGGGACAGGTCATGGCGGAGGTATAGGCAACGGCTAACCTGTTCAGACGTGGCAGGTCGCCAAAACTAGAAATGAACTTGAGTTTTCATTGGACTGTCGCCAATTCTGGCGGTCGGTGGAAGTGGAGTCTTAGCGGGAAAGTTGGTTTAATTGCATTCAATATTCTCGGTAGTCGAGCTCGGAACTCGCGAGAAGGCATGCAAACGGGAAGTTTGTTGGTTTGTTTGGCTTGTCGCGATTTTCGGATTTCTCTCTGCCTGTTCACTGGTTCTTCGCACCAGTCTTCTTTGTGTTGCATGGCGAACATGAGGTTATCTAGCTCTTTTCTCTGGCAAGGAGAATATATATGCCATGGAGATAGCAAAATTTTGTTGATCGCTCTAACTTGGAAAAGGAAAAGGAAGCACGAGCTCTTCCAGTGGTCTGCCTCAGAAATTTGAGCAAAAATACAGGCATGTTAGGCCCTAACCTTTAAATATCTTGTTGTCTTTCAAGTGATTTCATTAGAACAACTCTGTTCAAATGATTTAAGAAATTAGATGTTTATCTATGGATATCTTGTGTGATTTTTCTTGGTACTGTATCTCTTCTGGTTCGAAATTTCATTTATCTTCTGATGGGTGTTTATTAATTTCGAACTGTGGCATTATTTCCTTGTGTTTGCATTTTGGATTGATTATGCGAAACATGTGAAATGTATGATTGCTCGGCCTGTTCGGCGTGAGCCCATGAATCGTTCCTGTGATGGGTATAGACCATTGATTGTTATGTTGTCGATTTTTGGTCGTCGATTCTTGTTTTGGAAACAGTCGGAAGAAATATTAATGGAACTGTTTGATTGTTCAGTTTGTTGAACCTTTGAAAGCCCTGTTGTGGTTTTTAGTGACAGTGGCTAATGATACTTTTTGGGTGTCGCTCTGTCTTTTAAAATGGTTTGGGAACAGGTAACTATTGTGTTACAGTTTTCCTTTCGACTCAGTGGTAGTTGTTTTTCCTTGTTATTTGAGTAACGGGATCTAAACCGTTGACAGTGTACAGTATGGATATATGTATTTTATTCGGACGACTCTGTTGAGTCCATTGAATGATTCGTATTGTGGACCACTGTTGAACTTCGTTTGAATATCTATTTGGATTCTTTGTTTTGGAAATTCAGTATTCTGGTTTGTTTTTGCCTGATTACAATGTTGCCATTGTTGGCACGGATGATTTATCATCTTACATTATTTTGGTTACTGATTGTTAGGACTCAGTTGAATTTTTGACAGATGGACAGTGTAACTGTTTCAATTAGGACTGTTGGGTTATCCTGTTGTTTGACCCTGTGGAGGGTATCATGCTTCTTTTGGCTTCTGTATAAGCCTGAGATTGAACTCGTGATGTTTATTTTGGCCTTGATGGATTTCTGTGAATAGTTTGACATCTTGTATATTGGCTTAATGAGTTAGGTCATGGATATTAACCCGTAACAGTATGCAATGTAAATATAGAATTACATTCGTTTTTAAATTGAATGACTCTGTGGAGTCGATTGAATGATTTATTTGTTTAAATCACTGTTCATGGTTGATCATAGATGAATTTTAGAAATTGTTGTTCCAGCGACTTAAGGGAATAATTTGTATTTTGATCTCCGTTATTCGTAAGAATACCATTGTGTCGCATTGGCAAGGGTTCAATTGGATTCTTTGTTTGAAATCAGTGATTAAAATTTCTTGCCTGAGTTTTAATATGTACACCATTTACTTGTCCAGAAGGAAACATTGGCAATCATTTGTCATTCCACTGTTGTTCGGGTTCAGTAGAATTGTGGAAGTTAACCTGTATCTTCTTTTGCCTCAGTTGAGAACTTGACTTGATATACTGTTGTTTGATATTGGGAAATTTTGCCTGAGTAATGGTTTGTATCAAGTAACGTGACTCTGTATAAGTAAATCGTGAGTGCTATTTGACCAACTCCGATTACGTACAGATGTATGTACAGGATGATATGTTCCTTTCTGATTTACTAATTGGATGAGGCAGTGTGTGTTACGGTATTAGTAAGGTAATCTCTGCATGGTCTTATGGAAGCATCAGTATTAGTGTTATAAAGCCTGTTGTTGACCAGGATATACTAGAGGTTCTTTTGATTTCGAACTTGGTTCGAAAAAGCCTTACTGTGTAAAAGGAACTAGTATTGGGCTTAAGGTTGATATATGGATTGTTGATGTGTTAGTTGCTGTACAGGAGTTTTGCTGTGTTTTATTTCTTGATTTAAAACAGCGATCCTTCTGTGGCTTGTCTGACTTGTTCATATACATACTGGTTGAATGTTTTTCATATGTGAAGACGGTACAGTAATGAACTAATGTGAAAGGAAGTATGAATGATTTGGTTCTTCCTCTTCTTTTATTTAATATTTGTTGATATCTGTCTAACAGTGGGAATTGTTTTGTAACATATTGGTGGAATCCCGAATTGTTATGATAATTCCCTTTTTGGATGAATGAAACGATCTGTCCAATGTTGTGATTTTGGATTTAATGATTGTTTGTGTACATTCGTTCCTTGATTTTAATATTTGATGAAATATTAGAAAGTGATCAAGACTATTTTGTAACAATGATAGAGTTACATATTTGTAATCATTTTGTATTATAAGGGCATAGTCTGAATATGTTTACTTATGTGGATATTTGATCTCATTTAAACAGGGTGTTTAATGAAAACAATTGATGGATTGCAATTGTTTTAAAAGTTAGTGCTTATCATGCTCAGTTCATCGAACTGACTCATGTTGACTATTTTGCAGATGGTTGCCGTAAGTGGTAAAAGCAATGCAGATCTGACAGGATGATCAGATTTATTAATGTGTTTCATAATGAATTACAGCTTGATTATATAAATGTACTGTATGTGGAAAGATGTTTCTTTTCCGTTAAGCATTGTATCAAGTATGCTGCTTGCATAAAATGTAATTGTATAATTTTGAAAGGAATGGAAATAAGTGTTTGATACTTATGTGTTGTATTCTCATTCTGATAGTTGACCTTCTTCGGTTTATGTAACGAAGGGGAATGTTACCATTGTATAATTTGGACGCTTTTGTGATTGACAATGAAAGCTTACAAGAAATGTGGTCGAATTCATATGAGTGTTTAGCAGATCTTATTGTTCTAGCGAAAGCAATATTGGATTTAAATAATTGTCTTTCTAGAAGATAGGTTAAAAAAATGAACCTAAGCAGAACGCTAAACAAGCTGGATTAAATTACTAATCCCTAGTCCTGAGTATGGCAGGACAATATTAAATTGGATTCTTAATCATTTATATCTTTATACTAGTAAGTATGATATAAATTCAGTTAAGAGAACTGATATAAATCAAAAGGAGTTCAGATGGCAATCTCAAGTAAAGGTTATGAGATATTGTCCAACTCTGTTGCTTTAGAATCAGGTGTATTCTAATGACTCCTTGATGAGAACTTGACCTTAATACCTCTACCATGTAATGGGTTTAATAGAGGAGGGTCGTCTTAAGACGAAGAATCCAGGGATCGAAAAGGCTAACCTTAGGGAAAAGTCTTTAAAGTAATTTAAACTCAAGTGCGTAACGCATGTTATTAAGTAGATCTTTTCGAGGCGGATTTAAAGGTTGACGACACAAGTCAACTGCAGGGTTGTACCTCCGAGAAGATTAGGATCTTCTCAAGTGACAACAATGCAGGATGACTTATGCGACACCCTTTGTATTGATCGCTAAGATTTACACTTGATTTCGCACGAGTTACCCAGGGTCCGATTAAGAACGTGGTCATGTTATAAGGTTGCCTAGGAGATTCGGGGTATCATGACACACTGGTTGAACTGCAAGGTTGAACCAGTATGTCACCATATCCCTAATCCTCGTGGGCATCCATATAACATTATCACCTTCTTAATCGCCTCGAGTGATTCAACAGTGAAGGAAGGACTCGATGTGAGTCGGTGTAGGACATTCTATATAACATAAGAATGGGGGTGAAGGATGTATTCCAGATTAACGAGTATGCGTTAAGGAATACGAGACATAAGCAGATGTTTCAAATCTTTGGCCAAAGTATCAAAGTTGCTTATCATGCGTTGTCCTAATTCACCTAGTCTAAGGGATGAGATGCCGATGAATAATAGTAACAATTATTCAGTTAGATTCCTTGGACAGAGCATTCTGAATCCCAGATTAGGGAAGAGAACCGCAAGAGTAATGTGTTAAATAAAAACACCAACTCTTATTACTCATGAATAGATCGGTAGATTACCGAGTCATGGAATGAATAGATCGGAGGTACTCCGAGTCATTACAGCTGCATATGGTTGTCTGTTATATGAATGGTTATTGATTTGTGAGTTCTAAATTATGTATTTAGAACCAGGATGCAATTATCAAAAAAAAATTTCACTTGTTCTAAAGTATAAAATGAGGATGTTACATCTTGGTATCGAGTCAAGGTTGCGGCTCTTCGACCTATTGAGTCCATAACTCGATAAAAACCCTGAATTTTTCTTGTAATAGAAAATGGTTAGAACAAGAGGGAACGTTGCGGGTAATGCTCCACCTGAAGGAGGAGCGGCAACAACCCAGAAACTTGATGAGATCCTTGCTGCCTTGTTGGACACAAGAGATCGCTTAGCTGTATTGGAACAGCAGGTGATGGGAAATGAGGAGGATGAAGAAGCTGATAATAATAATCAGCCACCTCCTGAGGACAACCCCAATATGGGTGTTGATGTTAATGCTGTGAATGCACCTGTCCAACCAGAAAACAAAAAGGCCGGATTAGCGTGCAGTAACTCACTAATGATATAAAAGGATAAGTCCACCTAAGTATGATGGCACCACATTAGAGATGGAGCGAGAACTGGCTCAAAGAAATGGAGAAGTACTTTGCAATAAGGAACTTCTCGGAGGAAACCAAAGCTATTTGGGGAGCCTATCGCCTTTCTCATGAAGCATCTTCGTGGTGGGATAGTCGTAAGCTAACTAAACATTGATGAGAACAATGTTACTTGGAATCAATTCAAAGGCTATTTTAGGCAACGTTGGCGCCATAACTTTTCTATGATCGTAAAATGACAGATTTCAGAACTTAGCTCAAGGGAAGCTAACGGTAATCGAATACTCGAGCGGTTTACAAAACTCCTCAAGTATGTACCGCAGATCAAATCGATGAAAAGTTCAGATACGGAAATTCATCATGGGATTGAATCTCGTGATAGGGGAGAGGTCGATGTTCACAAATTCCAACCACTATGGAAGGAGTTGTTGAAAATGCCATTAGGCAAGAATAGAAATTAAAGGCTATTTCGCTCATAAGGAGGAAGTGCGGAAGAAAACTCGCAAACCCTTCTTCAACCTCTCTCGCACCTTAAAAGGACCATGGAAAAAGTTTGGAAACAAGAGTAAGTTTCCAGTGAGATAACAATAAGAAAGCAGCAAAGAAATAAGCCTCATACTGAAATGTAAGGGATAATTTTGTTAAAAATTATAACAATGGGCAGAAGCCCTATGGAGGACAAAGGCGTGACAATTACAAGGTGGAGGTAATTCTGAGCCTAAGAAGGGACCTGTAGGAGGCTGCTACAATTGTGGCAAAGACCACTATGCTAATCAATGCCCTTTGAAGAAGGATGATCATAATCAGCAAAGATAAGATACATGCCGCAGAAGAGCATGCAGCAAGCTGAAAAGCAAGTAACACCTATAGAAGTTCCTGTAAGTTATTCGGCATACCATCATAATTCTTTTTGATACAGGAGCTACTGAATGTTTTATTTCTAATAAACTTGCTTCTAAACTTAAAAGAAAAGCTGGAAAAATGGATAAATCTTGGACTGTAGAGTATGGTAATAACTCTGTTCATACAGTGAGTGAGTGTCTTTTTGGGGCAGTCCTTGATTTACCTAACTTCTCCACGGAAGTTGATCTCTATGTTGCACCTTTGGGATCGTATGATATTATCATCGGTGTCAATTGGTTAGCTGACCATAAGGCAAAGGTAGATTGCTATGAAAAGAACATAAAATGTTTAGATGATCAGCTGAATCAGCAGAGATTCAAGGTGTGAAACGGGAAATTTTAGTTAGAAAACTGTCAGCTATGCAGCTTAAAAAGGCTAAAAATAAAGGATGTACCCTTTATGCGGTAAAGATATCTGAATCTTCAGAAGAAGATGATGATTTCATGAAACGATTCCCTCTTTTACAAGGTTTCAGGGATGTTTTTCCTGAGGAATTACCAGGATTACCACCCAAGAGAGAATTTGACTTTACCATCGAAATCAAGCCTGGAACGGAACCTATTTCCAAAGCGCCTTATCGGATGACTACTACAGAGTTAGTTGAGCTTAAGGCACAGTTGCAAGAACTTTTGTCTAAAGGATTGATTAGACCAAGTGTTTCACCTTGGGGTGCGCCTGTAATATTCGTGAAAAAGAAGGATGGAACACTAAGGCTGTGTATTGATTATCGGATGTTGAACAAAGCAACAATCAAGAACTGATATCCACTTCCAAGGATCGACGATCTGTTTGATCAGATGCATGGAGCAGCAGTTTATTCTAAGATAGACATTCGATCTGGTTATCATCAGCTAAGAATTAAAGAGGAAGATATTCATAAAAACAGTTTTCCGAACAAGGTACGGACATTATGAATTTACGCCTCTACCTTTGGTTAACTAATGCACCCAGCCTTTATGAATTTAATGAACAATATGTTTCAAGAATACCTGGACAAGTTTGTACTTGTATTCTTGGACGATATTCTCATTTATTCTAAAAGTGTTGAGGAGCACAATGAGCATTTGAAGATAGTTTTGGGAATTTTGAGAAAGAGAAAGTTGTATGGTAAGTTATCCAAATGTTCTTTCTTTGATTCAAGTACACTATTTGGGTCATGTCATAAGTAAGGAAGGAATTGCATGTAGATCCTTCAAAAATTGTGGCAATAATCGAGTGGCTCGCACTAAAGAATGTGCATGAAGTAAGAAGCTTCATGGGTCTTGCTGTTACTATGGAAAATTTGTAAAGGATTTTTCTAAGGTAGCTGCACCAATAACTTCATTGCAAAAGAAGGATAAGAAATTCATATGGAATGACAAGTGCGAAGTGGCTTTCAAAAAGTCTTAAAGACCAGCTTGACTTCTCAAGCACCTATATTAGTCGTGCATCAGACCCTAATGGGAATTTCACCATGTCAGTAATGGATGCTTTTGGGGAAGGCCTTGGAGGTGTTTTGCTACAAAATGATCAAGTCATTGCTTATGAAAGTAGAAAACTTAAGATACATGAGCTGAATTATGCCCCTCATGATTTGGAACTTGCTGCCATTGTTCATGCACTTCAAGTCTAGAGACACTACTTACTTGGGAAACCTTTTGAGTTGAAAACTGATCACTTGGGACTAAAATATATTTTTACTCACCTAATCAATGCCGACAAAGAAGGTGGTTAGAATTTTTATCACAATATGACTTTGATATTAGCTATATCAAAGGGAAGGAGAATAGAGTGGTGATGCTCTAAGTCGTAGGAGGCACATTTCTGCTCTTATAACATTAAGAACTTAGTTTAAAGACGAGGTAAAAGTGCTTGAATCAGATGCATACTTTCAAAGAAGTAAAAGCAGCGCTACAAGCTGCAGAACCTAAGGATATAAGGTATAAAGGTTTTCATTTTGATAATGAAGGAATCTTGTGATATGAAAAACAGGTATATGTACCTATGGCCCGAACGATTTGAGAAAGAATTTGTTAGTTGAATTTCACAATTCACCTTTCTCTCGACACCTGTATCACAAAAATGCTTGCTGATTTGAAACAAAATACTTCTCGAAAGGTATGAAAAAGGATGTGATTAATTTTGTGACTCATTGTTTGGAATGTCGGGCGGTGAAGGCAGTAACATATGCACTTCTTTGATCATTATATCCTCATAGATACCGCAGATAAATGGCAAGTAATAACCATGGATTTTGTACAAGGACTACCTATGTCCAGGAATAAACATGATGTTATCTCGTAGTTGTAGATAAACCGACCAAGGTAGCTCATTTCATCGCTGGAAATCTAAAGGATGATTCACCAAAGTGCTGGCCAAGAGATTTGTACATGAAATTTTCAGATTACATGGTGTACCGTAACTGATTATATCTCGACAGGATCCTAGAATGACGCTCAAGGTTTTGGCAAACGCTTAATGCAGCTCTTGAACGAAACTAAACTTCAGTTCTCGCATATCATCCGAAACGGATGGACAAACCGAGAGGGTAAATCAAGTGTTGAGGACATGTTGCGAATGTATTGCATGGATCAACAATATAAATGGGAAGAGTATCTTCCATTAGTTGAGTTCGCATACAACAACACTTATCATTCATCTCTTAAGATGGCACAATTTGAAGCACTTTTACGGAAGAAAGTGCGTAACCCTGTTAGTTGGGACAAGTGTTGAGGATAGAGTGGTAATTGGACCAGAGATTCTCGACGTAAATGGAACAAAGAAGTTAAGTCGATTCGTGAACGATTAAAGGAAGCAAAGGGATGATAAGAAGAGCTATGCTGACCTTAAGCCGGGTCGATAGAAGGTTTGAGCTTGGTGATAAGGTTTTCCTTCGTGTTAAACCTAGAAAGAGTTCTATAACTTTTGCAAGGCCGCCAAGTCATCACCTCGATTTGTGGGACCTTTCAAATTGTCGAAATAATCAATCCCGTAGCTTATCGCTTAGCATTGCCACCTCGCTTTATCTCACATGCATGATGTTTTCCATATTTCTTGCTTAAGAAATACGCTTCAGATCTCGCCACATGTTTTAAATTGAATTCTCGCAGTCCAAGACCTAGGAATAATCGTGGTTAAACCCTACACGAGTGCTGGAAACGCCAATTGCATTTAAGAAATCGTGATATACAAAGAATGTAAGGTCCAAAGTGGGACCTGCTTTAGCGAAGAAAGTGCAACTTGGGAAAATCTCGAAGAGATGAAAATTGCTTTTCCTTCTTTTTTTCAACGAATGAATTCTGTTGACAAAACATACTTTTATGAACTTATTATTTATAAGTATTTATGAAAGCCAGATGAAGGCAGACTTTATTCAGGTTGAATAAAATGTGTTGTGACATTGATTTTTGGAACTATTTAATATGGAAGTAGTCACATTGTTTGTGTACTAATAAATTGATTGACCTGAAGGTTAATTTAATATGTAATTCATCGGGATGATGAATCTTTTTAGGAGGGAAGCATGTAACACCCTGAACTGTTGTTACTTTCTCCTGGGCATACAAGTGTTGATATGTGATTTCTTGTATAAGGATGTGTTCCTCGATTTAGAAATCATGCTTGATATGTACTGTAATTTCTTTGCAGATTTCAGATCTTGACTGAGTCAGAATATGATTAGACTCTTTTATCTATTTCATCTTGTATCTGAGTTTAATCTGATCTCGGAATAAATTATAGAGTTATCCATCTATAATACCTAGTCTTGGATCAGTGGAATTGATCCAAGTATTGCTTTAAATTTGTTCGTGATGAATTAAAATCACAGACCTTGAACAGGTTGCAAGGTATGGAAGCATTGATTTAGCTAGTCAGGAGTATGACTCAGGCTGATCTTTTGAAATAAATTGGTTCCCGATATCGAAGTATATCTGGAAGGTCTCGATTGTGGGGACCGTAATAATTCGCTTACATACGATTCTCGCAAGCATAACAGAGCTAACCTCTGCTCGTGAAGCAAGGTATGATATAGGTCTTTTCTCGAGTGTAAAAATGTAGACTCTAATCGAATTATTAATGGTTAGTAACCTAAAACTAAAATCCCAACCTAGGGGTTAGATTAGTGTTAATCTAACCTAGACCTAGGCTATGTGTTAATGTCCTAAGTAAGTACATGTAATGTGGTTAGAATATGTGTTATCCTAAATTCTAACCTAAGATACTAACCTAACTATGAACAAGATTGTAAAGGGGCCTATGGAGGGGTGCGAACCATGGGCGGCGTTTCCTATGACAATTAATGCATGGATAAGGATGAGGGACAGGTCATGGCGGAGGTATAGGCAACGGCTAACTCTGTTCGCCGACGTGGCAGTGTCGCCAAAACTAGAAATGAACTTGAGTTTTCATTGACTGCCGCCACCAACGCGGGCTCATGGAAGTGGAGTCTTAAGCGGAAAGTTGGTTTAATTGCATTCAATATTCTCGGGTAGTGAGCTCGGAACTCACGAGAAGGCATGCAAACGGGAAGTTTGTTGGTTTGTTTAGCTTGCGCTCGCGATTTTCCGATTTCTTCGCTCGCTCACCGGTTCTCGCACTCATTTCTTTGTGTTGCACATGGCGAACATGAGGTTATCTAGCTCTTTTCTCTCTCGCAAGGAGAATATATATGCCATGGAGATAGCAAATTTTGTTGATCGCTCTAACTTGGAAAAGGAAAAGGAAGCACGAGCTCTTCCAAAGTTGGTCTCGCTTTGTAAATTTGAGCAAAAATATGGGCATGTTAGGCCCTAACCTTTAAATATCTTGTTGTCTTTCAAATGATTTCATTAGAACAACTCTGTTCTAATGATTTAAGAAATTAGTTGTTTATCTATGGATATCTTGTGTGATTTTTCTTGGTACATCAGATTCTTCTCGGTTCGAAATTTCATTTATCTTCCTCGATGGGTGTTTATTAATTTTTGAATCAGTGGCATTATTTCCTTGTGTTTGCATTTTGGATTGATTATGCAAACATGTGAAATGTATGATTGCTCGCCTGCTCGGCCAGCTGTGAGCCTATGAATCGCTCTCCGTGATGGGTATAGACCATTGATTGTTATGTTGTCAAGTTTTGGTCGCCGATTCTTGTTTTGAAACAAATAAGAAATATTAATGGAATCGCTTTGATTGTTCGCTTTTGTTGAACCTTTGAAAGCCTCGTGGTTTTTGTGACGTGTGGCTAATGATACTTTTTTAGGTGTCGCCTGCTTTTAAAATGGTTTGGGAATGTAACTATTGTGTTACGCTTTTCCTTTCACTCAGCGGTAAAGTAGTTGTTTTTCCTTTGTTATTTAAGTAACGGATCTAAACCGTTGACATTTTGTACAATGTTGCATGGATATATGTATTTTATTCTGATTTAATTTCGTTGAGTCCATTGAATGATTCATATTGTGGTACCACCGCTGAACTTCATTTGAATATCTATTTCGGATTCTTTGTTTTGGAAATTCAGTATTCTGGTTTGTTTTTGCCTGATTACAATGTTGCCATTGTTGGCACGGATGATTTATCATCTTACATTATTTTGGTTACTGATTGTTAGGACTCGCTTGAATTTTTTGACATGTATGGAAAGTGTAAATCTGCTTTCAATTAGATGTTGGGTTATCTCGCTTGTTTGACTCTTGTGGAGGGTATCATGCTTCTTTTGGATTCTCAGATAAGCTTCTAGATTGAACTCGTGATGTTTTGGCCTTTGATGGATTTCTGAGAACAGCTTTGACATCTTGTATATTGATGCTTAATGAGTTAGGTCATGGATATT